>CM022703.1:70739581-71184581 GCA_012295165.1 Asparagus setaceus | reverse complement strand
TTCATAAATTTTGAAATCAAATGTCAAATCAAGACTAATATCCAAGTAAAGGATTAGTAATGGTCCTCAATTGAAGGCTACTAAAAAGTCCTAATGGATTTATTTTGCTTTTTGGGATATGGATTATCAAGTATAAAGACTCGATTGAAATGTCAACAAACAAAACTATATGAGGATATGTACTACATGCACCTAGCAAAGTCGGGATGTATCGCGGTATAAAAGTATTTGTTGCATCGAATCTTGAGTGCTTCACCATAAGAAACATGGCCTTAATAACTAAAAACACTGATATATATCATTTTAAATAGAGTTTGAAATAGGAAAAAATAAATTAAATATAATTTTATAAATATAAATACAAGTTTAATATATTTTAAATAAGAAAAACTTGAAAAAAAATTGAAAAAGAAAAATCCACGGGCCGACCCACGACCCATGGGCTGGTTCCGACCAAGTCCGCTCCTAGGCAGGTCGTGGGCCAGGCTAGGTCCGGTCCCAAACCCTAAATCAGAGAAGCAGGCCCGGCCCACTTTGACCCGCGATGGCCCGAGTCAAACCCAGCCCGCCCTTGAACCTAATAGGTCAGTTCACAGGCTCGATTCACCCCGTCCCAAACCCATGCCTTCAACGCTATTAAGTGCTATTTAGCGCTATTTGCTGCTATTGCGAACAAATTCGCAAACTCCGTAAAATTCAGCCGCTATTGCCTATAGCCTAGCGAGGTAGTGCAGTTAGGAAATAGCCTTGTATTTCATCCCTAGAAGACAATGGAAGAGTTGGAATCAAAGCGGGAAGCAAAACTAGGCAAAACATCAAGCAGTGGCGGCGGGACCGGCTAGTCCGTCAAGCAAAATTCTCTGTCGATATACCGGCCGGTCTGACCATTCAGTTAGACCGGATCGGGTAGGTTCCCTATTTTGGGTCTATTTTGGACTTCTATTCGGCTTGGGGCTCCTATTGAGTTATGTATCCGGTTTTGGGGGCTTTAAAAAAGATCTTCCAGGTTTTAGGGTTAGATGAATCAAGCCAAGGTGAGTTGCATATTGTAAGAGAAAAGTAGAAAGAAGAGGAGAAATCTAGGGTTTGTCAGAAATTTTTTTGATGAGATTAAGAGAGGATTTCTTGTGGGATCTATCTAGATTACAAGAATAGATTATATTGTAAGCTCTAGAATAAAAGAAGACTCAATTCTCTCCCCGTAGACGTAGGCGATTGCCGAACCACATAAATTCCGTGTCTTCATCTCTTGATCTATTTTTGCCGGTATATTGCTTTTTCTTTTGTTCGAACTTGTAGTTTCTCGGACTTTTCACATCGCTCAGTGATCGATTAGTCTACAAAGGAGATCTAATCATGGTATTCGATGATGATTCCACAGCTACACTTTTGCATAGATTGCTGAATGGTGCGCGAGGATCAGTGTCGAGTTGCGGTGACATGCGCTAACAATTACCGCTACCGCTATCCAAACCATTATAGCGGCGCTATTCGACGCTTTTTTCAATGGTGACAAGACTGTCTGATAATAATCATCAAGAAAATTTCTCTTTAAAGTTGTGCATGAGCGATATACATGTTCTAGGTTAAGGCATTAGAGTTATTAGTATAGAAGACAATTTATTTTAGTTCCACATTATCCCTCTATCGGATAAAAAGCCTCTTTTCGTTGTAGCATGTGCATTTTTCAGGGGGAGGGAGTTGTCAAGATTCAGGATTGGTGATAGTTATAAAGAAAATCTCTCTTTGAAGTTGTGCATGAGTGATATACACGCTCCAACTTGATGGGAGGTATTAGAGTTATTAGTATATTAGGAAAGTCAGAATTTGTTTTAGTCCCACATTTTAAAAACTAGTTAATTGTATGTTATTGGCTCTTTTTGGCCCTATTATAAATAATTATCCCTCTATGTGCACTATTATAAATAATTATCCCTCCCTGAGCTAAAAAATCTCTTACCAATGTAACGCGAGAGAGAGAGAGAGATGGGTTCTCCTTTAGCTCGCAGTTCGAACTCATCCAGTGTTGCTGAAGTAGAAAGAACAGACACAAAAAAGGGACATGTATAGACACGAGCAGTAACAAGACAAATCCTTAAAACTAGGATATGGGCATATGATAACAAGGCATTTATGTACGTTTCGTCTGAATTTGTGCATGTATTCAAACTAATCTTAATAAAAGCAACAAGAAAAACAAAAGCCGTAGCTTCTCAAGAATTAAATCAAGAGACATCTGAAAGTAGAACCCAATATCCAGTATAATGCAAGCCCTAAATGCCTCTCTAGCAAAGGTCTAAATATTCAACCATTGCTTATGAAAAAAAGGGACCCAAAGTACCTTGGTGTTTTTTAAACTCCAACATGCCTTCTATGTGTTTAATAAAGGTTGAGAAGTTGTACGCGAGTGTTGGTGTAACACATGTGGCAAACAATAAATGTGGAAACAACCTTGAAGTATGCTTTCTTCCAAATGTCCAACTAGTTATTTTATAAGTAATTACCTTCTAGAATTCAGCTCTCATACCATATTATTCTGTATATATTATTTAGGTATATATGAATAGCAACAATATACATTTACATGAATCAATACATCTACTCAAACGAAATTATAAATATATAGTCATGTACTTGTGCCTGGATTAGGAAACTAGTCGTGTCTGATACCCACGTCCATTTCAGAGAATGAAACTTGTGCTTATGTCCATTAATCAACGGAATCTAACAGCAGATAGACAATTATCTAGTTGTTTTCAAAAATGTTTGTAGGTTAATGCAGTGTTATCAAATCACCGGTCAAAGCGCGCATGAAGCGCCGGCTGCGGCCTTTCCCTGGCGCCCGCGCACCAGAAGTGGGAACGGCTTTTACATCGAGGCCGCTTTGGCCCATGGCGCGCTCGTCGTTCGCGTCGGAACGTGCGCTGAAAAGGCGGATCGGTGTTTTTAATTTAGAATAGGGTTATCGGTCTAGACCGATTGCCACTTAAAACCAAAGCAAAACTTACCTCTCCGCGACTTATAGCTCTTCTCCACGGGTCTCAGGTGAGTTGAGGACTAGGTTTTCTTTCATTCGGTCCTCTATTGGGACTTACAGCGAATAACAGACAAGTTAATTTTAGTTAGTTGTAGTTAAGTTTAGTTTAATCTTGTTCAATTTTAGTTAATTTCAGTTTAATTAATTTGTTTAATTAGTTACTTTTAGTTAACTTAGTTTAATTAATTAGTTTAATTAGTTACTTTTAGTTAACTTAGTTTAATTAATTAGTTTAATTAGTTAATTTTAGTTAGTTGTAGTTAAGTTTAGTTTAATCTTGTTCAATTTTAGTTAATTTTAGTTAATTTTAGTTAGTTGTAGTTAAGTTTAGTTTAATCTTGTTCAATTTTAGTTAATTTCAGTTTAATTAATTAGTTTAATTAGTTACTTTTAGTTAACTTAGTTTAATTAATTTGTTTAATTAGTTACTTTTAGTTAACTTAGTTTAATTAATTTGTTTAATTAGTTAATTTTAGTTAGTTGTAGTTAAGTTTAGTTTAATCTTGTTCAATTTTAGTTAATTTCAGTTTAATTAATTTGTTTAATTAGTTACTTTTAGTTAACTTAGTTTAATTAATTAGTTTAATTAGTTACTTTTAGTTAACTTAGTTTAATTAATTTGTTTAATTAGTTACTTTTAGTTAACTTAGTTTAATTAATTAGTTTAATTAGTTAATTTTAGTTAGTTGTAGTTAAGTTTAGTTTAATCTTGTTCAATTTTAGTTAATTTCAGTTTAATTAATTAGTTTAATTAGTTACTTTTAGTTAACTTAGTTTAATTAATTAGTTTAATTAGTTACTTTTAGTTAACTTAGTTTAATTAATTAGTTTAATTAGTTACTTTTAGTTAACTTAGTTTAATTAATTAGTTTAATTAGTTACTTTTAGTTAACTTAGTTTAATTAATTAGTTTAATTAGTTAATTTTAGTTAATTTTAGTTAATTTCAGTTTAATTAATTTGTTTAATTAGTTAATTTTAGTTAGTTGTAGTTAAGTTTAGTTTAATCTTGTTCAATTTTAGTTAATTTTAGTTAGTTGTAGTTAAGTTTAGTTTAATCTTGTTCAATTTTAGTTAATTTTAGTTAGTTGTAGTTAAGTTTAGTTTAATCTTGTTCAATTTTAGTTAATTTTAGTTAGTTGTAGTTAAGTTTAGTTTAATCTTGTTCAATTTTAGTTAATTTTAGTTAGTTGTAGTTAAGTTTAGTTTAATCTTGTTCAATTTTAGTTAATTTTAGTTAGTTGTAGTTAAGTTTAGTTTAATCTTGTTCAATTTTAGTTAATTTCAGTTTAATTAATTAGTTTAATTAGTTACTTTTAGTTAACTTAGTTTAATTAATTTGTTTAATTAGTTAATTTTAGTTAGTTGTAGTTAAGTTTAGTTTAATCTTGTTCAATTTTAGTTAATTTCAGTTTAATTAATTAGTTTAATTAGTTACTTTTAGTTAACTTAGTTTAATTAATTAGTTTAATTAGTTAATTTTAGTTAATTTTAGTTAGTTGTAGTTAAGTTTAGTTTAATCTTGTTCAATTTTAGTTAATTTCAGTTTAATTAATTTGTTTAATTAGTTACTTTTAGTTAACTTAGTTTAATTAATTTGTTTAATTAGTTAATTTTAGTTAGTTGTAGTTAAGTTTAGTTTAATCTTGTTCAATTTTAGTTAATTTTAGTTAATTTTAGTTAGTTGTAGTTAAGTTTAGTTTAATCTTGTTCAATTTTAGTTAATTTCAGTTTAATTAATTTGTTTAATTAGTTAATTTTAGTTAATTTCAGTTTAATTAATTAGTTTAATTAGTTACTTTTAGTTAACTTAGTTTAATTAATTTGTTTAATTAGTTACTTTTAGTTAACTTAGTTTAATTAATTTGTTTAATTAGTTACTTTTAGTTAACTTAGTTTAATTAATTAGTTTAATTAGTTAATTTTAGTTAGTTGTAGTTAAGTTTAGTTTAATCTTGTTCAATTTTAGTTAATTTTAGTTAGTTGTAGTTAAGTTTAGTTTAATCTTGTTCAATTTTAGTTAATTTTAGTTAATTTCAGTTTAATTAATTTGTTTAATTAGTTACTTTTAGTTAACTTAGTTTAATTAATTAGTTTAATTAGTTACTTTTAGTTAACTTAGTTTAATTAATTAGTTTAATTAGTTACTTTTAGTTAACTTAGTTTAATTAATTAGTTTAATTAGTTACTTTTAGTTAACTTAGTTTAATTAATTAGTTTAATTAGTTACTTTTAGTTAACTTAGTTTAATTAATTTGTTTAATTAGTTACTTTTAGTTAACTTAGTTTAATTAATTTGTTTAATTAGTTAATTTTAGTTAATTTCAGTTTAATTAATTTGTTTAATTAGTTACTTTTAGTTAACTTAGTTTAATTAATTTGTTTAATTAGTTACTTTTAGTTAACTTAGTTTAATTAATTAGTTTAATTAGTTAATTTTAGTTAATTTTAGTTAATTTCAGTTTAATTAATTAGTTTAATTAGTTACTTTTAGTTAACTTAGTTTAATTAATTAGTTTAATTAGTTACTTTTAGTTAACTTAGTTTAATTAATTTGTTTAATTAGTTACTTTTAGTTAACTTAGTTTAATTAATTTGTTTAATTAGTTAATTTTAGTTAATTTCAGTTTAATTAATTTGTTTAATTAGTTACTTTTAGTTAACTTAGTTTAATTAATTTGTTTAATTAGTTACTTTTAGTTAACTTAGTTTAATTAATTTGTTTAATTAGTTAATTTTAGTTAATTTTAGTTAATTTCAGTTTAATTAATTTGTTTAATTAGTTACTTTTAGTTAACTTAGTTTAATTAATTTGTTTAATTAGTTACTTTTAGTTAACTTAGTTTAATTAATTTGTTTAATTAGTTACTTTTAGTTAACTTAGTTTAATTAATTAGTTTAATTAGTTAATTTTAGTTAGTTGTAGTTAAGTTTAGTTTAATCTTGTTCAATTTTAGTTAATTTTAGTTAATTTCAGTTTAATTAATTAGTTTAATTAGTTACTTTTAGTTAACTTAGTTTAATTAATTTGTTTAATTAGTTAATTTTAGTTAGTTGTAGTTAAGTTTAGTTTAATCTTGTTCAATTTTAGTTAATTTTAGTTAGTTTCAGTTTAATATGAACTTAATACACATTTTTGTGAATTATTATAATTAATTAAATTAAAAATAGGCAAACGCCTAGTTCACTAGCGATTTGCTAGGCCCCTACTAATAGTCCGCCTATGTAATCATTGACTATGATTATGAAATAATGAAAATTAAATTAGAATTGTGATTCACTAAATCTATGTACTTATGTAGTATAGTTAACTTATATGTTTTTGTGTAGTTATGTCTTCATCGGCCGGTAGTGGGAGAAGACAAGATCCTACATGGAAATACACTTCACTTATAGTATAGTTGTTAATTTATATGTTTTTTTGTTAATTGATATGTTTCTTTATGCATGTTTGTATATCCTGAAAAATTCTATGTGTGTAGTGTGTCTCGCTTCACTCGGGCGCGCGCATCGCATTGCGCATGTGCGCATAAATTGACTTTGCGCCCCGCAATGCGCCTCGCGCATTGATAACATTGGGTTAATGGACATTTCCACTAATAGGAATTACTCTAAAACAGAATGGATATCGAGGAGCTTTAAGAACTATTTATATTAAAAACATCTAACATAATAGGTTATCGGAAATAATTAACAATTCATTACCAAACATTGGTTTTTTCATCTAATATTCAAGTCCAAATTGTTGTTTCTTCTGATTTTTATTTTTCTTTTCAAAATTAATGATCTTCACTTGCAAATAATAAATAAACTAGAAACTAATTTTCACATAAAAATGATGGTCTTGTTAAATTAAATTAAAAATTAAACAATGTATGTAGATGTGAAATCCATGCTACTCTGGACTTTTAATGTGCCTACCATGGCATCAAAACTAACTCCAAAGTTATGGTGACAGATGGTTAAGGGATTATATATTTATATCCTAGCATTACCACCAAGTTTCTTGGTCTTTTTGTGGGACAAAAACCAAGTTTTTGCAGTGTTTTCTTTTACTCCTTTAAATGTACATCCCACTGGAGTCAAACCTGGATGGTTTAATACCATTTGAAAATCCGTGTCACTATACCAGATTTCTGAATTATTGAAGATTCAGGGATATTTTTTCTTCTAAAAGCTGAATCAGTTTTCATAAGGGCCCGACGTTTGACCAATAAAGAATTTATTGTTTTATAGCCATCTTATAGCATATTTGTGCTAAATAAGTTCTAACAATATTTAGGAATTGAATTGGAAAAATATTTCATGCTATATAATCTTTTCATAAAAGTTTTAACTATTAACTATATGCCCTAAATTTGTGTATATTTTTTACCTCAAAACGAACTTCATTTCTGCTAATATTTTCACTTATATACTAATCGTTCATCTCTATTTTACATTTTCAAAACTTTAAAGACCAAGACACCAGTCAATCCCATATAACCAATGTATATGCCTTTATAAGAATTTTCAATCTGTGTTATCTTTTCCTGATTTTAAAGCCCAAGATAGTGCTTCCTTGTTACGAACAGGAGGGTTGAGGGGCGCATATGCTTAGGATGTGATTCTAGGTTCCAAATACCAAGCAGATTACTTTTTAGTTTATTATCCTGATTTTGCAGTAGTCGGAGAAGAATAATCTCAGTAACATTGAATAATATTTTAAGCAAGAGAAAAGAAATCTTTATCTCTTTATGCAAGTAATAAAGATGAAGAAAACTGATGTTAATTCCTTAATATAGGCATAGTGATGTAGAAGAAACAACATTGCTGATGCTATACTACGTAGAAGAAAATAAAGCTGCAACACATTTTGAACAAACCAAACAAAAATATTATATCGAAGGCTGACCAACTGAAGTTTAAAGCAAAAATAAATTGATGTCAGAAGTGACAACTAGAAGGCTAATTAGATCATACTAACTTTTTTCAGATATTCTCTGATTCAAAATCGTTTGTAGTGATAAAGATATAACATTAGAAACAAAAGTAAGTTCACACTTACTTGAAGAAAATAGTCAAAGCACAATCATATAACTAGAAACAAATTCATATCACTAAAGCAGCCATAAGAGCATTTATAACAATAAATAATAAATCAATTATTCGAAAGAATTGGTTGAAGCCATACCTTGAAAAATTAGTCTCCAGTTTTCTAGATCTTCCAATTAAATCTTCCATGACTTTTGAGAAAAAAATTTCACTAGCCTTCTCTGAAGTTTTGCAATTCTCAGATCTCCTGTATTAGTCAGATAAGGAAAACTAAGTGATTTAGACAACATACATATAACAAGTTCTTGCATATTGATTACATCCTCATTACACACATGAAGTCAAAGTAACGACTGCAAGACCTCTGTAGTGATGTCCATTTTCATTATCATAAGGACTCATATGTGTGAATGGAATTTATGTATATAATTTCAAATTTTTATATTAAAAAGAATACATACAGTTATAAGCTAGGCCTTGAAAACTGAAACGTTATATTTTATTTTGTATTTCTCTTCCATTTTTCATGTTGTGACTTTATGCATTGGAATACAAATTTAATTATATTTTCTACTACTTCTATAACGCCCACCAAAATCGTATCCGATATTTATATGAATTTCGATACCATCGACCTAGTTGACCAAAAGTCATGAAACCAACTACCCTTTATTTCGGTCCCACCAAATCTTCACCATGAGTTTGGACTCGAGTTAGGATGTCAACAAAGTCAACCCTTTTGAGAGATTAAATAGGGGTTAAGTGAGAGATTAGACTTGAGGGACATGTTGTAAATATTAGGAAATTAGAGATATGAGAGCTAGCCTATAAATAGAAGAGGGTTTCTCTCCTAAAACCCTAACCTCATTTTTAGGTAACGATCATTAGTGAGAGAGAGCGATCTAGAGAGTGGAGCTTGCGGCCATGGTGAACTCTATTGGAGGAGATGAAGATAGAAGTAAAGGGAGATCCCCAACATTCGATCAAGCCTTCGATGCCCTTTCTAAGAGAAGTTTTCATACTCTGTTTCCCTTACCTCAATCTCATATCAAAGCTCACATCTTGGAACATTTCATCTTAGATCCAAGGTGCAATCTTGCATGAGGATGCACGGAGAAGCTAGGATTTCAACCAATATCTTCCAAGGCAAGCATCTCTTCATTCCCTTGCTTAGATCAGTTCACTAGGGCATGTTTTTAATCAGTTGTTTGTTGTTGTTGCATGTTTCAATTCGTGAGTTTGCTTGGATCTAGCTATCTTTACTATAAAAGTTTATACTTTTGGATAATACCGAAATAGTGGTTATTCTCGATGGATTCTTAATGGCTTGATCTCAACTAATTGCAAATGATTCCTATTATGATTCTAAGAAGTGGATAATCCCTAGAATGGAAAAGCATTGAGATTCAAAGTGGTCGAAATCAATAAGTTTCGCCAAAAACTAGAACCTGCCAAGAGCAGCGTCGATGCTGGCTTGAGTAGAGTCGACGCTGCATTAGGCTTGACTCGGTCAACCGCAGGTGTATTGTTTGGCCACGTGGATTATGAGCTCAGCGTTAACGCTAAAACCTGAAACTTCATGATGTTTATTTATTTGCATATTTTGAGTTTTTTACTTCTTATTTCACTTCTGTCTTCTTTGTATGATTCCTGGAAGTGGGGGATGACTTGTAACTAAGAGGATTTGCAAATAGGTTGAGGCTTGATGGTGCTTTGAGGTTTTTTCGAAAATCGCTGAACCTAGTTTTCCGGAGTATTAAGTGTTTTTGAGTTCTAAACTTCCGTGGCACGTTTTGTGAGCTTTGGTATGTTTGTTATAATGCTAGTGATGTGTTATGATAGTTTATTTATCACCAGGCTTAGATGATCTAGGCGGTTGACCATGTTCTGTTGTACATGAAGGATGAAACCCTTATTTGTGAATTTTAGACATACAATGTCGGATCATGACTTGAGGCTCGTGCGCGAGGATGAGACCTATTTCAGTATTTGCTTATTTCCCGGATGGGATATTAGCAGTTAGTATACTTTCCAGGAACTTTTCTGTTTAATCTTCTTTGAATAGATTCGTTTGGCCTTGTTGATCTATATCCGTGGTATCTCTTTACGAATACCGGATTTTGTTTGGAATTCCCCTATTGACGAGTTATGTGAAAAGTAATGTGTTCGGATTCATGATTCTGGATTTCCTCTTCTTTGAGCTCCTAGACATAGAGAGTACTCTGATTGAGCATCGGACGATATCATCATATGGATATCGCATGCCATGAAAGGATGTTTTATGTGCGTTGAGATTCTCGGGACTAGTGCATAAGATTTTACATACAACAAATTAAGAAAAAGTTATCTGTTGGGTTTAATAGCGGGGGACTGAATCTTTGGGCTATGTGGGTCTCATGGTTGCATTTGTTGGACATGGTGCGCTATTCTTTGTAAGGTTTTGACTATACAAGAAATCGACGGATCCCATGTGAGACACATAGACTCGAAGGTCTTTCCAAATAAGATGAGATAATATAATGTTGAATCTAAATTGGATGGAAGTGGTATGCGACAGAATATACATTTTGTCATCTGTCTTCATTTCTTTTCTTTCTTGATGCTTTGCTATGGGTCGCTTGTCTGACGACCCCTGAACTTATTTCTTCCCTTCTTCCTCCAGGTTATGGAAGCAACTATAGATCAGTTTAGGCGAGTTGGCGCTTTTTCCCTTCGAGTGTTTGGTGAGTGGTTATTTAACGGTTTTACTCCTGAGTTGAGTATTTCTATAGATAGTGGCCCTTGTATTTTATGTTTTGTACTGATTTCACCCTACATCTGACCTGAGTTTGTATTTTATCAGTTTTAACCAACTCTACTGCGAAATTTACTACTTTACCATTATATTCAGTGGATTAGCTAGATAGATGCTTAAGTATGTGCATGAGGACCTAAGTTGCATGGAAACAGGTATGGGTATGGGTACGGGTACGGATGCGGGTACGGGACACAACAAAACTGTAAAATGTAAGGTACGGGGACAAGGCTACATATATATATTGAATTAATAATGTACATGAGATCTTTTTTTCCGCTTCATTTGTCATTAGAATTAAAATTCCGATCACATTATTAAGTTTCTTTTATCATATTGATTATCATAAATTGGAAACTACTCATTTTTTTTACTAGACATCCAAACGACCCTTTGACCGTATAGTTTTGAACTTAGATATGGACTGAAACGAACCCGACCCATATCTAACTAGTTTCAAGAAACGGATGTGAAATGTAAGCTATACATCCAAGAAGTGTTTGACAAGTGTTTTAAATTAATACATATATCGTATAATTGAGTACATGATGTAATAAATGCATGCATATATTTAAGAAGTGTCCATGAAGTTTGGGTACGGGAAAGTGTTGGGTACGCGTCCGATACGGGTACGGCTTCATTATAGAAGTACCAGGGTAACATAGATGAGGACCCACCTGACCTGATTCTTGGGTAAATACTGTTGGCCGGGTCGCGTATCCGTATCCATATTTGGGACACGAGGTGTGAGCTTTTATGAATTTATTTCATGAGAAGCAATTTTATTTTGCCAGCATGTTTTGGTATTTTTAATTTCTTTTCCACATCATACCAAAGTTATCTCCTAGAGAGAAATTTTTTAAGCATATAACTAATATGTTTATTGAGTAGTTTTACTATTTGTATTGTTTTGAAACATAACTTAAAAGGCTATACAATTTTTAAATTATAATTGGTTTCACTAGGGATAATAATCAAAATCAAATTCTCAATAACTTTTTTATTCCATCTTCATAATCAAGATGCAATAATTTATGTTGTAAACTAGGACAGATCTATAGCATTGGTTGTGGGGGCACTTGCTCCCATGCAAATTTTGATTTCTACCAAGAGTTGTACAAATTTATATAGGTGCCCCCATGCAATTTAGGTAAGTGCCCCCATAAAATTGGTAAAAAATACAATTATGGAATATTGTTAGAACTAAGTAGTATTTTGTTAGTTTCTTGTGATAAAGATAAAAGCTATCATGTATTTTATATGAAAATGATAATAAAATGTATTATATGTTGAGGTCTTTGTGATTATTGCATATAAAAAATTTTCTAATCATGAGTTTTATATTATAATAAATTGTTAACTTATAGGTATGATTCTATATGTGCCCCATAGAAAAAATTTCCTGGATCCGTCAATGGTTGTAAATCTCATTTTATGAAAAGAATGATATTCATTTACTTTTAGTAAAATTATTTACAAGAAATTTTATATCATAAATCATTCATGTACATTGTCAACGTAAGACATATTCATATATTATATATTTACATCTTAATAGATTAAGAAATATTTTATTAATTTTAAATTTGATCATTTGTGTTTTTCTTTTTTCTTTTTTGCAAATTTGATTTTTATGAAGCTACACATGTCAAATGATTGGTGAGAAGAGGGGAGAGAGTGATTGAGAGGGAGAGAGAAAAAAATCTCATAACACGTGATTAAGCCACATCATTGCATATAAGGGAATTCCCTCATATGACATATGACACTAATTAACCTTTTATATAGCGAGAGAAGTTCAAGGGTATTATACATCATATGAGGGGACTCTTCCATATACAATCATGTGGTTCAATCTCAACTAAGTTTAAAATGAGGGTTTCTCTCTCCCCTCTTCGTTCACTTGGTTGAGATTAAGCCACAAGATTGTATATGAGCGAATTTTCTCATTTGACAAGGATGCTTATTATTCTCATATAATATATAGAGAGAGAATAATGGGTATCCTTGTGATGTGAGGGGACTCTCTCATATAAAGTGTATTGAATTTTAGCCAAGTAAATATAGGGATGGAGAGAATCCCTCATAACCACACTTGGCTAAGGTTCGTGTACATCATTATATGTGAGATAATCCTCTCTTATGACATATAATACCCATTAATCTCATATGTTTATATATTATCACAAGGACTTATAGATCTATATATAGTCCAGCTCCTCTAAACTTAAGTGAATTGGGGGCTCTGTACACTAACTATTCTATCCTTGGATTAGTTGTAATATGCGTGTTGATGCGTGATAACAAGATTGTATGAAATGCATGACTTGATATATATCACATCAGCAGGCTTAATCGCATAAAAATACCTTATAGTTTACATACTTTTGCACTTATATACCCTATCTATTCTTTTTAACAATTAAATACCTTATTGTTTTTCAAATTAGCATGTTACTCCCTTCCTTTACTCTAACGTTAGAATATTACCATAGATTCTCATGCGAGTAGCACACGACAAAAAATAGTTGAGATTATCCCTAATGTTTGTTGAAATAACAAAAACACCCAAATCTATCCTTTATACTCTCATTTCTCTCTTTCATAAGGAATCTAGTTGGTTTTAGATCCCAAATAAAATTTTAACTTTTAGGGTTTTGCAGAAACCTTAACCTTATAGTGAAATAATCAAAACAAACAACCACTGAGAACACAAGATTTACATATTTCGGCAATATGCCTATATCCACGAAGGAGATATCGTTATTAACTGGAAGAAAAAGATACAATAACACTTTCCTCTCATTGATCTCTTACAAGAGTAGTTCATCCGGCTTGTTGTAAATCCTCACAAAATATAGTTTTTCTCTTATAAATCCTTACAAAAGTAATCCCTTTTTCTTCTTCCTCTTCTTCTTAATCATGATGGCTTAATCTTTGATCTCTTTCTTAGAGCCTCCTTTCCTCAACTCTCCTCTCGAACCCTAGATCCGAGAGGATACCCCTTTATATAGGGTAGAGGTCTTGGGCTCTAAGAAATTCAAATAATCTCAGTCAGAATAGAATTCTAACTATGCAGAAAAAATCATTTGAACGGTCTCGACGGGCGACGGATCGCCTAAAACTTTCATCAGATATCGGCCGGTCCGGCCATTGTTGTTGCTTTCACGCCTCTTCTTTGTTGTTTGCTTGTTGGTACTGTCGTCACTCTCAATAGTTGTTGCTACCGTCTTTTGTTAGCTACTACAATTCATAGCCAATCCCAATAATTTCTACCTTGGCTCAAATTGTATCTCTCCTCTTCTCCACTTTAATGGCTCCACTTTATGCCGTGTACCTTCGTCAAAACTATTGAGTGCTTGAATACCTTCACAACCTCTACCTGAAATTGTGTACTTTCCTCAAAACCATGAGTATGGAACATCAGTCACGGCCACCACCTGAAGTCGCGTACTGTGATGATCTCTAACCCATACCACGTGCCTTTCTCCACTAAGTGAGTGCCTGAATGCCTTTCACGACGTTCGCCAAATGTTGTATACCACTCGCAATCCTAGATACCTGAATGCCTTTTATGATCCTCGAACAAGATCGTGTACTACTCTCATTTTCTAAGAATTTGCTCTAGCAATGATCGCCAACCACTTATCTTCCATCAAATCTGCCGAAGATTAGTTCCATCTGTAACAGTCAAAATGAGGGCTATCTTGTAACCAATCTGAAAACAGTCTGAGAAACTAGACCAATCATTCATTGCCTTCCAAGAACCTGAAAAACATGAGAATCAACTCCATCATTAAAGAGCTCCGCTTTTGATTCTCTGATTTGCCGACAATCAGCCTAGACTGTTTGATCTAAAATTTAAGAGATCGATAAATTTCAAATCACCTTCCACATGAGTCAAGCGCCTTGAACCTCAGATGTTCCACGCGCAATCTTTCACATGACTTCCTTCAGCACTTCACCATGCTATCTGTTGCCAGTTCGACGCCCTAACCACGTCGTTCTCTCCAACCCGCAATCGTCGATTACCTCCTCTGGCATCTGTCCGCCTACATGCATCTTGATAGTCGCTGATTGCAACACGCCGAGCATCGTCTTCACTATCTCAAGCTAACCTTCTCCACCGCTTGATGTACTTCGCGCACCTCACACGCTGTTGATCATTTTGCTAGTGATCTTCGTCACCAATCCTCCTATCGTTCTTTTCTTGAGATAAATGTGGGACCAGGTCCATCGCATATCGGGTCGCCTACACGGATCATATACGTCTTTGCCTCCACTCGCCAACCGTCCTCTGCCGGATCCACCGTTGTTCCATGTTTCCTTGCACGCTTAGACACTTTCTCCGTGAGCCCTTTTGCGATCTCCGCTACACCATTCACCTATGTCGCTGGCATCGTTTGATGCTTCTCCAAGATCTCCTGCATGATGATCCAAACGCAATACTGAGAACCTCACAAACTCTGAACCTTGTTGTTGTCTTGTTCGTCGTTAATTAAAACCCTAACTTTTCCCTCGAACAATTTGCCCATGATTTGCCCTAGAGAATCCCGGATCCAAATAACCATCGGCTCTAATACTGCTAGTAAGGAATTTAGTGGGCTTTAGATCCCGAACAAAGAATTTAACTTTTAGGGTTTCACGGAATCCTTAACTTTATGGCTAAATAATCAAAACAAACAACCACCACAAAAAATACAAGAAGATTTACGTGGTTCAGCAATATGCCTACCTCTACGGGAGGATGGGGAGATACTTTACTAATTTGAAGAGGATACAATAACATCTTCCTCAATAATCTCTCACAAGAATAGTTCATCCGACTTCTTGTAAATCCTCTCCAGAACATAACTTTCATCTTGTAAATCCAAAAGTAATCTCTGTTTCTTCTTCTTGTTTATCTTCTTGATCTTGAAGGCTTGACCTTTAATCTCTTCCTTATAAACCCATTTCCTCAACTCTCCTCTCGAACCCTAGATCCAGAGGATACCCTTTATATGGGTAGAGGTCTTGGGCTCTAAGAAATTCAAATAATCTCGATGAATAGAATTCTAACTATGCGTAAAAATCATTTGAACGGCGACGGGCGACGGATCGCCAAAACTTTCATCAGATACCTACGGTCCGATCAATTGTTGTTGCTCTCGCTTCTGTTGTTTGCTTGTTGATGCGTCGTCACTCTCAATAGTTGTTGCTACCGCCTTTTGTTAGCTACTACAATTCATAGCCAATCCCAATAATTTCTACCTTGGCTCAAATTGTATCTCCTCTTCTCCACTTTAATGGCTCCACTTTATGCCGTGTACCTTCGTCAAAACTATTGAGTGCTTGAATACCTTCACAACCTCTACCTGAAATTGTGTACTTTCCTCAAAACCATGAGTATGGAACATCACTCACGGCCACCACCTGAAGTCGCGTACTGTGATGATCTCTAACCCATACCACGTGCCTTTCTCCACTAAGTGAGTGCCTGAATGCCTTTCACGACGTTCGCCAAATGTTGTATACCACTCGCAATCCTAGATACCAATGCCTTTTATGATCCTCGAACAAGATCGTACTACTCTCATTTTCTAAGAATTTGCTCTAGCAATGATCGCCAACCACTTATCTTCCATCAAATCAAGATTAGTTCCATCATGCTTGATCAAAATGAGGGCTATCTTGTAACCAATCAAAACACCGAGAAACTAGACCAATCATTCATTGCCTTCCAAGAACACAAAAACATGAGAATCAACTCCATCATTAAAGAGCTCCGCTTTTGATTCTCGATTGCCGACAATCGCCTTAGACTGTTTGATCTAAAATTTAAGAGATCGATAAATTTCAAATCACCTTCCACATGAGTCCGCCTTGAACCTCGATGTTCCACGCGCAATCTTTCACATGACTTCCTTCAGCACTTCACCATGCTATTTGCCGACGCCTCTAACCACGCCGTTTTCTCCAACCCGCAATCGTCGATTACCTCCTCTGGCATCTGTCCGCCTACATGCATCTTGATAGTCGCTGATTGCAACACGCCGAGCATCGTCTTCACTATCTCAAGCTAACCTTCTCCACCGCTTGATGTACTTCGCGCACCTCACACGCTGTTGATCATTTTGCTAGTGATCTTCGTCACCAATCCTCCTATCGTTCTTTTCTTGAGATAAATGTGGGACCAGGTCCATCGCTATTACTGGTCGTCTACACGGATCATATACGTCTTTGCCTCCACTCGTCAACCGGTCCTCTGCCGGATCCACCGTTGTTCCATGTTTCCTTGCACGCTTAGACACTTTCTCCTGTGAGCCCCTTTTGCAGATCTCCGCTACACCATTCACCTATGTCGCTGGCATCGTTTGATGCTTCTCCAAGATCTCCTGCATGATGATCCAAACGCAATACTGAGAACCTCACAAACTCTGAACCTTGTTGTTGTCTTGTTCGTCGTTAATTAAAACCCTAACTTTTCCCTCGAACAATTTGCCCATGATTTGCCCTAGAGAATCCGGATCCAAATAACCATCGGCTCTAATATCGCTAGTAAGGAATTTAGTGGGCTTTAGATCCCTAACAAAGAATTTAACTTTTAGGGTTTCACTAATCCTTAACTTTATGGCTAAATAATCAAAACAAACAACCACCACAAAAATACTAGAAGATTAGTTCCATCTCAATGTCAAAATGAGGGCTATCTTGTAACCAATCGAAAACAATCGAGAAACTAGACCAATCATTCATTGCCTTCCAAGAACTCAAAACATGAGAATCAACTCCATCATTAAAGAGCTCCGCTTTTGATTCTCTCGATTTGCCGACAATCGCCCTAGACTGTTTGATCTAAAATTTAAGAGATCGATAAATTTCAAATCACCTTCCACATGAGTCGCCTTGAACCTCGATGTTCCACGCAATCTTTCACATGACTTCAAAGACTTCACCATGCTATTTGCCGACGCCTCTAACCACGCCGTTTTCTCCAACCCGCAATCGCCGGATTACCTCCGGCATCTGTCGCTACATGCATCTTGATAGTCGCTGATTGCAACACGCCGAGCATCGTCTTCACTATCTCAAGCTAACCTTCTCCACCGCTTGATGTACTTCGCGACTCACACGCCGTTGATCATTTTGCTAGTGATCTTCGCCACCAATCCTCCTATCGTTCTTTTCTTGAGATAAATGTGGGACCGGGTCCATCGCTATCGGGTCGCCTACACGGATCATATACGTCTTTGCCTCCACTCGCCAACCGTCCTCTGCCGGATCCACCGTTGTTCCATGTTTCCTTGCACGCTTAGACACTTTCTCCTGTGAGCCCCTTTTGCAGATCTCCGCTACACCATTCACCTATGTCGCTGGCATCGTTTGATGCTTCTCCAAGATCTCCTGCATGATGATCCAAACGCAATCCTGAGAACCTCACAAACTCTGAACCTTGTTGTTGTCTTGTTCGCCGTTAATTAAAACCCTAACTTTTCCTCGAACAATTTGCCCATGATTTGCCCTAGAGAATCCGGATCCAAATAACCATCGGCTCTAATCCTGCTAGTAAGGAATTTAGTGGGCTTTAGATCCCGAACAAAGAATTTAACTTTTAGGGTTTCACGGAATCCTTAACTTTATGGCTAAATAATCAAAACAAACAACCACCACAAAAAATACAAGAAGATTTACGTGGTTCAGCAATATGCCTACCTCTACGGGAGGATGGGGAGATACTTTACTAATTTGAAGAGGATACAATAACATCTTCCTCAATAATCTCTCACAAGAATAGTTCATCCGACTTCTTGTAAATCCTCTCCAGAACATAACTTTCATCTTGTAAATCCAAAAAGTAATCTCTGTTTCTTCTTCTTGTTTATCTTCTTGATCTTGAAGGCTTGACCTTTAATCTCTTCCTTATAAACCCATTTCCTCAACTCTCCTCTCTTAAACCCTAGATCTAAGTGGATACCCATTTATGTAGGGTAGAAGTCTTGGGCCCCAAGAAATACAAAGAATCCCGGTCAAAATAGAATTCTGACTACGTAGAAAAAATCAGCTCGAATAGTCCGACAGGGCGGTCAGGCCACCCAAAACCTTTGGTTGGTACACGGCCAACGGACGGCCGGCCACGACTTTTATTCTCGCTTGATGATGTTCGCTATCGCTGCCGCTGCCGCCAAGAATCGCTGCCGCGTTCGCTAGTCGCAACAACTCGTAGCCAATCACAACATCTTTCATATTCTTCCCCCTTTGTCTTCCCATGCCCTTAAAACTCATCTCTCTTATATCCCCCAACCTTCCTCTATTTGTGCAAATTGATCCCTAATAGAAAATATTCTTGTCAATTGGCTCCTCTTGATTAGCAATTTCTTTCTTCCAAGACAATATGCAGGAGCTTGTGTAGGAAATGATTTTGGAGCTGAAGCATCACATGGAACATGTGTAAGAGTTGATTTTGAAGCTAAAGCATAACATGGAGCTGTTTCAGAGCAGATTTTGAACATGAAGCATGAGTAGGAGCTTGTGTAGAAGCATATTTCAGAGCTGAAGCTTCATTAGAAGCTTGTGCATAAGTTCGTGCAGTTTCCTGCTGGTCCTAGGGTTTACCTGCAAAAGGGGCAAAATTGAAGCTTAACCCACTCCCTATTGTTAATTTCAAGTTGCGGGACGGGGGTTACTAGCTGCTCCAGCCAATCGAAAGAACCAAATTACGAATTATAGGATTAGTCTTTTTCATTTGGGAGGAACGAGCTGGTAAATTTTGGCAGTAAAAAGGTCTGGAGAAAGATGAATGCTTAATGTTGGGAGGGGGTTTGATTGAAAGATGGTCGTTTAGTCCATTCGGAAAAAAATTAACGTTGTCAGCATGATTTGAAGTTAGGAAACAATAAGGTATTTTAATTGTTAAGAAAAAAAGATAGGGTATGTAATTGCAAAGGTATGCAAACTATGAGGTACTTGTGTAATTAAGCACACATCAGCATACATCCACAGGATTGTGCATGATAGTTAATTATGATGTCCGTATTTAGTTTTACCTGTTTTCATTTTCTAAATATTCACCAGAATAACCTTCTGAAAAAGAGATCAGGCCACATGCATCTCCTAGAGCTGATTTAGCGAGAAAGTATGTCACACTTTCATAAACTGAAGTCACTTTTGCAGCAAGAACTGGAGATGGTATGGTTGGAAGTAACTGCTGCATTAGCTGAGTTGTCAGAATCAGCCTTCTTCTTGCTTGGGGCATTAAGGAGCCATCTTCTATCAGTTTAGTTGAAGCCTCCACCTACAATGAGAGATTAGGATAATGAGACATCAGTGACAGTCATAAAGCAAACATGCATGTAGGGTAACCGAGTAAAGAAGTCAAGACTGTGCACACCTTCTCTGTTAACCTGTCTGCAACCTGGGCCCAATCACGCTCTGCCATGCTGTATACGATACAGAAAAGTTTTCTTAGAAATCAACTCAAGTTTGATCGTATCTAATACAAGACAGGTGCATCAAAACTGAAAGACAGTGGCTGTTATTCTTTAGAACATAAAAGACATTAGCAACAAATCAAAGTTGCTACAGAAAGCACCACCTGATAATTTGTAGCCTTTGGACACCAAGTGAAACCACCTGCTGCCACGGTAGAAGCTGTGATGTTTCAGATTTACGTTTTCTTGACTTCTCTGTTGGCAATGGGTGAAATGATTCATTTACTACTCTGTTGCTGGCTGATGTACTTTGACTTGCAGTACCAAACTGGCCCGCTTCAATCCTTCGCTCCATGAAAGTTGAGTTATCAATCCTTGCAGAAAGTTCTGAAGGGAAAAACTGCTGACTGGCAGCTTGTGCACTCTTCTGGTCAGCATGCATTGCAACAACCTGGCCATTCTTATATTTTCTGTACTGCTCGAACCAGGTGCGAGCCATCTGAGGAGTTAGCCGAGGATGTTCATTCTGTCCAGCAAAATGAGAAGTGGGAGTAAGAGGCTGTCCAGGGAGACACATATTTTGGTACAACCCTTCCCTAGCAAGTAGATGAGAAGTTTTCTCAGCAGTTTTCTCTTCATTTTCCTTCGAAGAAAAGCTCAACATATTGATATCTGAGTGGAAAGAACTTTGAGAAGATGCACCCAGTTCATCAGCTAGAGGAACTCTAGAAAGTCCACTTTGCCCACAACTATACCCCTGACCTGCCCAGCACTCTGTCTGTGAAGTATCAGAACCAAATTCTCCTTTAAGCCTCTTTCCATCTCTTCTGTTTGCTTCAGAATCAGCACCTTTCATGGCTTGCATTTGCTGCAGTAAGGAATAATTTGGTTGTTGAGCATTTGATGGTAGAACTTGTCCATGAAGCCCAACTCCAGTGCTTCCAGCGGCATGATTAGTTGGCTCTTCTTTCTCTTCCAAAGCCCTGCCTCTCTCAGAATCCGTTCCTTGCAAGGAATTCTCCTCTACTTGTTTTTTATCTGCATCAATATATTTTTGGAAATTGTTACAACATGTACCAAACTCAGATGGAACACTTACTCCTGTATTACCTTGGTCATCATCCATCTGCACGGCCTTCAAACTTTTATCTCTACTGCTGGTTGACGTAATAGGCTGAGATACAGTGGGGTTCAGTTGTTGGTGTTGGGCACCAGACATAACTTGTTGAGCTAACGCATTTGTCCACGCATTCTGTAACATAGTTGAGAAGCCACTTTGTAGGGATATGCCTGATCTACCACAAGCTTGTGCAGCTTGACCAGTTTCCACAGTGGGATGCTGGGCAGAACTTCTAAGATGATCCAACACCCCATTTGCTGCCTGGAGAGGACCCGTACCAGAAAAATTGAACTGAGAACCAGATACATTAGCATCAGCTGATGAATCAAACCTGAAAGGTGAGATTCTCCCAGCCATCGTCCTCAATGTCGTTTGAGCAGGCTGACTAGACAAGGCTACATCATGAGAGAATTGTGCACGTCTAAGAACAGAAGCTAGTCTGACGTGCTCCTCAATATCAGCTGCACTTCCAGGAGTATGATTTACAGATTGATTCAACAACTCGCGTCCAGATAAACTATATATATGTTGTTGTTGCAGAAACTGTTTCTGCTGTTTCTGCTGCTGAAGTTGTAGCTGACGTCCCATATGAGAAAGATTGGAGCTAGAAACTGATGCTGAGTTGCCCTGGGACACTAACTGTGTCATTTCCTTGCAGTTCTGTCCAGAAAAGTCGGATCTACCACCAAAACTTTCTTTTTGAGATGCTTCATGAGCATGTTGAGAATGATCTGAACCAGTAGAAGCTGACTGGATATGATCATTATCTCCTGCCACATAGTCAAATCGCATTCAATTAGAATCAAGTAATGATGTCCAAGAATGCAAGACAATATAGTTTGGAATTTTTTGCTAAGATGGCGAGGCCAAGTGTAAGCCAAAGCGCCAAAGCCTCGAAAGGGTGAATATTGATGAAGACGAGGATGTGAGACAGATCCGTCAGGAGATTCTGTTTCATGTTTATCATGTACCATATTGAAAAGATCACACTTACCAAAGCTAGCAACAGCGCTGCTATCCCTTGAATCATCTGCCTTTTGAAGAAGCTCGAGCATGTTTTTGCTGCAAATAATCAGAATGATTCAGACTTTATAAAGATGATGAAATGATCTTCCAGTAATTTACATGGCAATGAAGGTTGTCAATAAATAAAAGGGGATATAAACATGTCATACATAGTAGATAACCTAAAGCAGCTAATGCAGAAGACTTAGTGGCTAACTTTAGCAGCTGATAACATAAAGCACAAGCACATTCACCTACGCACATGTAAGCACAACATCCTTTTAAAGCCATCAATGATAATAAGCATTTTTTTTTCCTTGCAATGATTGTTTGTGAAGAAGAATATGAAAAAAAATATTCTAGGAATAAAATTTTGCTTGAAACCAATAGTGTCGCTTCAAAAATGGGACATTGTGAGCACCAGAAGGATTTTTATATAGAATTCCAAAGAAGTAATTGCATTGTCATGTAGCTTAAACTGTAATTCACCTGGTCTGCCCAGGCATTGTGCTTCTATATTGTGATTCTTCTGGGCTGTTAATGCTTCTCTGTAAGTCAGTTGAATGCCCCTGTAAAAAATATATATATATTGAGACCTTCAAACCACATAAAAGCAAGACATGAACTAGATACAAATCCAATTAAATTCAAAAGAACTACCAAACATTTACCTTTCTCATACTCGACGCGTCATGAGCAGCATAGTGAGAGTTTTCTACATGTCCTTGCCCCTGATTTTTTAATTGTTGAATAACAGACTTGGGCATGTTCTGAGAGTATACTGTGTCTTTTGGAGACTCAGAAGGTTCAACACTCATGCTAAAATTCTCTGTTGGGTGGGATTGAAACCTGCGAGAACCTACAGATTTCCAACCAGACATACCTGAGGATGTCTGACTGTCGCTCATAGAGGCCTCAGCACTGTTCACAGATACGTCTCGAACTTGTTGCCCCTTAATTGGTTGTTGCTTGTTTTCTACCAAATTTTCACCCCTGGACCTCACAAAGGAATCACAAGCAACGCGCTTCCCAAGAACATTCTGAGAACTAGTTGCATGTTGATTCATTTCCTCATTTGCACTTAAATTATTTGAATTCACAGCACCATCAAAGTTAGATGTAGAAAGTGCTACAGATTGGATCTGGGAACTGCCAATATCAGATTTTACTGGTCCAATTCCACTAGAAAAGTTCCCTCCATGAGCCATCAGAGATTTGTTCCAGCCAGTTGAGCTAGGATCAGGTTGCCCATTATCGTTAGATACAGGCCTATGATCTTGTTGAATCCAGGTACCCTGATTGTTCTGCAGATTAAACTCCATGCTTGACGAATCTGCAGTTTTAATAGGCTGCTGATGTATGTGCTTGAACCAAACACCATGAGGAACATTATTTGATTTGATCTGTGCTTGAATTCCGCTGTCAAGAATTTTCTGCTCCTCACCCTGATCAAATTGGATGCTCTGTTCATCCTTAGATAAGTGCTGATAGGACTCATGGGAAGCATTAGTTTGTTCTCTTTGATTCTCTTCATAAGCACTTCTCATCGAATGCAAAAAATTGGGACCAGGAGGGAAAGGTGAGCCTATATTAGTATTGCTGAGAGAATCGGAAGGTCTCAAGCTTAAAGGGGGCGAACTTTGAGAGCTCTTATTTACCCAAGGAACCTGGTGCTTTGCATTGTCATTATGGATAGAAGAAAAGTTCCCTATTAATGGTTCTGTCTTCTGGAAGCTCAGGCCGCTCCACTCTTCCCGAAATCCTTTTTCGCTGCTGGAAGCTTGTACAGCCTCCTGCATAAGAGCACTCCAACTTCCACTTTGGAGAGACGGAAAAGCACCTTGTTGATCATTGGTCTCGAAAGGATCTCCATGCAGATAATCTCCTGTGTCCATATCATTACCAAAACAAGAGCTCCAGTTGCCATCATCATCCGTACCAAACAAGATCTTCTCTTCAGTAGGATCTAGACTAGTTACACCACGAGAAGGCCCAACTTGTGCTGTTCCTTTTTCCTCCAAGTTGCTTGACCAGCGAGCTTGCTCCTGTCCATCCTGAAATACTGGCACCTGAATACTTTGCTGTGGATGGTTGACTTGCTGAAAGTTTCCTGTCGTTATACCAGCACTTACACCCTGCACTGGAGCATTCACAAATAAACTTTTACCTTGGAAGCCTTGTGCGGCAACTGATAGACTATCCTGCGAGATAGCCTGCTCTGGACCACACTGAACCTTTTGAAAATAATTTGATGGACCAGAATGCGTTGGTGCCTGTTCTAACTGGTTTCCAACTGCCTTAGTCATTGCATCCATAAAACTATTCGGCGTCCCTTGGAACTGAGGATATTGGTTCAACAAGCCTCTGCCGCTGGAAACAGGAGTTCCATAGAAAGACTGGTCATGTTGTTGAGTGCCAAACCCTGCTGAGGGCATTGCTTGGCTACAATCATTTGTTAACATAAGCCCAGTAGACACATGCATACCAGGGGAGCCTCGGCTTTGTGCCCAGTTCATGGTACTAGCGCTAAACATCTGAGAGCTAATTGGTATCTTTGATTCACCATTTATGATATCACCTTGCAACGTGTACCTAGATGTGTCATTTATGGGCATACCATTCAAAAGAGATGGTAATTGATTGGCAACTGCTTGTCTTGCAGCAGGTTGGCTAAGCAAATTCTGTGGCCTTGCTTCCTGATCTAGTTGCTGAAGCTGTTGCTGCCTCTGAAGCTGTTGTAGCTGTTTATACATCAAGTGTTGTTGCCACAACTGCATTTCCTTAGAACTTGGATGATGTCCTGGGTAAGGTGATATTCCAGATTGTTGCTTCTTCATTTACTGATGATGGATACCATGGGGATGACATTAAGGGTATCAATAAATCCTTGAGAACTGTCACTGAGGTCAAATGAATGACCAAGAACCTTCAATAGCAGTAATAGTTAAATTTCACCACATAACACTCTGACCAACAGAAGGGATCCATCCCCCAGAAACCTCGCAATAATGGATCTCATCTGTAGCCAACAAACAAACTTCAAACTCAGGTAACTTCAAATTTTAATTTAGCAGCCGAATCTGTGTCTCTGGCTTCAGAATTTATCAAGTTGACACCAATAAGAGATTGTGAAAATGGCACATCATTTCCTTGTCAGCATCTGCCAACATCAAATCAACAAGGAAGCAAGTGATTCTTCTTTTCTATTTCAGTGTTTACTTCACAGTGAAACTCAAGGGAAAGAAAAACTATAAAACCATAATACTAAAAGGGTAGACAATAAGGACAAAGTACTAAATACCATAACTGGATTTCCAGCATACACATGGTTTTGCAAGGAACAAAGAAAGCATTCTGATAAAAGAAGGTTAAATTGAAAGAAGCCTAACTACTGGATTTGTTTTGCGCCTTAAACAATGTTTCCTGCTCCCTCCAGATTTCTGATGCTGGACAATTAGGACAAAAGCTAAACAGTGGCAGTGAGATTTTTATTCACAATCTCACCTGAGAAAATATTATCTTAAGGCCCTTAACAAAGCTGTCATAGTACCCTGCCACTACACCAAAACTCCGAAGTTGTGGTGAGGGTTGAGGATTATAATTTATATTCTAACATGCCACCGCAGGTTGAGAGCTCGTTTTATGGGCAGAAACCCAGACTCACGCAGCGGTATCAATTCTTTTAAAATCTGCTCCGAAGTTCATGGACAAAAAGATTCGAACCTGAGTGCTGTGATACCATCTCACAGACTCTGTCATTGCAGCAAAACTCTAAAGTTGTGGTGAGGCATGAGATTGAGATTGTGTTGTGCCAAACAAGTAATGTAGACCATGTACAAACTATCAGTGTTATTTTTAAGGACTTGTTTTTTTTACCAATCAAAAAAAAGTTGCAAGAATAGTAATATAAACCATACATGCCTCAGCAAAATGAGCAACCAAGAAGCTAGGAAACAATTAAAAAAGTTGCATGGTGATCCATAAGAAAGTTTTGGCAAAAGCTAAGTTGCACGGGTACGGGTAAGGGTGCGGGTACGGGACACAATAAATTTGTAAAAGGTAGGGTACAGGGACACGACTAAAACTCATGGGATATAATCATAGTTGTGAGCTATATATGTAAATGACCCTTTTAAATCATAGCTCTTAAGGATGAAACAAACTCGACCATTGTCAACTCGACCATTATCCAACATGTTACAAAAATGGATGTGAAGTGCAGGATATATATTCAAAAAGTTGAGACAAGTGTTTTAAATGCATTGTATAATTGAGTACAGGTATGAATAAATATATACATATATTTAAGGAGTGTCCAAGAAGTGTCAGGTATAGGTGTATGACACGTGTCAGCTAGGGATACAACTCCATATTATAAGTACCCAAATAACATAGGGCAAAAGGAAGCACATGACTGGGTCGTATATGAGGTGACGGTGTACATCTGAAGCTATGTGAGGCTAAATAACATATTAATAATAAATTTTGCCGAAAATACAAGCAGCATTCATCATCGGACGATGCAAGACAGATTTATTCTTTGCTTTTAAACAAAACTAAATATGCGAGAGAGAGAGAGAGAGAGAGAGAGAGATGGTTTACAGATTACAAGGACAAAATGCATTAGAGCATAGAAGTTTGATGTTCCTAGGGGGCTACCTCCTAAGTAACAAAAAAACTAAAACGCGAACAATGAAGCCCTGAGAGAACAAGAAAGAATGTCATACACACAGCTAATGGAGCAGACCCGGAAACATATGGTACATTCGCTCACCTCTACTAAAATTGCAAATATTAGAAATACGAAATAAATTATAATAACCTTAAACACTGGGGAAAATGAAGGGGGGAAAAGCAATAAAGATACATAGAATATGATTGTCGATAACATTAAATACCCTGTATGCGCAAAGGGATTTTTCTCTTCACAACAAAATATCTGTTCTCCAACAAAAAGATAATATTGTTCCCTTGACGAAACTTTACAACTAAACATCATTATCCACTTCCAAAAGCCAAGAGAAATGCAAGAAGGTCAAGTAAACTGCGTCAAGATCTTTCATTTATTATGTGAATACTAACTAACTTCCAACCTCCACAGTGCTCTTATGTATCGCCACCCTAAAGAATTCACATCTCAATTTTTGAATCAGTATTTACATCAACGAATTTAATTGATATAATCGATGATCCACCAATTCACAGTCCAAGGAAACAAAATGTACTCTTTGCCAACAAATTTAGCCCATTTTCAAACTCAAGTTTTAAAAAAAAAAAGTTTCAACAAACTTTCTCCCTCACTCAAAACAAAAAACAATCCACAAAACCCTAGAACTTCAGTTCAGCAAAGAACCTACCCCTCAAAACCCAACCCAAACTTCCCAACACTAAATCAAACAAAATAAATTTTCAATTTTTCCCTCAATTCTGGTTTCCCAAACTCCAACCCAAATGCCTCAAATCCCCAATCTCAAAGTTCAATCGGCTCCAACAACCCCAAACAAAACCATCTTTACCAACTTGCAACAAATTTCTTCTAAAACCCTAAACAAAAATCTCCATCAAGAGGAAATTAAGGAGCTGTTCCAAAAAGAGAAGCTCACTTACTTGGGCAAACAAATCAACTTCCTCCAAATGGCCATGAAATCGAGTAGCAATGGAGCTAGAACTCGAGCTCAGGGCTTCTCCTCACTGGATTTCTTTTAGGGTTAGGGTTAGGGTTTGGTTGAGTGAAGGAATTTGCTATGGAGCTCTCAAAGGGATCAAAAAGATAAAGTGAAGGAGTGCGAGTTTTTCAACGAAGTCCCCAAAAGGGAAGATGCACCGCTTCGGGGCGGAGCTAAGCCTTGGGTCGGAACCGTTTTGCTTCGGACCCGAACCAATAGAGGTACAGTGTATTACGATTGAGCAATCTAGGCCGTTGATTTTGGGGAGTTTAATTGGATAAGCAACGGGCCTCGGACAGCGGAAATTTAGGAGGGAAAACGACAAAAAAGGACGCTCGATTTCTGTATTGTTAGAATAAGATCTGGACCGTCCAATAGTAAACTAGAGAAATTTTACCTAATATCTGGATTGTTTGGCTCCCTTATTATGTTTAAATTTGTGAACTTGACAAATTAATCCTCCTGTTTTCTTTTAACCGAAGAATGTGTAATCTGCTTCTAACCAGTTTAATTTACATGATTAAAAGATTTTGGCGAAGAAAAAAAAAGTCAATTTGTGCGAAATTATTAAAAGTAGTTTGGATATAAAACTTAAAACTTTTAAAATGCCTCCTCAATTTTTTCTTTTGTCAAAAATCGAGTATGTTTTAGAGTGTCTGATTGAAGGATGATGTTTTGCGTACGTAGAGAAGATGTCAATACCGATGGAAACTGTAATGCCTTGTGTTTTCATTATAATAATGTTTATGTCGGAAGGTTAATTTATGGATTGAGTGGAGATTAATGAAAGATTGGGGGTGCTTAATCTCCTGTGATGAATGATCAGGCTGGGAAAGGTGGATCCCTGGAAGCAACAAAAGTTAGAGACCCCGGAGAAGATCTCCTCCGTGCCCTCCGATGCTCAGTCAGTGACTGATGGAATTAATATGAATAAAAGTGCGAGATAAAGTTTTGGGTTCAGAGAGTTCAGACCTCAAAATGGTAAGGATCTCTTATGTTTATAAGAGATACTAAGGGCAGGTTGGTCATCTAACTTGGCCGATGGAATGGCTTTTGTTTAGGCTTCACACCTATCAACACTAGTTGGGCAATTCGCGGGAGCCCTCCGTATCACTTTTAATGTGATTGTGACAGAATGGCAAGGTGTGGGCGCCGTCCGAGAAATCATTATTACAACTGACCCACATTTAATACGATAGCAATTGGGTGGCGGAGTGTAGGCGATGCCTGAAAAGTCATCATCATGTCTGGTCGCGTATTAAATGTGGGTGTCTTTGATGAGGTGGTCAAACATCTCCCTAACTTGCGATGAGTACTCTTTGGCGGAGTTCAACCTGATGACGCGTCCCAACCCTGACTAGGATAGTCGAAGGGGCTGCTACTCCGGTTGGATTGTGGCTATATTGGGTTGGGTCTCTTGTCATATGACATTGCCCACTTGACTGACACGTGGTTAGCTCTCAAGAGTTCATAAAATTTATGATTTTTAGGGTATAATATTGGCCCCTTTCACTTGAACCCGGAGAAGTCAAGTTTGAGAGAAATTGAACCATCTCGCCTCCATTGTCCTTTGGATTTGGATCATCGTGGGTGGTGCGTTGTCATTAGCAAAGATCATGTGCTTGGGTTTTTGAGAGGAGACACTTCGGTTGATGGGGATTGACAACGGACTTTTAGGGATCCGAGTTCATTGGTTTAGATCTATCCACATGTCAACTATCGCAGGCGGGTTAGCATTTATAAATGCCTTTGCCCCTCTCCCTTTCTCCTTTGAGCTCTCTGAGTTTTGAACCCTAAGATTTTCTATTCCCTAAATCTTCGGTGTTCCAATCACTTTTTCAACCTTCTCTAATGGCTTCCAACTCGCAATCATCCCTGGCTCACCACGAGACAAGGACAATGCTTCTTCGTAAGTACACATCGATGGTTTGCCACGATGATCTCCAGGGTTGGGTGAAAAATTGTGACATCCTCGATTCCGTACTTTGTCTCTCCCTCCATCTGGGTGTCCCGTCTACGGTCATAGGAACCACGAGGTGCTGGTGTACTGGCACCACCTTGATTATGGCCTCTGCTTGCCTCTGCACACTTTTCTTGAGAAGGTGTTTCAAGTTCTTGGGATATCACTGGTGCAGTTGAAACCCAAGTTGGTGGCTTTCTTGACCGCTCTTCTCGTCATCTGTCACCAAGTTGACATCGAGCTGACCTTAGGGATCCTGGGTCATTTATTATGCATCAAAGCTAGCATGAATGAGGGGCATTTTATCTCCAGTCTATGGGTGGATTCCGGTTGGTCACGAACATTGAGAACACCAACAAAAGATGGAAAGAGTGGTTTTCCTTTATCACGGTGTTGATTCGATCTTGCCCTATTCTTCATGGCTAGAGATCCAAAAGGCTGCGTGAAGGCAGAGCCTCTCTCTGAGGTGGAGGGTAAGGCTTGGAGAAGATCCGAGCTTATAAAGGCTCACGGGTCGAGAACCTTTTTGATAATGTTATTCTTTAAGTCACTGGTATATCTCATGTGAAGGTCACAAAGGCGGACATAGCTTGCGTTGCGCTTTTAACCAATGAAGTGCATTCAGAGGAGGCCGCTTGTGCTAATCTTTCTTTAGGACGGAAGTGTCTTCACTTTGAGCTAGCAGAGGAGGAGGTTCAGGGTCTTCTCCGGAATCCGGCTAAGCTTGCTGCACAGCTCGGGATGGGCTCGGCAACCTCTACCTCTCTAGCCAAGAGGTCCAAGAGGAGGAAGAAGAAGACCGTTTCTAGGGCCGCCATCTTTCTGAAGGTAGTTCGTCAGGGACGGCTCTTGCAGGTGTGACACAGGATCCTTCAGGGGCCCTTCTATTTATGTTATTGATTTGGATAGTTCATCTATGCCGACGGCTGTCGAATGGGGGTAGGTGACCAAAGGGATTCTTTTGACCCCTCTGCCGTTAGCGAGGTTGAACCACTTACTAAATATAGTGTCATCATCTCGGCTGAAGGTAGTAAGAACCCTAGTCCCTCAATGAGGCCAGGGAAAGACCCAACTATGGAGAAAGAACTAGGAGCGAAAAGGAGTCAGAAAGGGGACAGGAAGTTCCAATGAGGGGTCAATTTGAGTGGCCTTTTTCTCATCGTTGGGATGAGATTCCCGGCCCTGAGTGGGAGAGGCTAAGGTCGATCCTCATCGGGTTATCTATGACTGGGCCTCATCATGAGAGAGATCCATCTAAAAGTTTGTTTTTGTGCCAAACTATCGGCTCGACTCTAGAGGGTCGGTCCTAGAGTCTCAGCTCAACCAGGCCTATGCGGTGGAGCAAATCTATCTCCCTAGTGACCGAGCTTTGTGTGTGAGGTGCTCGATCAGGGTTTGCATCACATCTTGTGGAGTTATCTGGTTAGGGGTGTGCTCATGGAGAAATAGCTTTTAGTAGGCTCGAGTTGTCTCATGAGCTCTTCAATAAATTCCTGGGGGAGATAGTGGCCCATAGAGCTACTTGTGAGTCGACTAAGCCCGTGACTGCTTTGAGGGCCGAGGAGCTAGTCCAACTTAAGAGAGAACGAGAGCAACTAGACCGGAAACTGATCGACAAACTAAGGAGTTCAAGGCTACCACCGAGGGTTCTTACTATCAGAACGCGCTCTTGAACCGGGCTCAGAGGGAGATAGGAAAGATGACAGAGGAGATCTAGACCCTGAAGGGGGAGTTGGACCAGGCCTACCATGACTTGAAGTCTGCCAATGTGTGGATCAAATATCTGCATTAAGAAGTTTTATCTCAGAAGAGGGAGAGGGAAGATTATTGGGAACGCTCTCGGGAGGCTCGGCTTGAGGCTGAAGATTTGAAGGCGGCACTGAATGAGGAGAAGGCACTTTAGGATTCTCTTCGTTTTGATGCTGCTCAAGCTACTTAGAGGGCCGAGGAGGAGCGTGTCTCCCTTCTTGAGCAAATTCGATACCTCGAGGGTCGGTGGAGACCGAGTCTCAAGGTGCTTTTCACCGTGCCTTGGTTTTACACATGAGAATAATACCAAGGTCTTTGGATGCCTTGGAGGAGTCGGTGGAGACCGAGTCTCAAGGTGCTTTTCACCGTGCCTTGGTTTTACTTGTGAAAATGAGGACAAGGTCTTTGGATGCCTTGGAGGAGTCGGTGGAGACCGAGTCTCAAGGTGCTTTTCACCGTGCCTTGGTTTTACTTGTGAAAATGAGGACAAGGTCTTTGGATGCCTTGGAGGAGTCGGTGGAGACCGAGTCTCAAGGTGCTTTTCACCGTGCCTTGGTTTTACTTGTGAAAATGAGGACAAGGTCTTTGGATGCCTTGGAGGAGTCGGTGGAGACCGAGTCTCAAGGTGCTTTTCACCGTGCCTTGGTTTTACTCGTGAGAATGATACCAAGATCTTTGGATGCCTTGGAGGAGTCGGTGGAGACCGAGTCTCAAGGTGCTTTTCACCGTGCCTTGGTTTTACTTGTGAAAATGAGGACAAGGTCTTTGGATGCCTTGGAGGAGTCGGTGGAGACCGAGTCTCAAGGTGCTTTTCACCGTGCCTTGGTTTTACTCGTGAGAATGATACCAAGATCTTTGGATGCCTTGGAGGAGTCGGTGGAGACCGAGTCTCAAGGTGCTTTTCACCGTGCCTTGGTTTTACTTGTGAAAATGAGGACAAGGTCTTTGGATGCCTTGGAGGAGTCGGTGGAGACCGAGTCTCAAGGTGCTTTTCACCGTGCCTTGGTTTTACTCGTGAGAATGATACCAAGATCTTTGGATGCCTTGGAGGAGTCGGTGGAGACCGAGTCTCAAGGTGCTTTTCACCGTGCCTTGGTTTTACTCGTGAGAATGATACCAAGATCTTTGGATGCCTTGGAGGAGTCGGTGGAGACCGAGTCTCAAGGTGCTTTTCACCGTGCCTTGGTTTTACTCGTGAGAATGATACCAAGATCTTTGGATGCCTTGGAGGAGTCGGTGGAGACCGAGTCTCAAGGTGCTTTTCACCGTGCCTTGGTTTTACTCGTGAGAATGATACCAAGATCTTTGGATGCCTTGGAGGAGTCGGTGGAGACCGAGTCTCAAGGTGCTTTTCACCGTGCCTTGGTTTTACACATGAGAATAATACCAAGGTCTTTGGATGCCTTGGAGGAGTCGGTGGAGACCGAGTCTCAAGGTGCTTTTCACCGTGCCTTGGTTTTACACATGAGAATAATACCAAGGTCTTTGGATGCCTTGGAGGAGTCGGTGGAGACCGAGTCTCAAGGTGCTTTTCACCGTGCCTTGGTTTTACTTGTGAAAATGAGGACAAGGTCTTTGGATGCCTTGGAGGAGTCGGTGGAGACCGAGTCTCAAGGTGCTTTTCACCGTGCCTTGGTTTTACTCGTGAGAATGATACCAAGATCTTTGGATGCCTTGGAGGAGTCGGTGGAGACCGAGTCTCAAGGTGCTTTTCACCGTGCCTTGGTTTTACTCGTGAGAATGATACCAAGATCTTTGGATGCCTTGGAGGAGTCGGTGGAGACCGAGTCTCAAGGTGCTTTTCACCGTGCCTTGGTTTTACTCGTGAGAATGATACCAAGATCTTTGGATGCCTTGGAGGAGTCGGTGGAGACCGAGTCTCAAGGTGCTTTTCACCGTGCCTTGGTTTTACTTGTGAAAATGAGGACAAGGTCTTTGGATGCCTTGGAGGAGTCGGTGGAGACCGAGTCTCAAGGTGCTTTTCACCGTGCCTTGGTTTTACTCGTGAGAATGATACCAAGATCTTTGGATGCCTTGGAGGAGTCGGTGGAGACCGAGTCTCAAGGTGCTTTTCACCGTGCCTTGGTTTTACTTGTGAAAATGAGGACAAGGTCTTTGGATGCCTTGGAGGAGTCGGTGGAGACCGAGTCTCAAGGTGCTTTTCACCGTGCCTTGGTTTTACTTGTGAAAATGAGGACAAGGTCTTTGGATGCCTTGGAGGAGTCGGTGGAGACCGAGTCTCAAGGTGCTTTTCACCGTGCCTTGGTTTTACTCGTGAGAATGATACCAAGATCTTTGGATGCCTTGGAGGAGTCGGTGGAGACCGAGTCTCAAGGTGCTTTTCACCGTGCCTTGGTTTTACTCGTGAGAATGATACCAAGATCTTTGGATGCCTTGGAGGAGTCGGTGGAGACCGAGTCTCAAGGTGCTTTTCACCGTGCCTTGGTTTTACTTGTGAAAATGAGGACAAGGTCTTTGGATGCCTTGGAGGAGTCGGTGGAGACCGAGTCTCAAGGTGCTTTTCACCGTGCCTTGGTTTTACTCGTGAGAATGATACCAAGATCTTTGGATGCCTTGGAGGAGTCGGTGGAGACCGAGTCTCAAGGTGCTTTTCACCGTGCCTTGGTTTTACTTGTGAAAATGAGGACAAGGTCTTTGGATGCCTTGGAGGAGTCGGTGGAGACCGAGTCTCAAGGTGCTTTTCACCGTGCCTTGGTTTTACTTGTGAAAATGAGGACAAGGTCTTTGGATGCCTTGGAGGAGTCGGTGGAGACCGAGTCTCAAGGTGCTTTTCACCGTGCCTTGGTTTTACTTGTGAAAATGAGGACAAGGTCTTTGGATGCCTTGGAGGAGTCGGTGGAGACCGAGTCTCAAGGTGCTTTTCACCGTGCCTTGGTTTTACTCGTGAGAATGATACCAAGATCTTTGGATGCCTTGGAGGAGTCGGTGGAGACCGAGTCTCAAGGTGCTTTTCACCGTGCCTTGGTTTTACACATGAGAATAATACCAAGGTCTTTGGATGCCTTGGACGAGTCGATGAAGACCGAGTCGCAATGGGCTTTTACACCATGCCTTGGTTTTACTTGTGAAAATGATACCAGGGTCTTTGGATGCCTTGGACGAGTCGATGAAGACCGAGTCGCAAGGAGCTTTTGTCATGCCTTAATTTTACTCGTGAGAATGATACCAAGATCTTTAGATGTCTTGGGCGAGTTAGTGAATACCGAAGTCGCAAGGAGCTTTTGTCATGCCTTAATTTTACTCGTGAGAATGATACCAAGATCTTTAGATGTCTTGGGCGAGTTAGTGAATACCGAAGTCGCAAGGAGCTTTTGTCATGCCTTAATTTTACTCGTGAGAATGATACCAAGATCTTTAGATGTCTTGGGCGAGTTAGTGAATACCGAAGTCGCAAGGAGCTTTTGTCATGCCTTAATTTTACTCATGAGAATGATACCAAGGTCTTTAGATGACTTGAACTAATCGGTGAAGATTGAGTCACAAGGAGCTTTACATCATGCCTTGGTTTGACTTATGAGAGCAATACTAAGGTCTTTGGATGCCTTGGATGAGTTGGTGAACACCGAGTCACAAGGAGCTTTACGTGCCTTGGTTTTACTTGTGAAAATGAGGACAAGGTCTTTGGATGCCTTGGAGGAGTCGGTGGAGACCGAGTCTCAAGGTGCTTTTCACCGTGCCTTGGTTTTACACATGAGAATAATACCAAGGTCTTTGGATGCCTTGGAATAGTCGGTGAAGACCGAGTTACAAGGAGCTTCATGTCGTGCCTTGGTTTTTCTCGTGAGAACGATACCAAGGTCTTTGGATGCCTTGGACGAGTCGGTGAAGATCGAGTCGCAAGGAGCTTTGCACCGTGCCTTGGTTTTACTCGTGAGAATGATACCAAGATCTTTGGATGCCTTGGATGAGTTGGTGAACACCGAGTCACAAGGAGCTTTACACGTGCCTTGGTTTTACTCGTGATAATGATACCAAGATCTTTAGATGCCTTGGACGAGTTAGTGAATACCGAGTCGCAAGGAGCTTTTCGTCATGCCTTAATTTTACTCATGAGAATGATACCAAGGTCTTTAGATGACTTGAACTAATCGGTGAAGATTGAGTCACAAGGAGCTTTACATCATGCCTTGGTTTGACTTATGAGAGCAATACTAAGGTCTTTGGATGCCTTGGACAAGTCGGTGAAGACCGAGTCGTAAGGAGCTTTAGAGTTGCCTTCATAACGTATTTAGGAGGAATATCTCTTCATTGATATGGGGAACCATCAGTTATATTCATTGGAAATATTTCTTGAGGTGCTCTATGTTCCAAGGGTGCTTCAAGATTTCTCCATATTGATATTGTAGCCAATAAGTTCTCGGGTGGACTTCTTCTACAATCTTGTAGGGTTTTTCCAAATTTGCGGCGAGTTTTCTATGGTTCACCTCTTTATTGAAGGCTACTTTTCAGAGGACTAGGTCCCCTATTTTAAACCTTCAGGGTCAAGTCTGGCTATTGTAGTGTCCGGGATGCAATGTTGGCCGATTATCAGAGATCGAAGGGACTATTCTCTTATTTCGTCGACGAGATTGAGTTCGCTTCTGAGGTCAATCTGATTGGCTTCCTCATTGAAGTGTTGTAGCCATATGGTAAGCATGCTGACTTCTACTGTGATAATCTCTTTTGCTCCATACACCAGTGAGAATAGTGTTGCCCCGATGGAGTTTTTGAGTTGTCCTGTATGACCACAAAATATCGGGGAGTTCTTCAATCCAGGCTCATTTCACTTGTCCTACTATTTTCTTCAATGCTTGTAAAGTTCTTCAATCTAGGCTCATTTCGCTTGTCCTACTCTTTTCTTCATTCTTGTAATATGCATTTGTTAGCTGCTTCTACCAGTCCGTTATATTTGGGGTGTGCAACTAATGCGAACTTGAGTCAGATCTTCCATTCTTCATAGAAGCCGCGGAATCCCTTACTCTCAAATTGGGTGCCATCGGTGATAATGGTTACTGGTATTCCGAATCTACTGATGATTGATTTCTATAATTGCAAATATCCTTTTTACTAATTCTCACTAGTGGCTCTGCCTCTACCTACTTGGTGAAGTAATCTATAGCCACTATCAAGAACTGCCGCTATCTGGCTACTATTGGGAATGGTCCCAGTAGGTCTAATCCTATTGAGCAAAGGGATCGAACTAATGAGAGGGGTGAGCTTGGTGGCTAGAGCCCCTGGGATGTTTGAGAAGAGTTGGTAGGCTTTGCCTAGTCATGAGTTCCTTCAACTCGGCTAGGATGGTTAGCCTACAATGGCCTTGCCTGAGGACTTTCTGTGCTAAAGTTCTAGCTCTAATGTGGTTTCCACACATGCCCTCATGGATTTCCCTTAGGACATAGTCGATTCTTTCTATCGGAGGCATCAGAGATAGGGCCCCATACTGTTTGGTATAGGAGAGCCGATATAGTTGATTCCCTATCATGAGATATTTTAGGGCTTTTCTTTGCAAGCTCTTAGCTTCTACCCGATCTTCTGGCAGAGTGTCTTTTGCTAAGCAGTGGATGAGTGGGTCCATTCAGCATGGCTTCGACTGATGATCTAGTTGCATGACTGAGTTAGCTATTGATCCTACAATCTTAGGCTTCTTGAGGGTGTTTATGTATACTGGTCCCCATCCGGCCCCCGAGTTCGACGAGCCTAGCTTGGAAAGAGCATCTGCACGAGCATTGTAGGCCCTAGGTACCTATTAGATTTCAAACCCCTTTAGTTTGCCCAATAGTTCTTTGGCCTTTATCAGATACTTTATCATCTAGGGTCTTTTGCTTCATATTCTCCTCGCACTTGATAGATGATAAATTGAGAGTCGGCAACTATGAAGACATACTCTGCTCCGGCTACTAAGATGGCCCTGAGCTAGCCAGGAGAGCTTCATACTCGGCTTCATTATTTGAGGCTATGAAATTGAATGCAATTGCATATTTAGAAATGTATTTTCCCGGTTGCGTAGTACTACTCCTGACCCGGTGTCATTTTCTCGGAGAACCATCTACCTTTAGTACCCACCATAATAGGAATGCAGGCTAGTCATACTTGGGGGTGTTGCCTTTCTTGGGTGCCGCCTTCTTAGCCTATTTTTCAGTTTGGAGGAGGAGTTGGTTCGTGTATCTGCCACTCGCCTTCTGGATCAAGAGATTTGATCAAGAAGTTGGTGAGAACCTGAGCTTTGATGGTTGTCCTAGGCTCAAATTAGACATCATACTCGCTGAGTCTATGGCCTATTTGGTCATTTTCCCAGAGTTAGAGGATCTGTTGAGCGCTTTCTTCATGACCAAATTGATCCAGACTATCACCATGTATGCTTGGAAGTATGGCCAGAGCCTTCTTGCTGTGGTGATGAGAGCGAAGGATGTTCTTTATTATGAGAATATAGTTGAGCAAGGCTACTTTCAGAATGCGACTAACATAGTAGACTGGCTTCTGAACATTCTCTTCTTCTCAGACTAGGACCGAGCTCACAGCTTTAGCCAAGATAGAGAGGTAGAGATAGAGTTGTTCCCCTTAAATAGGGTTGCTTAGCAAAGGCTTAGTACTCAAATACCTCTTAAGCTCAGTGAAGGAGTTACTACATTCCTCTATTAACTGGATGTTGTCTCTGGGCCCTCTGGTTCCCCTCAGGACCTTGAAGAATGGAAGGCTCTTCTAGGCTGACTTGGATAGGAAATGGCTCAAAGCTGCCATTCTTCTATTTAGCTTCTGGATATCCTTTACCGTACAAGGTTCGACCATCCCTTCAATTATAGCTATCTTTTCTGGGTTGATTTTTATTTCGCACTAGTTGATCATGAACCCGAGAAATTTAACCGACCGCACACCAAAGGCGCACTTCATAGGGTTGAGTTTTATTTGGTATCAATGGAGGATAGGGAAAGTTTCTTCGAGGTCTGCAAAGTGAGAATTGGCATGCTTGGATTTTACTAGGATGTCATCTACTTATGATTCCCCATTGTAGTCGGATTGCTCTTTGAAGATTTTGTTGATCAACGTCTGGTAGGTTGCTTCTGCGTTCTTGAGATCGAAGGGTATCACTTTGTAGCAGTAAGTGCCCTAGTCTATGATGAAGGAAGTTTTCTCTTCATCATGCTTTGGCATCTTTATTTGGTTGTAGCCTGAGAAGGCATCCATAAAGCTAGGCATTTCATATCCCAAGCTTCTATCAACAAGTTTGTCTATCCGAGGGAGGGGAAAGCTATCTTTAGAACAACCTTTGTTGAGGTCAGTGAAATCGACGCACATCCTCCATTTGCCATTGGCTTTTTTGACCAGCACCACATTTGCCAGCCACTCTGGGTACTGGACCTCCCTAACATATCTTGCTTTAGCAGTCGGTCGACCTTTTTTGTTGTCATGTATTGTCTTTCTAGTTTGAGATGTCTTTTCTTTAGGTTTGTAGTGCTGGTCAATGCACAGCTCGTGAGCCATTACTTTAGAATCTATGCCGGGCATATCTTCAGGTCCCCAGGCTAAAACATCTGCTTTTGCACATAGGAACTAGATGAGCGATCCCCTCTGTGGTTCAGGAAGTTTCACCGATTAGCACCTTCTTGGTTTCATCGATGTCGAGCATGATTTCATCCAGTTCTTTAATAGGGGTGGTTCGCTCCCTTTCTTTGTCCTTTTATGGGTTAGCTTAGGACTTCTCAATCTAAAGGGTTTCTGAGATTCCCTTGCCCTTCATCTAGTGGTAAGTGGAGGGGATCACCTGGAGGTTGTTCGAGGTGGTTCTTCCCATGATTATCTTGTAGGCTGACTTGACGTCCATCACAATGAATTGGACTCGGACTATGGACTAGTAGGGGTAGTCACCAACAACCATTGGCAAGGTGATCACTCCTTCTAGCCTAACCGAATACCTCGAGAAGCCTACCAGGGGGGTTGGGACACGTTCGGCTTAGATCCATCAATATTCATTTGGTTGAAGGCATCCATGAACAGGACATCGGTGGAGCTGCCGTGTCTACCATGATCTACTTGACTCGAAACCCATTGATTTGGGAGGATATGATGATAGGGTCATCATGAGGTGTCATTATGCCTTTCAAGTCGACATTGTCGAAGGATATGGATTGATCCACCTTAAGTTTCTTCTCTCACAGATTCACTTTGAGGGCTTGTTGAGCATACATTTTCTGAGCGTTCTTCGACATCCCTCCGGTGGCTGGGCTACCACTGATGGTGTTGATTGTGCCTCTATCACCGCCCTCCTTTGATTGGCCTCTCTGCTAATTCGATCGGGGTGAACATGACCTTCTTCTTTTGGTTTGTCTTGGTTCGGCCCTTCTTTGTTGCGGCCATTGGTGAACTTCTTAAGCAGTCCCTTCTTGATAAGATCTTCATTGCCTCTTTGTAAGACTCGGCAGTCATCTGTGTCATGGTCATGGTCTCTATGGTAGTGGCAGTACTGTTTGGAATCCCTCATAAGGGGATCCAAAGTCAATGGGGAGTGAAGTTTTGGTGAGATGTCCTTCCCACTAGATTTGGTGCAAGACTTGCGAGAGGGGGCTAGGGTGTTGAGGGGACGGATCAACCTATCAACTACATGACAGTTTGCAGACTTTCTAGTCTTCATCAATCTTTGGCATACTTCATAAAGTGTAGATAAATCTTTAACCTCTAGATGTTGAGGAATATCAAGCTCGTAATGTTGTAATTGAATCTTCAAATGTAACTTTTTTTGTTCTGTGAAGTTCTCGGGATAAAACTTATTTGCAAGATTGCAAATATCAATAATGTTGAAGGACTTATAATTTTCTCTAGGATCTAAATGAGAACTAAAAACAAGTAGCTCCATTGCTTTCTCATTGAACCTATAATTCAACTCTTGCACTTGGCAATCGATTACTATAAATATTTCCACTCAATAATGATAATCATTAGTTCCATCGCCTGATTAAGCACGAGGTCAACCTTTATGATAAGGGACATTCATGTCAGAAATCTCAATCTCATGTTCTTCACAAAATAATATCACTTCATTTAGAATATTACACCATCCAGAATCTCTTAACTTCTAAAACAACTTCATTGTTGTAGAGACCAAATTCATTGCATTCAAAAGCTCTCTCATAACATGTAAGATGACAATAAATTTGAATGATTTAATGGCTTTCAATGAACCATCCGCATCACCACGTTATGAATATATGATGATATTTTTAGAACTATACGAGTTGAATCAAGCAATGTCACCAAGCTACGAATAGAACTTAAGTGAGAACCCCATCTCGTATCTCCTGCTCGTTGCAAAGCAAAGTACTACTTTGATTAAGCCCACTTCTTGTCTCAAGTTTTTTTAGAGGCTATCATATTAGAAATGTAAGTGGTTTGTGCTGATTTCAAGTCATCTTGCCTTTTAGAAGAAGCTTCCACTATATTGACAACCAAAGACAATTTGTTAAAGAAATAATATACCTCAAATCACCTCCTTTGAAGCTGTCACCAATGCCAATTGAAGCTGATAAGCTAGACAATGAATGTAAGATGCATATGGACAATCTTTCAAGATTAATGCTTGTAACCCATTCCACTCTCCACGCATGTTAGTAGCCCCATCATATCATTGACCTCGAATATCATGAACACTCAAATTATAACAAGAAAGCACACCAATTATTTTATTTTTCAAAGTCAATGCAAAAGTATCCGAAACATGGATAATATCGAAAAAAGCGTTCTCATACCAAGTCATCCTTCTCTCTGAATCTCAACACAATAGACATTTGTTCTTTCTTTGATTCATCTCGAGCTTCATCAATAAGGATACAAATTTTTGCATCACTAATTTCTTCTCAAATAGCACATCATATTTTCCTCCCAAAAATTTGAAGTATCTCTTTTTGGATAGAACTTACTATGTATTGAGCATTTTGTGAAGCATTGGATAAAACAACTTTCTCAATACTTTTATAGTAAGTGCTAGAAGATTCATCATTTCAACAAAACAACCCCGATTTATAGATTTTGAACTTTCATCGTTGCCTCTTAAAGGACAACCTTGAAATGTGAACTATCGAATTGCATCAATTGATGTCTTGAGCCTCAAGCGGTTGTTTGTAACTGTAGGCAATAAAAATTGCCTTAATCCCTGCGCAGCAACTCGGAATGAGCAAAAGAACTTAAGGGTCCATCGAGGTTGAGTCAGGCCATCGAAGAAAACGAGGAGCCCGCCTAAAGGTTAAGTTCACGGATGCTTGACTTTACAAAATAGACAAAAGTGTCGATATCTCCCAAACCGGAAGGAATTTGGCAAAATGATCGGAGCAAACCAAACCCTGCGGGTGGGTTTGGTTGGCTCCGTCTCGTCGAGATAGTCGATTTTCATATATAATTCGTCCAATTCCGACTTACGGTTTGAAAGTTACGACTGTTCTTCGTAGCATGTTACGGCTTCGCTGTAGAGCAAGCTTCGCTGCAAAGGAGCTTAGCTCGCCTCAAGCACAAGCTTCGCATGAAGACTTGGATCTCGCTGCGTGCTTGAAGCTTGTGCGCATAAAATAAACTTCGCCCACAACATCAAAGTTTGACGAGGCTCGCCCACAATATCGAAGTTTGACGAGGCTCGCCCACAACATCAAAGTTTGACGAGGCTAAACCATGCAAGCTTCAAAGCGAGACTTGCTCAAGAGGTGAAGCTCAATCTCAATCTGAGGTTCACATGTGGGCGGAGTTCGATCTTAACACGAGATTAGCACGGCGAAGCTCAGCGGTCATGTGATGAGGATGCCTTACAGCGGTGGTGGCGGTTACTGCTTAATTGCGGCGAAGTTAGCCTACAGCGATTGGTCGGCGAAGTTAAGCCCACAGCAGTGATTTTCACTTGCATCCGAGGTTCACAAGAGGAGCGGCTTCGACATTAGTCTTGAAACTTGACTTTAATCTTAAAGCGAGGTTAGCCCATTTAGCGGCTTCGACTTTCATCTGAGGTTAGCCTCGATGCGAAGCTCTCCATCTAACCGAGGCTCGCCCAGCGCAATGAATCCTAACTCTCAAGCGAGGTTAGTCCACAACATTGAAGCTAGGCACCCAAGCGAAGTTAAGCCTATAGCGTGAAGCTCTCCATTTAGTCGAGGTTAAGCCTATAGCGTGAAGCTCTCCATTTAGTCGAGGTTAAGCCTATAGCGTGAAGCTCCCCATTTAGTCGAGGTTTGCCAGCGTGAAGCTCTCCATTTAGTCGAGGTTTGCCAAGCGAAGCTCTCCATTTAGTCGAGGTTTGCCAGCGTGAAGCTCTCCATTTAGAGGTTTCACCAGCGTGAAGCCCTTGCACTTTCGGTTGAGGTTCGCCAAGCGTGAAGCCCTTCATCGAGCGAGGTTAGCCAGCGGTGAAACTCTTCATTCACCGAGATTCGCCACCCGACGCTTGTCAAACCAAAATGCATAAATGCATCCGGTAGAGTTCACCCTTGTGGCTTCGTTATCAAACCGAAGTTCACCCAAGTAGCGAACTTCTTCATTCAATCAAGGTTGACCCGGTCAATGAAGGCGGCTTCGTCATCTAAGCTTCGAAGCTTCGCATAATAATAAAAATGACACGCGAAGGCCAACGATACGTGAAGCGAGTCGTGGGCATCGATTATGCCGCGTCCATATCGATTAACCCGTTTCCACAATTATTGCACGCGCGATTCGTGCTAAAAGCCCTATAAATGGTGGTGGCGGCCATTAGAAGGGGCTTTGGAAATTTTGGAGATCAACACTTGCATACGAGAAGAGATCAAGCTCTTCATCGCAATCTCAAGATCATCTGCAGCTACGTTACGATCGTCAGCGGGAAGCAATCTCAGCGTGAGCATTGAGTGAAGCATCCTATCGCTACCGAAAACCCACCTTAAAGAGAAGTCGAATCAATCTTCTCTTCCTCATGTCGAGGAATTTGATTGTAAACCCATTCATTCAATCAATAAACTTTTCGACTCTGAAGATGGCGACCACGATGGGAAGTAGTTCATTCGATGGCTGGTGGTGGCATAATCGAGACAAGGTTGCGGTTGGAACCGAGGTTCAAACCTTGGTCATTGAGTATGATCGAGTAAGTATGAGGAGTTCCTCTCCGGGGCATCTAGATGAAGACACTTGTGTCCGAAGTCTCATATGAGACTTGCCCTGTGGCTCATGTTGAATCTCCTCGGCGAATCTTGAGAACCGGCCTATGTCTCGACAAGGCTCCAAAGCTAGCCAACAGCTAAGAAGTGGGTGGTTAAGCGCCCAACCCAACCTCGGAGGCCATTAGCCAAACTTTGGCTTCGGCGAACCTCCGCTGGCTCGTGGAAAGGCAGGATCGCCAAGGGTCCAATGTCACGGCGTGCCAAACAGTCAATAGCGAACCAAGCTTCGCCCTTGAGCTCGAGCTTTGATCTCGTTGGGCGGGTTTCACTATCGCCCAAAGATGGTCAAACGAACGAGGGTCGAATCGACGAGGAACGCCACGAACCTCGCCATTGCACCCAAGTCGTGAACCTCGTCTTCATCTAAGGGTTCATTCAAAACAAGGCGAGCGTCGCTGAGTCTGAACCTGCGTCCACATGGCGAACCTCGCCCGGGTGAGTCCCCTCCAAAAGGGATGAGCCTCGTCCAAGTGGCGAACCTCGCCAACAATGTGAGGTCCTCTTGAAAAGAGATGAGCCTGCAAATGCAGTGGCGAATCTGCCAACAACATGAGGTTCCATCAAAACCGGGCGAACATCGCTCGTTGGCGAACCTCGTCATAGCAAGCGTCAAAATGATGAACCTCGTCATCATGAACCTCGACATGTGGTGTCATCAAAGCAAAGCGGCTTCGCCCGATTGGGCCGAATCTCGTCGTAGGAAGCGTCGAGAATGGCGAACCTCGTCATTTTGAGCCTACCAACAACATGAGGTCCATTCTAAACAAGATGAACCTCGTTCAAGCGGCGAACCTGCGCATAAGCTTCGTCGCCAAAACCAAATGAGAACGGACCTGCCAAGCTTCGCCAACCTCTATCACGGAGAGTCTGGCAGTCGCGGCTTCGGTTTCGAATCAGCTGGGGGTATTCCCTCTTTGATCTCAGTGAATACCTCACTGCAAGCGATGCCAATCAAATGTCATCTCATTCTTTGCTTGTGAAACTCATATAGCGATCGCGCCAATGTTCATCGACACATCAGCCTCGGTTTTGGCGATTATCGACCGTCAACTAGGCGGCGGTTTCGCCATAGAAACAAGCGGCCAGCGGTGGTCATTCCACAGGTGACTATTAACATGGTTGGGGCGGGAGCAAGACCCAGCAGCGATCTGAATCGTCACGAGCGTATTCCCGGGGTTACAAGGCGCATTAATCAATAGTCAAAGCCCTATCGAGCACCGATCTTCGTGCGAGGCGGCAATCTGTTTGACTATAGCCAATTGGTGGGGTACCTCTGAAGAATTTGAGAACTCCGGCATTTCCGTCTCAACCTTCAAATCTTGATTTGGTGTCGAGGCCGGTGTCCTCATGGTGACAAAGCGAGAAATGGCAAAGAAGATCGAAACAACAAGCTCTTATTTTTGCACAACAAGAGTCTATCGGGCGCTTAGAAGTGATGATGGGCTTCGTCGGCAAGAAGACGAGGAGATTCCAAATCAAAGCATGAAGGCTATGAAGAGGATGGGATGTCCACTCTGGGTCATCACGAGTAGAGAGTCGAACCCATACAAAGGCGAGATCATAAGTTACATGATTTCCAAAGCGGCTTGATGCCCTCAAGCTCCAAAGAGTTTTAAGGGTAGGGGTGACTAGACCATACCTGGAATGGGATGATGTCCATATCCTCAAAATTCAAGCCACTCAATCTAGTACGGGTTTGATGGAAAAAGCTCTCCATCACAACATATTTATTATTCCAGAGCACAAACCGGCATATAGCGGTAATGATCCTATCGTGACCCGATTATTCATTAGCACTCTTAAGGGAGTTGCTTTCAGTGGTTCGGAGGTTGAGTGCAGTTCCATTCACTCTTGGAGAGATTTGGAAAAGCTTTTATGGCGGATTCTTCGGCGATGACACGAGAGTATCTATGGCAACCACGCTAGGCTGTAAAAGAGGAAGAAAGAATCGTAAGCAACTTTGTCGAGGATTCGAGGCCGATCGACATGCCGTGATCGATTTAGAATTTTCTCATCGAGATGTGTGGAATAATCTCCCATCAACATTCGTCTAATATGGGCGATGTTGTAGCTCGCTCGTGGAAAGACTTAACGCCAAGGAGAACAAGTCGAGGCGTGCTCAAGCGTATGGAGGTTGAAGAGCTATTTGAATTTGAGAGGTGGCGACCAAGATACCTTGGTGGTGGCGACGCTTCCTCATCAAAACTCTTTTCAAGTAAACCCTGATGGCATTTGGAGCTGCATGTGCGGAACCAAGCTATGGGACCGGTGTGAAGACTTGGCTACAATCGGCCAAAGATGATAGTTGATGCTTATATGCATCAATGCGCCGGAAGGACCAACATCCGACGGTAAATTTTAAAGAAGTACTATTAGTCTTCTTTCAAACTCCACTAAGTTATCATGTTAACAGTCACATCGATAACTAATTTCTCAAATTCCTTCGCCAATCCTCCTCAACAGATGGCGGGCATAAGCGTCATGTTAACAATCACCTCGATAGTCCGCACGTCATTCCCAAATGGCGTTGTCGATCAAGTCGTCATACCCTATTCCCATCACGGTTGTTATACTAGGGATTCTTGAACAACTAGATTCTTCTTGATCATATGTCGTCATGCCGAATGTCAGCTGAGCGATTTGATCAATTCCACATGTCATTTGGTAGTGGCCTACCAAGTGTTGTGCCGGTTGTCAAATTACCACGCGATATCTATTACCCTATCACGGTTGTTATACTTCTGTGTCCTTTGAACAACTTAATGTTTTTGATCAAATGTCGTCATACTTTTATGTCGAGCGATCGATCACTTCCATATTGTCATGTACCCTAATGACTTTGTTTTAGGCAGGGCCTACCGGTGATGTGCCTATCAACCCCTCTTGAATAGTAGCCTACCATGCGATGTGCCTCTATTTCAACCATAGTCGTTATACTCCCATGTCAGCGAGCGACTTGACTACTCCATGGTCGTTCCTCTAAATGATTTTGTTAAGTAATCACTGTTGTTATACTCTCCGTCATGAACAACTTGATTGCTTTTTGATCCGCGATCGTTATACTTTTATGTCATTGAGCGATTCGATCATCCCCACATGATTTTATTCTAATAATGGCCTACAGGCGATTTGCCCCTATCTTTTAATCCAGCCTTGAGCGGCTAAGGATAGAGGGGATTTTACAGCACTAAGCCTAAAGACACTCCTCGAAAACTCACCATCTTGAGGGGAAAAGTATGGCTAGTCCAACTCAAGCGGCAGTTGGTAAAGACATACCAAGTCCGTTAATATTTGGGGTTTGCTAAAAATCCTAGAGGGCGATCATTAGGCTGCAGTGAAGAATTCAACTTTACAGTTAGTTAGAAGGTTCCTCGCCCGTCGCACGGCCATGTTGCAAGTCTTCATATCCAAAGTGTTCGGACTCCATTCAACCACATTCAGTCGAAAACTTTGGAGGGGTTTTGTAGGCAATAAAATTGCCTTAATCCTGTAGCAACGAATGAGCAAAAAAGCTTAAGGGTCCATCGAGTTGGTGAGGCTGAGGAAAACAGACCCGCCTAAAGGTTAAGTTCACTGAATGCTTGACTTTACAAAATAGACAAAGTGTCGATATCTCCCAAGGAAGGAATTTGGCAAAATGACCGAACAAACCGAACCTTGCGGGTGGGTTTGGTTGGCTCCGATCTCGTCGAGATAGTCGATTTTCATATATATTCGTCAATTCGACTTACGGTTTGAAAGTTACGACCTGTTCTTAGTAGCATGTTAAAGCTTCGCGTAAGAGCAAGCTTCATCTGCAAAGGAGCTTAGCTTCGCCTCAAGCACAAGCTGCATGAAGACTTGGATCTGCCTGCCTCGCAGCTCGTCTGCATAGGCCAAACTTCGCCCACAACATCAAAGTTTGATGAGGCTAAGCCTACAACATCAAAGTTTGACGAGGCTCGCCACAATATCGAAGTTTGCGAGGCTGCGTACAACATCAAAGTTTGATGAGGCTAAACCATGCAAGCTTCAAAGCGAGACTTGCTCAAGAGGTGAAGCTCAATCTCTCTGAGGTTCACATGTGGAGTTCGATCTTAACACTGAGATTACATACGAGAAGCGAAGCTCAGCAGTCATGTGATGAGGATCGCCTACAGCGTGGTGCGAAGTTAGCCTATGATGGTGTGAGACCTACAACGCTTGGTCACGGCGAAGTTAGCCCAACAGTGATTTTCACTTGCATCCGAGGTTCACAAGAGGAGGCGGCTTCGACATTCATCTTGAAACTTGACTTTAATCTTAAAGGCTGAGGTTAGCCCATTTAATGGCTTCGACTTTCATCTGAGGTTAGCCTACGATGCGAAGCTCTCCATCTAAGAGGCTGCATGCTGTAATGAATCCCAACTCTCCAGGGTTAGATCCACAACATTGAAGCTAGGCACCCAAGCGAAGTTAGCGCCTTGTGAAGCTCTCCATTTAGTCGAGGTTCGCTATAGCGTGAAGCTCTCCATTTAGTCGAGGTTAAGCTATAGCGGTAGCTCTCCATTTAGTCGAGGTTAGCCAAGCGTGAAGCTCTCCATTTAGTCGAGGTTCGCCAGTGAAGCTCTCCATTTAGCCGAGGTTTCACCAGCGTGGCCCTTGCACTTTCGGTTGAGGTTAAGCCAACGGCGAAGCCCTTCATCGAGCGAGGCTCGCCAGCGGTGAAACTCTTCATTGAGATTCGCCACCCGGTGAAGCTTGTCAAACCAAAATGCATAAATGCATCCGGTAGAGTTAAACGCGTGGCTTCGTTATCAAACGAAGTTCACCCAAGTAGCGAACCGTCATTCAATCAAGGTTCACCGGTCAATGAAAGGCCTTTCTCGTCATCTATGGCTTCGAAGCTCTCCATAACAACAAGCCAGCGACCCGCGAAGGCCACTGACCACGTGGCCCGAGTGCATGGGCATCGTTATGCCACGTCCATATCGGTTAACCCACGTTTCCACAATTATTGCGCCCGATTCGTGCTAAAAGCCTATAAATGGCGGTGGCGGCCATTAGAAGGGGCTTTGGAAATTTTGGAGATCAACACTTGCATGCGAAGAGATCAAGCTCTTCATGCTTTCTCATGAACCTATAATTCAACTCTTGCACTTGGCAATCGACACTATAAATATTTCCACTCAATAATGATAATCATTAGTTCCATCACTGATTAAGCACGGTCTTAATTTTATGATAAGGGACATTCATGTCAGAAATCTCAATCTCATGTTCTTCACAAAATAATATCACTTCATTTAGAATATTACACCATCCGTAATCTCTTAACTTCTAAAACAACTTCATTGTTGTAGAGACCAAATTCATTGCATTCAAAAGCTCTCTCATAACATGTAAGATGACAATAAATTTGAATGATTTAATGGCTTTCAATGAACCATCCGCATCACCACGTTATGAATATGCTGATGATATTTTTTAGAACCACACAAGTTGAATCAAACAATGCCACCAAACTACGAATAGAACTTAAGTGAGAACTCCATCGTGTATCTTCCACTCATTATAAAGTACTACTTTGATTAGGTCCACTTCCCCTCTCAAGTTTTTTGGAGGCTATCTTATTAGAAATGTATGTGCCGATTTCAACTCATCTTGTCTTTTACAAGAAGCACCCACTATGTTGACAACCAAAGCCAATTTTGCTAAAGAAATAATATACCTCAAGCACCTCCTTTGAAGATGTCACCAATGCCAATTGAAGATGATGAGCTAGACAATGAATGTCATATGCATATGGGCAATCTTTCAAGATTAAGCCTTGTAACCCATTCCACTCTCCACGCACGTTACTAGCCCAATCATATCCTTGACCTCGAATATCATGAACACTCAAATTATAATGAGAAAGCACACATAGTATTTCATTTTTCAAAGTCAATGAAGAAGTATCCGAAACATGGATAATATCGAAAAAAACGTTCTCATACCAAGTCATCCTTCTCTACGAATCTCAAAACAATAGACATTTGTTCTTTTTTTAATTCATCTCGAGCTTCATCAATAAGGATACAAATTTTTGCATCACTAATTTCTTCTCAAATAGCACATCATATTTTCCTCCCGAAAACTTAAAGTATCTCTTTCTGGATAGAACTTGCTATGTATTGGGCATTTTGTGGAGCATTGGATAAAACAGCCTTTTCAACATCTTCATTGTAAGATGCTAGAAGTTGTATCATTTCAATAAAACAACCCCGATTTATAGATTCTGAACTTTCATCATTGCATCCGAAAGGGCAACCTTGAAATGTGAGCCATCAAATTGCATCTATTGATGTCTTGAGCCCCGCTTTGAGAATCAGAGCAATAAAATTGCCTTAATCCTCGCGCAGAACCATGCAAAAGAACTTAAGGGTCCATTCGAGTTGAGTCGTGCCCATCTCAAAAGCAACGAGCCCGCCTAAAGGTTAAGTTCACCAATGCTTGACTTTACAAAATAGACAAAAGTGTCGATATCTCCCAAACCTAAGGAATTTGGCAAATGATCGAGCAAACCAAACCCTCGCGGTGGGTTTGGTTGGCTTCGTCTCGCCGAGATAGTCGATTTTCATATATAATTGGCCAATTCCGACTTACGGTTTGAAAGTTACGACTGCTCTTCGTGAGCATGTCAAGTCGCTCGTGAGCAAGCTCGCCGCAAAGGGAGCTTAGCTCGGCCAAGCACAAGTCGCATGAAGACTTGGATCTCGCCGCTGAAGCTTCACCGCATAGGCCAAACTCGCCCACAACATCAAAGTTTGACGAGGCTCGCCCACAACATCAAAGTTTGACGAGGCTCGCCCACAACATCAAAGTTTGACGAGGCTAAACCATGCAAGCTTCAAAGCGAGACTTGCTCAAGAGGTGAAGCTCAATCTCAATACGAGGTTCACATGTGGAGCGGAGTTCGATCTTAACACGAGATTCAGAGAGAAACTAAGCTCAACAGTCATGTGATGAGGACTCAACGATGGGTCCGGCGGGTTCACTGCCGGGTCCGACGAAGTTCGCCACAACAAGGGTCCGACGGTTCGCCCACAAAGGATTTTCACTTGCATCCGAGGTTCACAAGAGGAGCCAAGCTCGACATTCGCCTTGAAACTTGACTTTAATCTTAAGGCTTAGGTTTCATTTAGCTTAAGCTCGACTTTCATACTGAGGTTCGCCCGACGAAGCTCTCCATCTAACCGGTGCCTAACGCAATGAATCCTAACTCTCAAGCCAGGTTCGGCCCACAACATTGAAGCTAGGCACCCAAGCCGGTTCGCCTATAGCAAATGGCTCTCCATTTAGTCGAGGTTTGCCAAGCGTAAGCTCTCCATTTAGTCGAGGTTCGCCAAGCAAAGCTTCCATTTAGTCGAGGTTTGCCAAGCGTAAGCTCTCCATTTAGTCGAGGTTTGCCAAATGGGTTTTCCATTTAGTCGAGGTTCGCCAAGCAAATAAGCTTCCATTTAGCCGAGGTTTCACCAAGCGTGAAGCCCTTGCACTCGGTTGAGGTTCGCCAAGCAAGCCCTTCATCCGACGAGGTTCGCCAAGCGCTGAAACTCTTCATTCACCGAGATTCGCCACCCGACGCTTGTCAAACCAAAATGCATAAATGCATCCAAACAGGTTCACCACGCAATGGCTTCGTTATCAAACCGGTTCACCCAAGTAGCTTAACTTCTTCATTCAATCAAGGTTCAAATCGGCCAATGAAGAGCCGGCTCGCCATCTAACGGCTCAAGCTCGCCATAATAGCAAAGCCAACGGCCACGGCGAATGACATACCACGGACCGAAGTCGGGCATCGCTATGCCCACGCCCATATCGTTAACCCACGCTTCACAATTATTGCACGCCGCTACGTATAAAGCCCTATAAATGGTGGTGAGCAGCCATTAGAAGGGGCTTTGGAAATTTTGGAGATCAACACTTGGCGCACGAAAGAGATCAAGCTCTTCATCGCAATCTCAAGATCATCAACTCGTTTCCGTCAACGGAAGCAATCTCAACGTGAGCATTGAGTGAAGCATCCTATCGCTACCGAAAACCCACCTTAAAAGAGAAGTCGAATCAATCTTCTTCCTCTCAGAATCGAGGGAATTTGATTGTAAACCCATTCATTCAATCAATAAACTTTTTCGACTCTACGTAAGATGGCGACCACGTATAGAGCGTACCGCTCATTCGGCGAACCGGTGGTGGCTAATCGCACAAGGTTGCAGTTGGAACCGAGGTTCAAACCTTGGTCATTGAGTATGATCGAGTAAGTATGAGGAGTTCCTCTCCTCCGGGCATCTAGCCCATGAAGACACGCTAGTGTCGACCGAGTCTCATATGAGACTTCACCGTGGCTCATGTTGAATCTCCTCGAGCGAATCTTGAGAACCAGCCTATGTCTCGACAAGGCTCCAAAGCTAGCCAACAAAGCTAAGAAGTGGGTGGTTAAGCGCCCCAACCCAACCTCGAGGCCATTAGCCAAACTTTGCTTTCGCGAACCTCGCTCGCTCGGAAAGGCAGGATCGCCAAGGGTCCAATGTCACGACGCGCCAAACAAATAATGACAGAACCAAGCTCGCCGCAGAGCTCGAAGCTTTGATCTCGCTGGACGGGTTTCACTATCGCCCAAAGATGGTCAAACGAACGAGGGTCGAATCGACGAGGAACGCCACGAACCTCGCCATTGCACCCAAGTCGTGAACCTCGCCTTCATCTAAGGGTTCATTCAAAACAAGACTAACGCCGCTCAGCCGCGAACTCGCCCACATGGCTAACCTCGCCACCGCCGAGGTCCCTCCAAAAGGGATGAGCTCGCCCAAGTGGCTAACCTCGCCAACAATGTGAGGTCCTCTTGAAAAGAGATGAGCCTTCTCAGTGGCGAATCTCGCCAACAACATGAGGTTCCATCAAAACCGCATTTAACATCGCCTGCTGATCTAACCTCGCCATAGCAAGCGCCAAAATGATGAACCTCGCCATCATGAACCTCGACATGTGGTGTCATCAAAGCAAGACGGTCGCCTTCAGGATCTAATCTCGCCGAGGAGCGCCGAATGACGAACCTCGCCATTTTGAGCCTACCCAACAACATGAGGTCCATTCTAAACAAGATGAACTCGCTCAAACGCGAACCTCGCCATAAGCTTCACGCCAAAACCAAATGAGAAGACACCGCCAAGCTCGCCAACCTCTATCCGGAGAGTCTCACTCGCATGGCTCTTTCGTAATCAACTGGGGTATTCTCTACCACCATCTCCGTGGAATACCTCACTCGCTGATGCCAATCAAATGTCATCTCATTGCCGCCGTGAGAAACTCATATCTGCGAGCGCCAATGTTCATCGACACATCGCCTCGCTTTTGAGCGATTATCCGACCCGCCAACTAGACGGCGGTTTCGCCATAAGAAACAAGCGCCCGCGGTGGTCATTCCCCGAGTGACTATTAACATGGTTGGGAGAAGCGAGCAAGACCCCACAGTGCCCGAATCGTCGAGCCCAGTATTCCCTGTGGTTACAAGGCGATTAATCAATAGTCAAGGCCATCGGCACCCGCCTTCGCACGACGCAATCCTGCTTGACTATAGCCAATTGGTCGGGGTACCTCAAGAATTTGAGAACTCCCATTTCCACGCCTCAACCTTCAAATATCGATGGATCGTGCTTGTCCTCATGGTCGACAGCAGAGGAAATGGCAAAGAAGATCGAAGAGCAACAAGCTCTTATTTTTGCACAACAAGAGTCTATCGACGCTTAGAAGTGATGATGGAGAAGCTCGCCGGCAAGAAGAAAGTAGACGAGGGAGATTCCAAATCAAAGCATGAAGGCTATGAAGAGGATCGGATGTCCACTCGGGTCATCCGGCGCAGAGTCGAACCCACGCACAAAAGAGCGAGATCATAAGTTACATGATTTCAAAAGCGCCTTGATGCCCTCAAGCTCCAAGGGCGCTTTAAGGAGCCGGGTGACTAGACCATACCGCTGAATGGGATGATGTCCCATATCCTCCAAAATTCAAGCCACTCAATCTAGTACGCTTGATGGAAAAGCTCTCCATCACAACATATTTATTATTTCCGAGCACAAACCGGCATATAATGTAATGATCCTATCGTGACCCGATTATTCATTAGCACTCTTAAGGGAGTTGCTTTCGAGTGGTTCCGGAGGTTGGAGTCCGTTCCATTCACTCTTGGAGAGATTTGGAAAAGCTTTTATGGCCGATTCTTCGACGATGACACAGAGTATCTATGGCAACCCCGCTAGTCAGAAGCGAGGAAGAAAGAATCAGAAGCAACTTTGTCAAGAGATTCAGAACCGATCACGATGCCCGCGGATCGATTTCCGAGGCCACTCTCATCGAGATGTGTCGGAATAATCTCTCCATCAACATTCGCCTAATATGGCGACATGTAGCTCGCCGTGGAAAGACTTAACCCGCCAAGGAGAACAAGTCGAGAGCGTGCTCTGCCGTATGGAGGTTGAAGAGCTATTTGAATTTCGAGGAGGTGATCACCAAGATACCTTGGTGGTGGCGACCGCCTCATCAAAACTCTTTTCAAGTAAACCCCCGATGGCATTTGCCGAGCTCGCCAACGCGAACCAAGCTATGGGACCGACCGTGAAGACTTGGCTACACCTACCAAAGATGATAGTTGATGCTTATATGCATCAATCGCCAGAGGACCAACATCCGACGTAGAATTTTAAAGAAGTACTACCCGTAGTCTTCTTTCAAACTCCCACTAAGTTATCATGTTAACAAATACATCCGATAACTAATTTCTCCAAATTCCTTCGCCAATCCTCCCTCAATGATGGGCCCACATAACTGCTATGTTAACAATCACCTCGATAGTCCGCAATCATTCCCGCAAATGACGTTGTCCGATCAAGTCGCCATACCCCTATTCCCATCACAGCTTGTTATACTTCCGAAGTAATGAACAACTAGATTCTTCTTGATCATATGTCGCCATACTTTTATGTCACTGAACGATTTGATCAATTCCACATTGTCATTTGGTAGTGGCTTACCAAGTGTTGTGCCAGTTTGTCAAATTACCACAAACGATATCTATTACCCTATCACAGTTGTTATACTTCTATGTCACTGAACAACTTAATGTTTTTGATCAAATGTCGTCATACTTTTATGTCACTGAACGATCCGATCACTTCCATGTTGTCATGTACCCTAATGACCTTGTTTTAGACAGGGGCCTACCAGGTGATGTGCCCCTATCAACCCCCATCAATAGTAGCCTACCATGCGATGTGCCTCTATTTCAACCATAGTGTTATACTCCCATGTCAATCAACGACTTGACTACTCCCACATGGTCGCTCCTCTAAATGATTTTGTTCAGAATCACTTGTTATACTCTCACGCCACCAACAACTTGATTGCTTTTTGATCACGATCGTTATACTTTTATGTCAATGAACGATTCGATCATCCCCACATGATTTTATTCCTAATAATGGCCTACCAAAGCATTTGCCCCTATCTTTTAATCCAACGCCTTGAACGGCTAAGGATAGAGGGAGATTTTAGCACTAAGCCTAAAAGACACTCTCAAAACTCACCATACCGAGGGGAAAAGTATGGCTAGTCCAACTCAAACGGCAATTGTAAAGACATACCAAGTCCGCTAATAGCCGGGGTTTGCTAAAAATCCTAGAGGGCTTATCATTAGTCGCGAGTGAAGAATTCAACTTTACCGAAGTTCGTTAGAAGGTTCCTCGCCTCGCATCTGGGCTACCATGTTGTGTTTCATATCCAAAGTGTTCCGGACTCCATTCAACCACATTCGTGTCCAAAACTTTGAGGGTTTTGTAGGCAATAAAATTGCCTTAATCCCTCGCAAGCAAAGAACTGAATGAGCAAAAGAGCTTAAGGGTCCATCTCGAAGTTGAGTCGCCCACTGAGGAAAGACAGCCCGCCTAAAGGTTAAGTTCACCAATGCTTGACTTTACAAAATAGACAAAAGTGTCGATATCTCCCAAACCGAAGGAATTTGGCAAAATGACCGAGCAAACCGAACCTTGCGGTGGGTTTGGTTGGCTCCGCCTCGCCGAGATAGTCAATTTTCATATATAATTCGGCCCAATTCGATTTACGGCTTGAAAGTTACGACCGTTTCAGTAGCATGTTCAAGCTCGCCAGAGCAAGCTCGCCGCAAAGGAGCTTAGCTCGCCTCAAGCACAAGCTCGCATGAAGACTTGATCTCACCGGCTTGAAGCTCGTCTGCATAGGCCAAACTCGCCCACAACATCAAAGTTTGACGAGGCTCGCCCACAACATCAAAGTTTGACGAGGCTCGCCCACAACATCAAAGTTTGACGAGGCTCGCCCACAACATCAAAGTTTGATGAGGCTAAACCATGCAAGCTTCAAAGCGAGACTTGCTCAAGAGGTGAAGCTCAATCTCAATACGAGGTTCACATGTGGAGCGGAGTTCGATCTTAACACGAGATTCGCACGAGAAACGAAGCTCAACAATCATGTGATGAGGATCGCCTAACAAGGGTCCGGACGGTTCGCCACAACAGTGGTCCGACGGTTCGCCACAATAAATGGTCGACGGTTCGCCCACAACAGTGATTTTCACTTGCATCCGAGGTTCACAAGAGGAGCGAAGCTCGACATTCATCTTGAAACTTGACTTTAATCTTAAGGCGAGGTTCGCCCACAACATCAAAGTTTGACGAGGCTCGCCCACAACATCAAAGTTTGACGAGGCTCGCCCACAACATCAAAGTTTGACGAGGCTCGCCCACAACATCAAAGTTTGACGAGGCTCGCCCACAACATCAAAGTTTGACGAGGCTCGCCCACAACATCAAAGTTTGACGAGGCTCGCCCACAACATTGAAGCTAGGCACCCAAGCCGGTTCGCCTATAGCAAATGGGTTTCCATTTAGTCGAGGTTCGCCTATAGCAAATGGGTTTCCATTTAGTCGAGGTTCGCCTATAGCAAATGGGTTTCCATTTAGTCGAGGTTCGCCAAGCAAATGGGTTTCCATTTAGTCGAGGTTCGCCAAGCAAATGGGTTTCCATTTAGTCGAGGTTCGCCAAGCAAATGGGTTTCCATTTAGTCGAGGTTCGCCAAGCAAATGGGCCCTTCATCCGCACGAGGCTCAGCAAGGAAACTCTTCATTCACCGAGATTCGCCACCCAAATGGCTTGTCAAACCAAAATGCATAAATGCATCCAAATGAGGTTCGCCACGCAAATGGCTTCGATCAAACCGGTTCACCCAAGTAGCTTAACTTCGCCATTCAATCAAGGTTCACCTACCATGAAGAGCGGCTCGCCATCTAACGGCTCAAGCTCTCCATAACAAAGAAAGCCAACGGCCACGAAGGCCACGATGTACCACGGAACCGAAGTCGGGCATCGCTATGCCCACGCCCATATCGCTAACCCACGCTTCACAATTATTGCACGCTACGTACAAAGCCCTATAAATGGCGGTGAGCAGCCATTAGAAGGGGCTTTTGGAAATTTTGGAGATCAACACTTGCGCACGAAAGAGATCAAGCTCTTCATCCGCAATCTCAAGATCATCTCAACTCGCTTCGATCGCCAACGGAAGCAATCTCAATGTGAGCATTGAGTGAAGCATCCTATCGCCAATGAAAACCCACCTTAAAAGAGAAGTCGAATCAATCTTCTTCCTCTCAGAATCGAGAGAATTTGATTGTAAACCCATTCATTCAATCAATAAACTTTTTCGACTCTACAGTAACTTGTTGAGAAGTTTGTTTTGAAAAGATCTTATTAATGTGGTGTGATTGAGCCATCAAATCTTCACAAGATCTCACCGCCATATTATATGGTGAGTTGGGATTACTTCTAATATGACCCAAAAGAGCATAATTTTTCCCATCATTGACTTTCTTCCAACTCCGAACCCCTTCACCGTGGGATCCATAATGAGTATCATAATTGTTGCCAAAAACATAACAAGGGAGACAAAAGCGGCATCTTTACTTGGTGAATACTCTAACCATGTTGAGAACTTTTTATACCAAGAAGATTGGAAACGTCTTAGACGATTCTCAAGACCCAAAAATGGATAATTAGAAAGTATTGATTGATATGGGCCAGATATTAGTATGCTCGGCGAATTTGATCTCTTTGTTGAACATGATACTCACATATTGGATGACGTAATCCTAGATCACGTTCTAGAGTTGAAATATCAAATTCAATCAACTCCGGAGTCTCTATTTTTGAAGCTTTCAGAGGAGGTTCTTCTTCTACAACTAAAGATTGGGGATTTTGAGTAGAAGTAGCGGCATTATCATTAGCTTTTCTTTTAAAAATGCATCAATCTTGGTTGATTTTACCTTGGTTAATCATTCACCTGAAATTTTGTGACATAAGATGAATTACGTTTTGAATATATGGTCAAAATTGAAATCAAAATGAAGCTTTCACCTTGCTTTTAGATCATGTTCATGAAAAAATATCATGCTTTAATATTTTGAGCATGTGGTCAAATTTGAATTACTGATGTGATTCTAAAATAACACAAATTAATTATGTATTTGGTGAGACATCCTAATTAATTTTTACTCAAAAATTATCCATGAGTTATGCATTGACTCAAAAAATAATTAATTACTTCAATTTTGAGAAGAAAGATTTCTAAGATATTTTGTGTCTCAAAGTAAATACGAACTTTTTAGAAACAATAACTAAATACTCTATTAAGAAGCATTGTAGAAATAAATAATGCCAAATAACTATAAAAATAGAATTAAGAAATAAACCCTAAACTAAATACCTTGGTCCTTGAGCTCGAGGTCTGGATGGTGGAGTTTGATGAGGCTGAACGCGGAATTGAGGGGAGTTCACGATCTCGAGCGGCGAGAAAAGGTTCTCTCGCGATCGCCGATCAGAAGTTTCTACGATTTGGCAAAGTTAGGGGGAAAAGATTGATTTTTATCGATGAAAGAGAGCTTATCGATGGGAGAGACAAGAGGAATAAAGAAACGCAATAAGAGATTATCAATGGACCCATGGGAAAGTTAATTGCGCTTGACTCTAGTGGGGTTTTAAAATTGGGCTTGGCTGTCGTCTCTGCTGGCTCCCCCTTAGACTCGTCCCTAGGCTTATCTAAATGGGCAGACCCGGCACGGAAATCTAGGTCCGAACCTATAAAATGGATGGCCTACCCTTAGCCTGCCTCGGGTCTAGATCACATCGGCCCTGCCGAAATTTTATTTTTATTTCTTTTTTACAAAAATTGCTTAAAAATTAGTTTTTGTAAAAAAAGGAATTTCAAGAGTAATTAAAATATGCAAAATTTTGACAAAAATTCAATCATATTATTAATCACTTATAATTACAATTTGCAAATACAAATATCATAGAAATTAAAATGATAAAAATTAATTCTTCATTATTAATCACTAACAATTATAATTTTTTGAATTTATCACATCACAATAGATGAATACATCCCAACTAGGTTGGCACCTACTCATCTATATCACTATCACTCTTTCCAAAATAATTTATCACAAATTTACAGCTACGAAAGAAAAATTACAAACTACTTTCTACTCTCTGTCTCTTATTGTCAACTAATTAAGTCTATCTTTAATATTAGCTATCCGGTCGATACCTTGAGTTCTCTTTTCGGATCCCCACCAATCTTGTACGCACATTACCACCTATACGGTAGATGGATCTAGCGATGTTATGTGATCGTCGATCAAACATCTTGATTTGCTGAAGGCGGATTTCGAAGCTACTGTAGAAACCTGCACTGTTAGTAAGTCACGAGCCATGATGGAAAGTATAGAATATGAAACTATTCCATATACTCTCCACCATTGTAAAATATCAAATCAATATTATTTTGAGAATTAACTAAAGGTGCAGCTAAATATTATTCAATTTCAGAAATATCCCTTGATGATGATCCAGATCCAGATCCAGATCCTTGACAACTACCAGTTAGCCTCGCTATCATCGATTGCCTATCAAAAATCTTATCTTTTCCCCATCTTTAGCTTATAGAAGATGTAGGTTGAGGTGTACTTACACCATATCTACCTGCGTACTCATCAAATAATCTTTGAAAATAATATTTAATAGTATTATGATGAGTAAGAGCAGTAATAGTCTAAGCATCATTAGTGTCTATTATCATGTTCTCATACAAAGAATTTAACAAATTTTGAAGGCCAATATCCTTCAAGCATGGATCAATAAGAATCCCCAAACCAAAAATAATAGGAATAGGTCTAAAATACTTATTAAATTTACTTTTCATTTTAAAAATCATGTTTCCAAACTAATTATCCATGATAAGTAGTAAAAAATTTGAATACTTAAAACTTGTAAAGCAACTTGAGTAATAGTTGGATAATAACGACCAAATAATAACATAGTAGCTTCATAAAAACTTGTAGCATCTCTTTTACACTACATATAAATTGTTCATTCATCATTACTTATTCCATACATACTATCAAAGCTAGAACTAGAAGCATAGAAAGCAATAAAATTATTTATAATTTCTTTATACTCTATTGCTCTATTTAACATTGCATAGGTGGAATTCCACCGTGGTCAATATCTTTGGAATTAACTTGAATTTAAAAAATTTCTTCTATACAATTGTTTCCATCTTTTAAGTCTTTGTTCAAAAGCATTATGAGCTTAAGCTATAACCCTAACTTTTTCTATCATGGGTTTAATTTCATTAAATACACTTTGAACAATTAAATTTAAAATATGACACATGCATCTAATATGAAAATATCACCTTGACATGGCAATAGCAAAGATGATTTGATATGATCTATAGCTACATTATTATTACTTGCATTATCTAGTGAAAGAGAAAATATTTTTTTCGAAATTTCTAATTTTGAAAATTCTTCCATTATTAAATTTGCAACATTAACACCGGTGTGTGAATCTTCAAATGCAATAAAAGAAATGACTTTTTTAAATATTTGCCAAGTATCATCAATCCAGTGTGCTGTGATACATAAATAACCAGTTTGTGCTCAAGATGTCCAAATATCAGAAGTTAGAGAAAATTTACAGTTTAAGTTCTGAAAATAAGAAATTATTTTTGTTTGTTCCTCGTGATAATATTTCAAAATATCATGTTGACAAGACTGACGAGAAATTTTTTGAAATGCGGGATAAAAACCATCTCTAATCATATCCTCAAATTCATCATCTTCTACTAAAATAAACCTAATGACGCATTTCCCGGCTTTAGTTGTGTCGTAGTTCCAGGAAGCGAGGCTACCGGAAGTAGATGATTGAGCGAGTAGAGATTGGCAGATATCTTCTTGAGATGTTGTTGCTTGAGCTCTGTTATGTTTTTCCAAATGGCGTTTGAGGTGGTTGATGTCGCTCTTATAATGAGCTTCAAAGATATGGCTGCACAACACACATTTGGCCTTCTAGGTGAGAGGTTTGCCGTGTTGATCCCTGGTGACTTCTATCTTCTCAAAAAAATTCCACACATCGGATCTCGGCCTTTTAGGAGCTCTAGGTGTTGGATCATCACCATCGGATTCGGGATCAACATCGGTAGTAGGAGGAGTAGCTGTAGGAGTAGGACTCATTTCGGTGTCGGGAGTCAGAATTTGTACTTCATGATCAGAGGAGGAAGCCATTGTAATTAGAGAATTAGAGAGTATAAGAGAGTATTAGAGAGCATAAGAGAGTATTAGAGAGAAGTAGATGAGTTTGGGATGAGAAAATCAAATGAAAACTCCCTCTATTTATAGAGGCAGCCCCTAGTCAAATGGCCAAAATACCCTTAAATTTTGGTCTTTTTTTTACCGTTTTTGGGGGTATTTTGGTCAAATGACCAAAAATATTCGTTATTGGCTATTTTGTCATCCCGAACCGAGCCGGGTCCCGATCGCCCGGTCCAACGGTCATTTTTTTTGACCTTTGGATTGGGTCGGGTCCAGGCCACCCGGTCTAACGGGCACTTTTTTGCCCGTGGACCGGTCCGGGCCTGGGTCCGGGTCGTCCGGTCCAACGGGCATTTTTTTGCCCGTTGGACCGCGGTCCAACTCGCCAAGCTGCTTAGACGCCGGCCCGGCCCAACGGCCATTTCGTCCGGGTCCTGGCGACCTGCACTCCGTAGTTCTCCCAAGAATTCCGTCGATGGGCCCGGGGTGGGTTTCGCCAAACCGACCTGGACCCAGTTCAATTCTGCTTTCCCGTCCGGACCGAAGGCCAGCTGGCCGGGTCCGGCCGACACCGGTCGGATCCGGGTCGGTGGCCCATTTAGACAGCCCTACTCGTCCCTATTGCTAGGTATGCCTTTCCAACATCCTTTGTTCTCAAAGTGTACTTGGTTACTATTTTCAAAAGGATTGAATTGTGTCAAGACAATAGCTAATACTTCCTAGGAAAAATTAAATCCACGAAGGCGGAGTGATCGAAACGAAAACGGTAATTTTTGGGCAAATTTTTATGTGCAACTTTGAGGGCCATAAAGGCAATTTTCAGGGAAATTCCAACACGCGGTTTGAGCTAAAGGCGAATATCTTAGAAAGTGATCTACGCCTTGAACTACTTTTTTGTTTCAAATCAATTTTGTGGATGAAGAAATTTGGCTTTAGGCTAAAACCGCATGTCAAAGACTTTTAGTTTCTATTTTTCATACAAGCTATTTATATTTAGAATGCTAGTTTAGTAATCTTGCAAGTGTTGTGCACCTTGTAGAGTCTTCTTCAACATCAGATAGGTTTAGAAATGGTTTTGGGTTAAAATAGAGGTTCGGATCAATACCTAGTACCTCTATCTTTTTGGTTAAAATTGGTTCCTATCCTTTGTCGCCCATTAAATCAGGGTGGGTAGATTTTCTCCCTATCAATTAGTATAAGAGCCAAGGTTGTGGCCGAAGGAACAAAATCAAGTATCGGTGTTGGGAGGTGCATGTATGGTGGAAAATCCACATATAGTGATATCTGAGGATGGTTGTGTGTGTTATGTTCCTTGCCCATGGAGATTGGCGGTGTAGTTAAACATATGAAGTTGCCACATATGTTAGAAAGATCCCGGATGTTGGTAGCCATGTTGTCGGTCCGTGGTTATCATGTTCTACTCACAATGAATAGGGGTAGAATATTGAGTATTCATGTGTGAGTATAGTCCCACATTAGATAAAATTAATTAGAAAGAGTTATGAGTTTAAAATAGAACTTTGGACCAACCTAATAACTTAAGCTTTTGGGTTAAAATTGGTATGAAGGTTCAGATTTTATGTATAGACTTATCTTGGTTAATATATTTTTAGAAATCTTTCTATACCTTGAGTTTCTAAGGTTTCTATATTGTCTTACTCGTATGAGGATGAGTAATATTAGTTGGATCTGAGATGTAAACTTAGAGGGGGGTGAATAGGATTGCTACCGTTTTTCACAAAAAATACAGAATATGCAACGAAATAGATAAAATAAAAGCAATCAATGATAAATAATCACAAATAATAACCAACCAAGAATACGCAAGATTTTATAGTGGTTCGAATAATAATCCTATATCCACTCTTCCTTCTCATGAAGGGCTTCATCACTATGCCAATAGTTCTCCTGAATGACAAACCCGATTCAGTAGGCTTACAAGACAACACATTGGAATCTACCCGAAATTAGTCATCTAAACTAACTCTCAAAATGAGTAACACCTAGCCCTACCTAGTCCTAACCCTCAATTCCAATCGGCTTGAGTATGCCATAAAAACAAGTTTGAAATAAAACCAAACAATCAAATTAAGCACAGAAAATATGAAAAATCTTATAGCCCTTGATAAACAAACCATCATTCGATCAATCTAAGTGTAGCATGATGAAGAACAGTGTAGATGATGAATCCAAGAGCAACTCTCCTTGCTAAAATAATTCGGAGATATTGTGCGTGACGAGAGAGAGTTTGTCGAGGCTCGGGGGGTGTCAAAACCTTCCATGAAATCTCTTCTCAATTCAAAAGTTAGAACTCCCTCTTCTCTCTACCTCTTTCAATGATATACAATCCCTAATAGATCAGAAAAGAGATATCCTAAATGTGGTAGAGTTTGGAGATCAAAGGAATGACGAACAACTGATATTAAAACTTAAAATATGAAATCAACCGACTTTACCATCGATGGTTGCTCTCGACCATCAATGGTATCGAGGCACCATCGATGGATTCCTGCATACCATTGATGACCTGAAATCCTCTCTAGAAATCATCAATTGATTCATGTAGCCATCAATGAGCTCATCTACCATCGATGAGTCACTGTTGGCCATCAATGGTTACATGGCTGAAATCAGCTGTTAAGCTGATTTTCACGTTGTTTCACGTCGTTTCATCATGTACACTTCTTATACTTGTATTCACTTATACTATATTATCTCAAACATTTATTAGTACCAAATGAGAGTTTGTTATTACTCAAATAAGAGATATTGTATGGACTACGTTCTAACAATCTCCCCCTTTTGATAAAAACAAACTTAAAATTTGAAATACTGAATTATATGCATATTGAAATATATAAACAGAAAAAATTAGCATAAATATACTTTCATATAAAAACAAATGATATGCAAAGCTCCCCCTATATTCACGCATTGATGAAAAGTGTAAACAAGCACATGTATTGAAAACTCTCCCTAAAAGTGCATCAAGTGTTTCCAAAATTTTCAAAAACATGAAACCACTTAGACAAAAACTCCACTCATGCAAAGATCATCAAAATTTCAAATTTCACACCAACTTTCTCCACCTTTTGTTATTATTAAAGGTTGACAATATACCAATGGTTACACTTTATACTCAAGAAAATCAGATAAAAAATTATCCAAAGGTGTAAAGAAGAGAAATACACACTGGTTCACACAAAAATTATTAAAAAATAGCACGAGGGATTAAAATCTAATCATAAAATACATGAACATGAGAGAAATCGCTCAAAAATCACACACAAAATGATTAAATATCATTGTAAAGTATGTGAAGCAAATAGTAAAAGAATTATACTAGTTTATAAAACAAATTCAGATACATCAAAAAGAATTTTGAGCAATAATAAAACTTGAACTATCTCAACCTTATAAACTAAGAGCCAAAGTGTCACCCTATCACTTCAACTATATAGGATTTAGGAGGAAGAATGATAGTGTTTGGTAGGCGATTTATACAATCTCTAAATATAAAAATATTTAATACATGATGGCTACCGTTTAAGATATGAATAAATATAATCTACGAGTGTGGGTCTTTTACTATCTTTTAATGAATACACTTAATTTTTCATGGGTTTCATAAAGAGTGTGAATCTTTGATCATCTTTTAACTAATACACTCCTTTGTTTGATATACTTTTAACACAAATGCACATTTTACATATAAAGAAAAATGTGTGCACTACTCAAGTAAAAACAAGATAAAAACTCTTGATATATCCAAAATATCTTTTGAACAAAATATAGAACTTTTACCACTATTTCACATCACAAAACATGATAAGCATAAAACTAGATGTGTGAAATTGTAACGTGAAATATCTCGTGAAAGAATGTGTCAAGTGATTATATTTTGATCATTGTGTGCAAAAATAAATACATATAGACTTAAAACCATATGTGAGCATGTGTGATATAATCAAGCCTATATACTAAAAATAATATCATTTGAATCAATATTGTAAAAGCATATACATATGCATGTCCAAAGTTTTTAAATTTTTAAAGAAAACAAAAGGAAACAATGAGAAAATTTTGTTTTATTTTTTATAAAAATGAAAAGAAAAAAATCTGAAAAACAACCCTAAAAAGAAAATAAAAATAAAAATAAAAAATCCAAAAAAAATGTACAAACAATAGGATAGTGCAACATGCTAGATATCAAGAGATAGAATGCCTAAATCTTATCTCAATCTATTGAAACGGTCTTCAGGCAAAGGTTTTGTAAAAATATCTGTAAGTTGATTAGTGGGGACAAACTCAATCTAATATTCTCCTAGCAATGTGTTCCCTAACAAAATAATATCGAACATCTTTCTGTTTTGTGCGTGAATACTAGACTGGGTTGTTACTCAAATGAATAGCACTCTTATTGTCATATCTAAGAGGAATTTTCTTAAAGGTGATGTCATAGTCCTGCAGAGTCAACAACATCCAAGGGACTTATGCATAATAATTACCTAATACAATGTACTCAGCCTCTGTAGTAGACAAAGCTACGCAGTTTTATTTCCTACTAGACCAAGAAGCCATAGAATGTCCTAAAAGATGTACTGCACCACTGGTGCTCTTTCTATCTGTATGACATCCAACATAATCACTATTAGAATATCCAATCAAATCAAAAGAATTACACATAGGAAACCATAAACCGAGTTTTTACGTTCCAATTAATTATCAAAAAATTTATTTTACAGCTTTCAAATATGATTTTTAGGATTGACTTGAAACCTTTGACATAGACACATAGATAACATAATATGAGGATGAGAAGTAGTAAGATATATGAGACTACCAAGCATTCATTTGTATCTCTTTTCATCAATTGACACTCTGGTGTCATCTTTTGTAAGCTTTGCAGAAGGACTCATCGGAGTTGAAGCTATTTTCAAATTGTTCATATTAAAGTGTTTGAGAAGCTCTTTCACATACTTCTCCTGTGAGATAAACACGCCATCTTTCATTTGCTTCACTTAAAATCCTAAAAAAATACTTTATTTATCCTATCATGCTGATCTCGAACTCATCCCGCATCAACTTTTAAAACTTATTGCAAAGATTTTTATTAGTAGCTCCAAAAATAATATCATCATAATACACTTATACAATAAGAATTTCTTTACCAACAAATTGAACAAATAAGGTATTGTCAACAAACCCCATTTTAAGATTATGTTTAAGTAAATCAAAACTCAGATGGTCATACCAAGCCAGAGGCACTTGTTTAAGGCCATAATAAAGGTTTATCTAACTTATATACGTAGTCTGAAAAAGCATGATCAATAAAACCCGAGGGTCATTTTACATAGACTTCTTCCTTTAGGTACCCATTTAGAAAGGCACTTTTTACATTCATTTAATAGAGCTTAAAGCCTTTATAACAAGAAAAAGCAAGTAAATTTCTAATGGCTTCAAGTCTAGCAACCGGGCAAAAGATTCATCAAAATCGATCCCTTCTATTTGATTGTAACCTTTGGTAACAAGTCTACTTTATTTCTCACGACATTATCTTTTTCATTCAATTTATTTTTAAAGACTTATTTAGTTCCTACAATTGGGTGATCTTTTGATTTAGGAACTAAATTCTAAACTTTATTCCTTGTGAATTGATTAAGTTCTTCTTGCATTGTAATAATCTAATTTTAATCACTGATAGCTTCAATCATATTTTTAGGTTCTATTTTAGCTATGAAATTTACATAAGCACAAAACTCTCCAAGAAAGGATTGAGAATTATTACATTCACCTAACTTTGTGGTTGACATTGAACAATAGTAGTCATTCAAATGAGTAGGTGACTGAGGATTTCTTCTAGGGTGATCTCTTGTTTGAACAATTTGTTAATTTTCTGAATCTGTTGGATTTTGAGTAGCATCTGAAGCTTCAGGTATTGTCTCCTCATTTTTATCTCCTGTTTCTTCCTAAGCTTTATTATCACTCTTCTCCTGTATGTCTCCTTGTTCAGCTTGATTAATTTGATTTATCACTAGAAGATCATCTGAATTATCAACCAAAACACTAGAAGTGTGAGTTTCATCAAATTTAATATGAATAGACTCTTCAAGAATTCTAGTTTTTTGTATTGTAAACTCTATAAGCTTTGCTAACATGAAGAGTATCCCACGAAAACACTCTCATCTACTTTAGAATTAAAATTTCCTAATTGATCTTTCGTGTTCAAAAGATAACACTTACAACAAAAAATATGAAGATGTGACACATTCAGGGTTATTTGATAGTAAAGCTCATAAGAGGACATGTTTAGCATAGGTCGAAGATAAGCTCTATTACTTACATAGCATTTTGTATTGACTGCCTCAGCCCAGAAGTGGTTTGCCAATTTATACTCATTTAACATGGTTTTAACAATTTATTGTAAAGTCTGATTCTTCCTCTCAGCAATCCCATTTTATTATGGTGTTTGAGGAGAAGAATACTCATGAGTGATGCCTTTATTAACACAAAATTCTTTAAAAATTTTATTTTCAAATTTACGTCCATGATCAGAACAAATAGTATAAATAGGGAGGCTTTTTCTTTTTCAATCCTTTTAAAAAATTTCAAAATTTTTAAAATATTCACTCTTTTTAGCTAGAAAAATGACCCATGTAAATCTAGAGTAATCATCAATCATTACTAACTAATAACTTTTTCCTCCTAAACTCTGTGTGGACATCGGTTCAAAAAGATCTAAGTGAAGTAATTGTAGAGGTTTAGAAGTGCTCACTAAATTCTTCAAATTATGAGAGGATCTTATAAATTTACCTTTCATGCAAGCCTCATATAAACTCTCACTTTTAAAAGTAGAGATAGGCAAACCTCTAGCTAATCCTTTCTTTGAGAGTTTTTCCAACAAACTTATGCTTGCATGTCCAAGTCTCCTATGCTAGAGATCACTATCTTCTCCTCCCGCAACCAAGCATTTTATAGTGTCAAATTTAATATCATTAAAGTTTAATGTATATACATTAACATGCCTATTTCCAATAAAGACGATCAAACCTATTTTTGAATTAATAATTTTGCATACAATAGATTTGAAAAGAATAGAATACATTTATCACAAAGTCGACTAATAGAAATAAGATTGTACTTTAAACCATCAAAGAGTAAAACCTTAAAGAGTTTAAAAGAATGATTACCTATATAACCAACTCCTATAATTTTATCTTTGTCGTTGTTTTCAAAAGTCACATCTCCATCTTTCTTTTTGTCGAGGCTAAGAAATAAATCTTTCTTACCTGTCATGTGTCGAGAATATTCCGAATCTACATACCATGTGCTTCCATGCTCCTTAACTCTCCATTGAACTTCCTTATCTGAATTTTCATCCTCTGAATCTTTTGAGATGTGGACATTGGCCATAAAATGTGGCTCCTATTATTTGTGCTCAAGTCATTTTCTGATTCTTCATCTTCGCTTGAGAAGTCCCATGATGTCTCCTTGAATCTCTTATTCTTTCCTTTATAGTCATTTTTGTTGAGAAGGCAATCATTTCTGAAGTGTCCAGACTTCTTGCAATAATGACAAACAAGTTTAGAATCTGAATTTTCATATTTAATTTTTCTTACCTTAGTGAAATTATGATTTTGTTTAATGTGCATAAACTTTTGCTCATCTTTTGTCTTTAGAAAAGATATGAATCCTTTGACTACCAGTCTCATCTCACTCTCGCCAGCATCATTAGAGTCCGAGCTTTGTTCTTTCTTCTTCTTGGATTGAGATTTTTCCTGTTTGTCCTTTAGGACTAACATATTCTTCTTTACATTATCTTCTAAGTCATCTTCTTTCTTTTTTAATTGCACTTTATATATGAGAAGATTACATAAAGATTCTCAAGAGTTAATTCAGAAAAATTTTACAATTCTTCAATAGCTATTACCTTTGATTCCAAATCCTTAGAGAATAAATAATTTTTCTCACAAGCTCCTTGTTATCATACTCCTTCCCCAAAGCTTTTGATTTATTCATTCCGTGAATCGAGTGAACATATCTTGAATACTCTCTGAGACCTTTATCTTAAAATTCTCATACTTACTCACAAGCATTGTAAATTTTCCTCTTTCACCTGTGAAGTTCCCTCGTGTGTAACTTCCAAAGTTTTGCAAATTTCATGCAGAGAAAAATTTGATACATGATTAAATTCTTCAATAGTTAAAGAGTAATAAATAGCATTCATAGGTTTTGCATTTAAAGGGTAAAGCTTTTTGTCGGGAGAGTCCACTTGTCTTTAGGAGTGATAATGGTGACCTCTTCTACAAAGGTAGTGGGGTTCACTATAGCCATTCTCTGTACTACTTCAAACATCATAATAAGTGGACAACAAAAAAACTCTCATACGAGCTTTCCAATAGGTGTAGTTTGTTCCATCGAAAAGTAGGGGTCGGTTAACTACATATCCCTCAGGAAAAGCTATTGTGACGATCAAACTAGACATCTCTACCCTAGGTTGTGAATCCTAAAGATGGGTAACAAGGCTCTGATACCACTTGTTAGATCTGAGTTGCAAACCTAGATGGGGAGGGGTGTGAATAGGGTTGTTATCATTTTTCACTAAAAGCACAGAATATGCAGTGGAATAGATAAAATAAAAGCAATCAACGATAAATAACCACAAATAATAGCCAACCAAGAACGCACAAGATTTTATAGTGGTTCAGATAATAATCCTATGTTCATTCTTCCTTCTCACGAAGGGACTTCCTCACTATGCTAAGAGCTATCTTGAATCATAAACCCGACACAGTAGGCTTACAAGACTGCACACTAAAATCTACCCAAACTAGTCGTCTAACCTAACTCTCCTCAATAAGTAGCACCTAGCACTAGCTAGTCCCAACACTCAATTCCAATCGTCTTGAGTACACTGTAAAAATGAGTTCGAAACAAAACTAAACAATCACAATTAAGCTCAGAAAATAATAAATATCTTACAGCCATTTTGATAAATAACCTGTCCTTCAATGAATCTAACCATAGCATGATGAAGAATGGTATAGATGATGAATCTAAGGGCAACTCTCCTCACTGAAACGATCCGAAGATGTTGTGTCCAATGAGAGAGAGTTTGTCGAGGCTCTAGGGGTCAAAACCTTCAATGAAATCTCTTCTCAATTCAAAATCCTAGAACTCTCTCTTTTCTCTATCTCTTTCAATGATATGTAGTCCCCAATAGGTCAGAAAGAGATATTCTAAATATGGTTGAGTTTGGAGATCAAAGGAACAACAAACTGCTAAAATTAAAACCTAAAATATGCAATCAGCCGACATACCATCGATGGTTGCTCTCAACCACCGATGGTGTCGAGGCACTATCGATGGATTCCCGCTTACCATCAATGATCTGAAATCCTCTCTAGAAATCATCAATTGGTTTCTGTAGCCATCAATGAGCTCATCTACCATCGATGAGTTACTGTTGACTAACGATGGTTAGATGGCTGAAATCAGCTTTTGAGCTTATTTTCGAGTCATTTCGCCTCATAAACTTCTTATACCTGTATTCACCTGTACTATATCATCTCAAACATTTATTGGTACCAAATGAGAGTTTATTATTACTCAAACAAGAGATATTGTGCGGACTACGTCCTAACAGTCTTTATTACGCTTCCGCCGCATCATTGACTGCTTTGTGTGAATTCAATTTTGAGACTCAAAGTTCAAGAACTCAAGGCTATACACACAAGGAAAGGTGATATATTCCCTTTTAATTTTTCTTTAAACACTAAGTAAGAAACATGCACAAATATGCATTGAACTTAACCAGAAAAGAAACTCGATATGCAGCATCTCTAAGAAGAGGTCATATATAGGTTCAAGACAGAAGCACCACACGAAATTAAATTATTCCTTCACGCAACACAATGTTCTGCTTAATTGACCAACATGCATATTAGTTAGTTCTTGTTGCTCCTCCTTGTTCTTGGCACATATAGCATTTGGTACTTGTAACACAAGCTATATTCCATGCATTTCATTTATTTGCTACCTACAATGGGCCAACACGTATCACTGCCCCATGAGAAGTTTTCAACCCCACTGGGGTACAACACATACAATCTGGCTAGCTTGCAATAAAGCATGGAGCAAAAGTGACGAAAGAATTCAAAATCAATATATATATATAATATATAATACTAAAGCCAAGTCTTTTGACTGACAAAAAGGAGACAAAGAAAGAATTTTGTAAAGTATTGGACAGATGCATCTACTAACTAATCTGCTACATTTACATCACAAGATTCCACTGGAATGTTCTTGGCACAAGAGTCCATTGGAATGTTCTTGGCCTACCTTTAAAGAGATAAAGAGGAAGTACATATTAGGATCTTTGTCCTAATCTGAAAAATAAGTTTAAAGGATGACGTACATTCATCTATCCTTGGACTCCCACTTTGTTGGAAAAAGATGATAATATCACCATAAAAGCCACATGGGGTGGTGATATGGAGTGAGGTGTGAGGGAAAATGTGGGTCCCATTAGTATTATTTGAGGATTAGATTGATACATACTCTCCTCTCTATAAAACTACATTCTTAATTTGTATCCTTAATTAAATAAAGTTGAGTCCAATATTCACTTAAACGAGATTATTTCTTGGAGATGACTCAAAGGTCAAGTCCATTGCTCGACACATTTAGTAGTCGAACTCTTAAGGTCTGCTTGGATGGAGAAAAGGAAGGGGAGAGGGATGATTTAACTAAACCCAAGGAGAGGGAAAAGAGAGGAAGGGAGTATGATATAACTAATTGTGTTTGGATAGACAACTAAAAAATGGGGAGGAAGGGAAAGTGATGACACTAATTTGTATTTATTTAGAGTAGAAAATAGGAAGAGAAGCAAATAATTTACTTAAAATCTAGCCCCTCCCCTTCCAATCCGTCCACTTTAGGAGGGTTAAGAAAGTGAGGAAATTTGTTTCTTTTTAACCCTCTCAATCCCTCCCCACACTTACTAAAAAATGTATACAAACACAATTTTAGGATAATTAGCATTGAAACCTCCCCAACTCCTCCCTCTGCCTTCTTTAAAAAAGCTATCCAAACCCACCCTAAGGGAGTTTACTAATGGAGGTGGAAAGTAAAGAAGAGAAGGGGAAACGAGGCAAAGGAAAGGAAAGGAATAGGAGGGGAAAATGTAATAATCACATTTGAGAGTTTAGTAAAAGAAATGGAGGGGAATCATTTCTTAACAATTGGATTTGTATCATGATGGCTCAAAATATTTTACTTCCTCTACGCTCCAATTTTGGGGGAACCAAATTATATAGAATGGAAGTTAATGGATGTGAACTTTGTTATTTTCCTTTCCCTCCATTTACTTTAAAAAAACTCCCAAATAAGGTGAATCTATTTAACTTCCTTCCTCTACCCCTCATTCACCCCCATCCAAACAAAGCATTAAAGCCAAGGTTTTAAATGTTGGATATCACGAAAATATCGGATGGCCAAAATTCATATCAGATTGCTAATATTGGAAAAATATCGGGGATATGTGATAAATATCGGAATGGCATAATGGATGTTTGCTTATATAGTATAATGCACTAAAATGTAATCTCAACATACTTAATGAAATCCAAGTATACAAAATATAAATAATATTTGTTTAGGATCACTAATCAACCTTATAAAATAAATTAAAGTACAAATCAACATTGCAATATTTTGTTTGATTTTTTTAGGCCAAAATGACATTTGATATAATGGAAAAAATCATGATATCTCGCCAAAAAATTGCTAAACACGGTGTATTGCTTTGTGATAGGCCATATCAAAGGATATATCGGCCAACAAATTGGCAATATATCAGCCATATCGAGGATGAATCGCCCAAAATAGCTAAAAAGCGGTAAATAATATTTCGAGACCATATCGGTTGCGGCAAGCCCTATAAAAAGATATATCGGGCAATATATCGGGTCATGTCGGGGATATTTAAAACAATGATTAAAGCATTGGTCAACTACATTAGATTTCCCCTTTTTTATTCTGGTTTGCAATTTTCTATATTGTCATTGAACCCTAAAGCTATTAGGACCAGCGTTCATTGGGAAAATTTGGAATTTCATAAAGGTATGTGTGAGACACCCCAAAGTTCAGATTAGCTTCTTAGGGTAAAATGTTCTAGAAAGTTTCATGGTGAAACCCCAAAATCTGGAGTATATATAAATTACTAAATTTTTCTATAAGCAAAATAATTATTAAAGAAAGAAGATCAATAATTTATTCACCTGGAGAAGATATGTTTGGGGAAGCTTAATTTTTGGTCAAATTGGTTTTTAAATCACAATTTTCTTTATATCTACATGTTTTGTAAAATACCAAATAAGTTAGCTTCTAAACCCCGCAATTAAAGCGGCTATACCCCAGTTTTTAAAAACTTAGCTTATAAATTCACCTAAAAAATAGGGGATTTGGTTCCTCTCAACTACCAACAAAAAAAAAGGTTGAGAGACCACTGCAATATCACAATCATTAATTTGTTTAGTGTGTGGTTGTGATTCATTCCATATCCAATACTTACCATACCCCTATGAATTGCACTATTTTCCTAATTTACACTCAATGACAAATCATAACTGCCCAATAAACAAATCAACGATTGTGATATTGCAGGTCTCTCCACTACTTTTTTTGTAATAGAGAGAGGATCCGAATCCAAAATTAGGTTTGACCAAACAAATTATTATTCTGCCCAAATAAATTTGTATCATAAAATTCAAAAATCACTAAAAGCTTACATTAGCAAAGCTCCTAAGAATAAGCCATCCAAACATCCTCACGACCCTGTGCAAATAACCAACTTAGCTTCTGAAATCCGACTGATCAGTACTAATCGAATCATTGCGTATAGAAGATGTCATATTTAAGATTGAACTACAACCTTCATAATATTTTGTTCAACAGGTTAATTGTAGCACCAAAAGGTTCCGGAACAATAGATCAGTCACTCTGATGCACAGGTTTAAGATGGGATCTGGACAAAGCAACAAGTTGAAATTTTTTGAAGATGGGCTAATTGATGGGTAGAAATTATGATGTCAGCGTTTATCTACTAGATCGAGGGAAATATAAAACAGTAGTGTTAATTGCAGATAGACCCCCCTTACTAACGCCCAGCTGTGGATAGACCTCCTTAGTTCTATTGTTGTATATAGAGCCCTTGGTGAAACTCTTTTGACTCTTTTACCCTCACCAAAAGAAAAAAAAAGAAATTAGATTTTTTTTATAAATAGACCCCTAAGGGTAAAGAGTCAAAAATTCATTCTGAGATCCATTCAATTGGGCGATTATGGAGGGATCTATCCGCAAATAAAATATGATATATCATAGGAAAAATAATAATTGCACTATAAGTTCCATATTATTTTTGTACTATCACTAACAAATGTGTGTGGTTCTTTATTGAAAATTATCAGGAAAAAGTATGACTCGCCATGAATCCTACTTTTTATTTGTATGAATAGAAAAGTAGTATAAATTTAATAGCATAGTTATTACCATTCATCTAATATAGGCGATACTTGGATGTGGGATGTGTATTTTGGATTTATGACAATGTCACGGGTCCTGGGAACTCTCGACTGTCACTTTTTTTTAAGGATAGTGGAACGGAAAGTTATGTTGCAAATATAATCTTTGTAAAGAAAATAATGAAGTTGGAAAGTGATATATAGGTCTAGTTAATGGTTGATTTTGTAGTTAATATAAATATGCTAATATTTATTAGAAATTGAATTATACAAAATAAATAAATGGAAGATTTATGGTTTTAGATTTATTTTTAATATTTGTTTTGAATTTCTAATTACAATGAGACAACGCATTTCCACTATCTCTCATAAACCCCTCCATTCGGTTCGAATAGAGATCCTATCCAATCAGGTGGTACTCAGAGAGAATCCGATTACTCCAATTTTTACCATCTATTATAATTTCAACAAATAAGATGACCACATATGTAAGATTATGCTATTAATTATTTAAAAATCACTATTGTCTTGAAAACTATTATTTTGAAACCACTTTCATGATGGTGGAAATCTTGCGTGACTTTTTCCCCTTAAAATAGGAATAAACAGTAAAGATTAGTAAATTAGAAAAAAGAGGGTAAATATTAAGTTAAATCATATCCTTTTTAATTATCATATAATTGGAGAGGTTCCGAATCCAACCATTTTAGTTGCTGTCAACCTAACTTTGGGGATATGTCAATGAAAGCCAATCATTTTTCTAATTTTGGAGTCTATGCAACCAAATAGGGAAATATGGCTTGGGAACAGCGGTCTGATAGGAATTTATTGGTGGAACCTGTATTAAAACTCATTTTCTTAGGAATTCGAATGAAGCATGAAAAAACAGAAACCCCCTAATCTATCATGATAAGATATAAGTGCCTTATTGTTGTTATTTTATTTTTTTCTGAAAAAAGATATTTGATTAGGCAAATTTCATATCACCTCTTCTGTTGAATTTACAAAGCCCAATCAATGGCGAAGAACAAAATTAATCCACTTAGACTCAATGATGCAATAAGATTTAGACCTAAATGGAAATGATAAAGGGACCAAAAAACTCTTTTAAGTTAACACTTGACGCATGACAAGATAATAAGGGAGCACTAATGCAATATGAATTCAAGCAAACAAACTAATGCAATCAAATCTAGAATTAAATTGAATGTATGCAACTAAATGTAAAAGCAAATCCTAATAATAAATCACTAAAATGACAATGCAATCTAAAACATGTAATGCCAGACACGAAATAAGATCCAAAGTTATAACAGTAATAAGAAATAATTATAATTTCCTATAGATCTATAACAATGCAAGATCGTTCAGCTAAAATCAAGAGTTGTGATTAGAATTCACCTGAGGCTTCAAGATCTCTTACACACTATATAAATCTGCATAGGATCTAAAAACAATTGAATCTCTGCCGTTTGCTGATAAAATCACACAAGATCTCTGATTAATTAATTATTGCATCTTAAGAGTGATTCTATCAAGCACCTGCAACATTAAACAACAATCAAATCCAAAATGAACACTCAAGCAAACACTATAAACCTATAATAGATATGCGGGAGAAAGCATAGTGTCGAGGGTCTGTAGTTGTTGCTAGATGGCTAGTAATCTTCAAACAACAACAAGGGGAAGCTGCCAGGGACTTCTTGTTGAGCTTTAGGCTTGCTGGAGATCAAGTCGAGGGCTGGTTTCTGTCGGTGTTGTGTTTGGAAGAGATGAAGGAGGTGGCAAGGTTGAATGTCTTGCTGGTGATTGTGGTTGAGGTGCGAACAGGAGTTGCTAGAGGGCGGGTTCTGTTTTGAAGGTACGTGAAAGTATTTCACGTAAAGAATCAACAGCACTAGAGGATTTCAGGGACTAAACTAGGTGGGAATTTGATGAGAGGTTTAAATATGTGGATAGGATTAGAACTAAGGTTTAAGATAAATGGGACTCACACCCTTGCAACTCACATGCAATGGATAGCAACTCACATGCTAATTGAATCTCTCATAGAAACACAGAAACTTTTCATAATCAACACCATCGTCCTCTTTCAAGAGAAGTACAAATATTTATAAGGAAAAAAACTAACCCTGGAGATAAGAAATAATATCTAAACTGAAAATATTATCTAAACTAACCCTAATGCTAAAATCAAAAGATCTCTAAAATTGAAATCTTAGCCAACACTGAAAATTAATCAAACAAATAATCTAACTAAAAGATAAAATCTCATTTAAAAGAAATCTGCACCTGATCCCTATCAACTGTCCCCAGCTTCAGAAACACTCACCTCTGATAAATGGTGGCTATGAAAAGTGAAAACCTCTAGGTTGAGCTGAACTGCCTTCGCAGTTCGTGAATCATCTGGATGTCCATGCCATCGAACCAAGAATCCTGAATCCCATCACTTGCCATTAGTATCATCACCTGTACAATGTGTTCCTTCTGCTGGCAGGGTGGTGGAAATGATAACGAATGCGCTTCTTCTGAAAGCAAGGGCGCTACCTCTGGAGTGGCTGTTGAGTAATTCGCAAGTACCTAATAAGAAATCAACCTTTTGTTGCCAGACATCAAGATAATATCAAATCCTTGTGAGATAGCCAACTTATAGCCATGGAATTCAATTTCTTCCAGAGCATCATGCAAATCTTTACATTTGATAAAAGATTTCCTCAACCTCTCAGATCGAGCTAGAATCACAATTGTGTTTTCAACTGAAGAGTCCTACATTCGCTTATTAGATTCTATAGAGAACTCATAATTATAATCCATTATTGTTATACTCTTATAGATTTCAATATGCAATTCATGCAAATGCAATGCAAAAGACTCGAGGTGCGTAGTAAGATTTATCCTAAACTCATGCAACCTAAGCTCTGGTTCTCTAAAAGGACTCTTATTCAAAAGATGAATATGTTTGTTACTTATTTTAGCACTAGCTAGCCTATCCTTTTCAATTTCTTTAAGCATTTTAGGTCGTGAAAGATTTAACACTATCTTTTTCCTCTTAAAGTTTAACTCATAAGTATTAGTTTTTCCAAAGCTAGTCACATCTAAATCATACAACCAAGTCCTACCCAAAATAAGATATGCAACATGCATGGAAATAATATCACACCAAATGCAATCCTCATAACTTAACATCTAGATAGAAACTAAGCAATGTTGGGTAATAGGGAATGCAGTCTTATCAACCCAAGCTATGTTGTGTGGTTGGGGATGAGGTTCTGGTGTTAACGTTAATATATCTATGGCTGATTTGGCGATGACGTTCACATAACTACTTCCCTCAATCATTAGTTTATAAAAATTTTCCTTATTTTTAAAATAGGTGCAAAAAATACTAGTCCTTCGCCAATCTACCTCATCTCTCGGTGAAACAAGTGAACAGCTAACAATGTGTACACATGCGTCGGTGTCTCCTAACATATTCTCAGCGACACTAGAACCATCCTCAGCAACATAGACTTCTACATTAGTCTCGGGGCCATTGGTCTTATCATCATGCTTTTCATGGCTATCAAGTACTCTATCAATGTGCAGACTTCTAGTGGGGAGTTGATAAACATAATGTCCATATCCCTCATAAGCATAACATTTAGATCCTTTTGGACTTTGTTTGGATGACTCTCCACTAACTAACTTTCCTTTCTGGTCCCTAACAATAGGGATTTCAGATTTATCATTTCTACCCAACTGCCGCTTAGGTTGGTCCCCTACAGTAGATGTGAACTTTCTATAGGTAGGTGTCTTAAGATAGTGCTCCATTTCTAGAGCTAAATAATATACCTCATTTATAGAAGTCACTAAATGTGAAGCCATCTCACGATGGATATCAGATCTCAACCTAGTGTGAAATCTAGAAAGGGTAACCCGAGGTTACTCTTGGACATTATAACGACAAACTAAGTGTCAAACTTGTCCATGTACTGCTTCACAAACAAGTTTTCCTAACACAATGTGGACAACTGGTCCATCAATCTATCTAAATATGAGGGCGGGAGAAACTTTTCTTTGAGTTTCTCTTTCATTTCATCCCACATCTCAATAGGATCCTGGTGTGTCTTAGGAAGCTGTCTCTCTACTGAGGTCCATTAGATCTTGGCCGATCCTATCAATTTCATTCTAGCGAACTGAATCCTACGACTCTGGGACATGTTGTACTAGTCAAAGTAGTGGTCCATATTTGCTATCCAATCATTAAACTCTTGGGGTTCGTGCCTACCATCAAGGATGGTGCCTCTACCTTCACTTTCTTAGTGATATCATCTTCCCTAGGCCTATAATGGGTGTCGTCAAAATCAAAATACTCATTGTATCCCCTATGTGGCCTACCACATGCACCGCACTCTACCTAGTTGGGGTCTATCCCTCATTTTCTCTAATAAGTTATCTATTAACATGTTGTCTGACTCTATCCCGTGGGTCTTAAAATTGAGTATCTAACTTATCTAACCGTGCAGTTCATCATGTTTAGTTTTTTGGTCCTCGATGAATTTATTAAGTATCTCGGCTAATGTAGTGAGTTGTGCTTGTGTCATGTTGTGAATTATCCATGTTATCCCTAAATGTCCTACAACTACGTAACACAAATGAACTAGCCACCTAAGATGAAAGCCTAATTTTTTTTGTTTTAAACAACTAACCTATTGACTAGATTTTGGAGCTGGAAGAGGATAGCAGCATTTATATCTTTATCCATAGTTTTTGAAATCATGAATTATTGCATACGGGTTAATGAAAATAATTAGGGTTCGCTTCTCTCACATGGCACGCTTCACACTTCATAATTAAATTTTTTTAAAGGAGCACTAATGCAATATGAATTCAAATAAACAAATTGATGCAATCAAATCTAGAATTAAACTGAATGTATGCAACTAAATGTAAAAGCAAATCCTAATAATAAATCCTTAATATGACAATGCAATCTAAAATATGTAATACCAGACACACAATAAGATCCAAAGTTATAACACTAATAAGAAATAATTATAATTTCCTATAGATCTATAGCAATGCAAGATCGATCAACTGAAATCAAGAGTTGTGATTAGAATTCACCCGAGGCTTGAGGATCTCTTACACACTATATAAATATGCATAGGATCTGAAAACAATTGAATCTCTGTCGTTTGCTAAGAAAATCACATAAGATCTCCGATTAACTGATTGTTGCGACTTAAGAGTGATTCTATCAAGCACCTGCAACATCAAACAACAATCAAATCCAAAAAGAACACTCAAATAGAAACTATATACTGATGGGGTTAAAACATGTAAAAGTTGTAAGTGCACAACAATCAAGTTATAGTATTTAAGATATCGATCCACGGGAAGGAGAGTATTAGAAAGACAATCTTATTTGGGGTTCTTAGATTATGTAGGAAATCAATGAGAGTGGTAAATAGAATTGATGTGTTTTTTGGTAGAGGTTTGTCACAAAAATAAAAGGCTAAAACAAGAGGGAAGAAGGAGATAAAGAGAAGAACAAAATAAAAAGAAAACAAAATTAAAATCAAATCAAAATAAGAAAGGAATGAAAAGATGGAGAAAATCAAGAGAGGAGAATAAGAATATAGTATTGAATCTACTACCTAATTTAATTTATATTTCAGATTTATCATTTCTACCCAACTGCCGCTTAGGTTGGTCCCCTACAGTAGATGTGAACTTTCTATAGGTAGGTGTCTTAAGATAGTGCTCCATTTCTAGAGCTAAATAATATACCTCATTTATAGAAGTCACTAAATGTGAAGCCATCTCACGATGGATATCAGATCTCAACCTAGTGTGAAATCTAGAAAGGGTAACCCGAGGTTACTCTTGGACATTATAACGACAAACTAAGTGTCAAACTTGTCCATGTACTGCTTCACAAACAAGTTTTCCTAACACAATGTGGACAACTGGTCCATCAATCTATCTAAATATGAGGGCGGGAGAAACTTTTCTTTGAGTTTCTCTTTCATTTCATCCCACATCTCAATAGGATCCTGGTGTGTCTTAGGAAGCTGTCTCTCTACTGAGGTCCATTAGATCTTGGCCGATCCTATCAATTTCATTCTAGCGAACTGAATCCTACGACTCTGGGACATGTTGTACTAGTCAAAGTAGTGGTCCATATTTGCTATCCAATCATTAAACTCTTGGGGTTCGTGCCTACCATCAAGGATGGTGCCTCTACCTTCACTTTCTTAGTGATATCATCTTCCCTAGGCCTATAATGGGTGTCGTCAAAATCAAAATACTCATTGTATCCCCTATGTGGCCTACCACATGCACCGTACCCTCTACCTAGTTGGGGTCTATCCCCTCATTTTTCTCTAATAAGTTATCTATTAACATGTTGTCTGACTCTATCCCGTGGGTCTTAAAATTGAGTATCTAACTTATCTAACCGTGCAGTTCATCATGTTTAGTTTTTTGGTCCTCGATGAATTTATTAAGTATCTCGGCTAATGTAGTGAGTTGTGCTTGTGTCATGTTGTGAATTATCCATGTTATCCCTAAATGTCCTACAACTATGTAACACAAATGAACTAGCCACCTAAGATGAAAGCCTAATTTTTTTTGTTTTAAACAACTAACCTATTGACTAGATTTAGGAGCTGGAAGAGGATAGCAGCATTTATATCTTTATCCATAGTTTGTGAAATCATGAATTATTGCATACGGGTAAATGAAAATAATTAGGGTTCGCTTCTCTCACATGGCACGCTTCACACTTCATAATTAAATTTTTTTAAAGGAGCACTAATGCAATATGAATTCAAATAAACAAACTGATGCAATCAAATCTAGAATTAAACTGAATGTATGCAACTAAATGTAAAAGCAAATCCTAATAATAAATCCTTAATATGACAATGCAATCTAAAATATGTAATACCAGACACACAATAAGATCCAAAGTTATAACACTAATAAGAAATAATTATAATTTCCTATAGATCTATAGCAATGCAAGATCGATCAACTGAAATCAAGAGTTGTGATTAGAATTCACCCGAGGCTTGAGGATCTCTTACACACTATATAAATATGCATAGGATCTGAAAACAATTGAATCTCTGCCGCTTGCTAAGAAAATCACATAAGATCTCCGATTAACTGATTGTTGCGACTTAAGAGTGATTCTATCAAGCACCTGCAACATCAAACAACAATCAAATCCAAAAGAACACTCAAATAGAAACTATATAATCGATGGGGTTAAAACATGTAAAAGTTGTAAGTGCACAACAATCAAGTTATAGTATTTAAGATATCGATCCACGGGAAGGAGAGTATTAGAAAGACAATCTTATTTGGGGTTCTTAGATTATGTAGGAAATCAATGAGAGTGGTAAATAGAATTGATGTGTTTTTGGTAGAGGTTTGTCACAAAAATAAAAGGCTAAAACAAGAGGGAAGAAGGAGATAAAGAGAAGAACAAAATAAAAAGAAAACAAAATTAAAATCAAATCAAAATAAGAAAGGAATGAAAAGATGGAGAAAATCAAGAGAGGAGAATAAGAATATAGTATTGAATCTACTACCTAATTTAATTTATATTTAAGAATTATTCTCTTTTATTCACATATTTCTTAGATTTCCTAAGCATAGACTATCAAGTTACTTAAAACAAGCATAACCTATCAAAATCATATCTAAGCAATATTAATACTCATGAAAAGAAATAAATAACTAGATAATAAATTTAGAATTGAATAAGTATAACTCGTCAAACTACTCAAGAAAAGCAGAGACTACCAAACTCTTTTTTCACCAATTATTTCTCTAGTTGATTATCCTAACATGATCATTTTAAGCACAAAGAGAGTAAATCAAAGATATAAAAGGAAATTAAACTAGTTTTATCTAATTCTAGATTTCCTATAAGAATTAGCCACTCATATTTAAAAAATAAAAATAAAGAAAGAAAATCTATATTAGAAAGCATTAAAGGCAAGCAAGTAAATCTAAATTACAAAGCAAATAAAGAAAGAAAGAAAATAAACATAAAAAGGAAAAAGGTAAAATCTATACTATAAAGTAATAAAAAAATAAATCTACACTACAAAGTATTAAATAAATCTTTACAAAAATAATAAATCTACTCTACCAAACATGAAATTAAAAACAAGAAATAAAATCCTAAAATATGCAATTCTAAAATAAGAAAATAAAACAAGAAATAAAACTTACATTCCAAAGAGTTAGTCCCTTGTGAAGAAAATCTTCATCTTTATCATCAAAAGAGAAGAAGAAAGAAAATTAAAAATGAGGAATTTTTTATTTATTACAAACTAAAGTTTACAAATTTTTTAAAAGACCTTCTCAATTAAGAGTGGCTCTCCTCTCCAAATGGAAATTTTATAAAATTTTACACCTCTCTCACCCTCACTCTATCCCCCTATTTATAGATAACAATAATTCCTCACAATCCTTAGATTTATCTTGGCCTCTAAGTAACTCTGACAACTATAGGATTTTACTTAGCCCCCAAGTAACCCTTATGACTATAGGATCTCTCAAAATAATCTATACTCTTGATTCTTTTTTTTTCTCTCTAAGACTTGAGAGATGGGATTTGTGGGCTTCATTTCTCTAGTATTTAATTCATTTAAGGCTCTTGGACTTCTCTTGAATGCTCTTGGGCTTCTTAGGATTTGGCTCGGTCTTCAAGTAATTTAATATATATTGATTAAATTCGGATTTCTATCATAACCTACTACTACTGATAAAATTGCTAGAATTTGCCAATCTAGATGGCTCCGTCTTGTCGAGATAGATGATTTTTATATATAATATGTTAGATTCTGCTTTACAAATTAGGAGATAACGCCTTTTTCTTTGTGGTTGACCATCATGAATACGAATTTGACTTGGTTTCTTTTCAGATTTAATTTGATGCTCAATTGCAGGCCAAATTATTGATAATTGCCGAGTAAGAAAGTGATGAGTGCTGAGATTTTGCTTCTAGATTTGTTCGTAGACTTTGGACTTAGGCATTTTGGGCTTCAATTAGAGATCTTTTAGGCTCGAGATAATCGTTTAGGCTTGAGAAAATCTTCATTTGAGCTCTTATTCATTCAACCTCTTATTTCCTAAAAGTGTGTTAGAAATAATTAGTAGCAAATAAAATTATTTAAAAATTATAGGAAATAAGGATATAACAATACATTAAAAAGGTTAATCATACACCTATAATAGGTATGCTCGGAGAGAAAGCAGAGTGTCAAGGGCTGTAGTTGTTGCTAGATGGCTAGTAATCATCAAACATAAGAAAGGGGAAGCTGTCAGGGACTTCTGGTTGAGTTTTAGGCTTGCTAGAGATCAAGTCGAGGGCTGGTTTCTATCGGTGTTGTGACTAGAAGAGATGGAGGAGGTGGTGAGGTTGAATGTTTTCCTGGTGATCGTGGTTGAGGTGCGAACATGGAGTTTCTAGAGGGCAGGTCCTGTTTTGAAGGTATGTGAAAGTATTTCACGTAGAGAATCAACAACGGTAGAGGATTTTAGGGATTATAATAGGATTTATTCAAGTGGATGGTGGGAATTTGATGAGAGGTTTAAATATGTGGATATGATTAGAGCTAGGGTGTAAGATAAATGGGACTCACACCCTTGCAACTCACAAGCAATGGATAGCAACTCACATGCTAATTGAATCTCTCACAGAAACACAAAAACTTTTCATAATCAAAACCATCGTCTACCTCTTTCAAGAGAAGTACAAATATTTATAAGAAAAGAAAACTAATCCTCGTGATAAGAAATAATATCTAAACTAAAAATATTATCTAAACTAATCCTAAAGCTAAGATTAAATAATCTCTAAAATTGGAATCTTATCCAAACATGCTGAAAATCAATCAAACAAATTATCTAATTAAAAGATAAAATCTCATCTAAAAGAAATCTGTAGCTGATCACTATCAACACTCTAATTGTTAAATTAATTACTCTAATTAAATTTAGCCCTAAATTGACAAAGTTTAGAATTTTTTCATCACCTTAATCTGCTTGGCAAATTTCATATTGACAAATTAATTGTTGTAATTAGGTGAAATTTACCCTTAAAAATATTAAAAAGTACATGAAGAGATTTTTTCATCACCAACATCTTAGTCATTTAAACACACATGATCTTCTCGTGCACAATCATATGTAACTATATTAGTTAGTGCGGTTTTAACTAACAAAACTTAAATGGATTAAGCCACAATTTTAAAACTTAAGATGCCATCTCAAAATAAGCCAAAGTTTTTCTTTTTCTTTTTCTTGTTTTGTTGGGGAGGGGTTGGAGGGGTTTGTGAAATTTGCCTATTAATAATTGTTAGTAATTGGTGTAATCCGCCCAATTGAGTGGGTGGTTCTTAAGTGGGCCCATACCGATCCTTTAGTAAACCGGTTCCTAATCCTAAAGGGTTAGGGTTTTGTCCTCTACTCTATATATATTGCACTTATATAGAGATTAAATAGATAGAGAAAAATATACCACTATCATCTTCTTCCTCTCTCAATTTTATGAATTATGCGTTAGTCGCTGGGTGATATGTGGAGGCTTCTTGCCGTATCAATGATGTGGTCGCCTTCTGGTCATTGTTTGAAGATCAAGATCAGGTGCATGACATCGTAGATCCGGGATGGGTAATCTCTAAATAAGAGATTTCATATATTCATATATGATTATGCATGATTTACATTGTTATCAGAGTGAGATTGGCGTTGCTCGCATCTTTGATCTTATTTTTTAAGGGTTAGATCTAATTATTTAATTCATCTAGTGTTTGTATAGATTAGATCTATAGTTTCTTAATGGCAATATTGGTTATTGGAATTGAAAAATAGGATTTTTATTAATAAAAATTTAATTTTGGTATTAAAATTTAATTTATGGCATCAAAGATGTCGATCTATAACAAAAATCTAATTTTTATAAACCAAGGCAAATTTTAATGAATCAAGATTTATTAATTTATTATTGAAATTCAAAGATATATTTTAAAAAATTTCAAAAATAAAATTTTTTTTTCAAATTTCTAAATTAAAAAAAGGCAAAACCATAAATCTAGCCACCGCCAGCTCCAGGGGCGCTGATGGTGGTAGGAGCTAAGGGCTAAAGCTTTGGAGGCTTGCCACATATGCCACCGCTGATGCTGGGCGTCGGCGATGGTAGGAGTTTAAAAATTGTTTCAAAAATCCCTAGATCGACCTATGCTGCCACTAGTGCCTAGGGCGTTCATTGGTAGTGGTGGCCAACGGATGGGATCTTGGCCACAAAACCAGCCGCCCCTAAGGGGTTTCATTAGGGGCAAGTTCATAGATAAACGGGCTTTATATTTTCTAATTTTCTTAAATCCAAAAATTCAAGAAAATTATTACTATATCAGAAAAATTAATTTAAAAATAGTAAACTATCTGAGAAATTTTGAGAAAATTTCTGAAAATATTTTTATTATTTTTCTCAAAATTGAGAAATTTTTGATGTTGGGTTGATAAGTTTTTGATTTTAGAATTTTTTATTGAGCTTTGGAAGTTCAAAAAATTAGTTTTATACACCATAAATTTAATTATAAAGTCCTAATAAAGATCTCAGAGATTTTGATGGGCAATTGTTCTAGTGGGAACTCCTGGGGCATGTACTAATTTCATTAGAAATAAAAATATTAATAAAATTGACAAGAAAAAATAGGTAGGTAAGAGGTTATTTGGTTGCTTCATTTTTATGGAAAATGGAGGACAACTCAAAAATATGATGTCCACATCATTATTTTCTATATAAGTTTATTTTTCTTTGTTTGGTTCACTTCTTGAAACCAAGAAACACCAAAAAAAGAGATGATGTGGTAATCTCTCATTGGATGATGTGACCCATAATTAAGCATGCCCATTTCATGGGTTTTAGAAAGGAAATTGAAGGAAACCATACTTTGATGGTTTCCACCCCTATTTTCCTTTTCTTTTGTTTCCAAGAAAACAACCAAACATGCCTAAATATTAAAGTGAATTTTCTTGTTTATGTTTGTCATACTGCATGTTCAGACGCATACTGGATCTCATAAATAAATAATTTCAAGTGGGAGATTTTTGGTGGAGATGGAGCTATGATTTAATGACCCAATCAAGTCTATCTCTAAGGAATCTAATATTCCATTTAAAAAATTAGAACAATTTTAAAAATTATATCTTTGAACATTGTTGTTGGAGTATTAGGCCTTCTTCTCTTTGTTTTGAATGTAATTTTATTATCGGTATAAAATTCTTAATGAGATCGAATGTTCTTCATAGAAGAACACTACCCCACGTAAATGCCAATAATCTTAATGTATCCGTAATTAAAATGTCATAATATTTCTCTTAGAAATAAGGTACCAAAATAATTTTTTCCATGTTCATATGGGATTGAGTAGTTGAGATACATTTGTTGAAAGTTCCACTTTCTCCTGAGAGCAGAAGATTTTGGTGAGTATTGAGGCGGTAATATCTAGTCAGAATAGGGTTCAACTCAGACTCAAAGATTTGAGGCCGATCAGTACAAGATCTGAAAGTGAAAAGATTGTTCAAGTGGTTCATTGGGTGGACTGCAAAGAGAAGCAATCTTATCGAGGAGTACGAGGATAATCTGGATGCCAAGAACTTCCAGGATGCTCTCAATGCGAGATTTGGATTTGTCTCTTTAATTAGGGTTCGAGTTCTTATTATTAAGCTGGATTCAAATGAGGTGACTGTTGGGCAAAACATCGAATTTACCTTCGAATGATGACCCCCATGACCAAGGATCATGAGATAGCTAGAACTGTGTCGAGCTAGGAGTAGCAGGTCTGTAGGGCTATCCAAAAAGCCTATAGCTCAGACCCGGTTGCGACCCCAACCTAGTTTCGGCCAGACTAGGACCCGGCCTAGGCCTAGAAAAGCTTAGAAAACTGGGACCAGCTGGGTCTGGGCACTTTCGCTGGTGTCAGGCCCTGACCCGGCCCTAGAAGCGATGGCACCGAGTCATGTACCCCGGACTGAGTCTCGACTACCTAAACCTGGCCCTCCCCCAATGGCTAGAAAACTAGCTGTTAGGACCAGGTCCAAGCCAAAAACCCAGGACGGCCCGAACCCGACCCGCCTCAATGGCTAGAAAAGTAGCCGTTGGGACCGGGCGGCCCGACCCGGTTCGGGCAGACCCAAAAATGACCATAATTGTTATTTTTGGGTCATAAGACCAAAATACCCTAAAAATGGTCAAAATGGCTAAATTTTTAGGGTATCATGGTTATTTGACTATGAATCTGCCTCTATAAATAGAGGGGGTTTTCATATGGTGTCTCATCTAAAAATCATTCTCTTCTCTCTTAATACTCTCTAGTAATTTCTTTACACTCTATACCCTCTAATACTCTCTAATACTCTCTCTTATATTCTTAAATACTCTCACATAATCCTCTAATTCTCTCAATTCCAATGTCTTCCTCCTTCGATTTTGAAGTCTTCTAGGATGAAAATGCAACTCTAACTCTCGATATGAGTCCTACTATCGAACTGGAAGCCGATTCCGAAGATCCAACACCAACATCTTCTAAAAGGCTAAGATCAGAAGTGTGGGCTTTCTTCGAAAAGATTGAAATTATCAAAGATATATAGTCACGGTCGTATTCTCGACAAAAAGGCGAAATGTGCGTTATGTGGCAATGTTTTCAAAACTCAAATAAGATCGGGACTAACTACCTCAAATGACATTTAATGAGCGACAACAGAGAGCAAGGAACATCTCAAACTGATATCGGGCAGTCTCTTCTCTCTCAATCATCTTCCTAGGGTGGCCTTGGTACATGGACCTCCGATGTAATTTGAGCAAGAAAATGCGTCATTAGGTTTTTTGTTCTTAAAATATTCATTTTAAAATGGTAGAAGGTGATAATTTGAAAGATATTATTTAAGAGGGTACGTGCCTCACTTTTCAAAAAATTTCTTATCAAACTTGTCAACATGATATTATGAAATATTATTGAGAGGAAAAAATAAAATTAATTGCTTATTTCCAAAGCTTAAATTATAGATTTTCTCTAACTCTAATATTTGGATGTCTAAAGCACAAACTACTTATTTATGTATCACAGCAAACTGGATTGATGATGGTTGTCAAACATTTAAAAGAGTTTTTTCTTTTATTTCATTTGAAGAATCACACACTGGTGAAAATGATGCAAATTTAATAATGGAAGAACTTGCAAAATTAGAAATTTTGGAAAGAATTTTTACTCTTTCACTGGATAATGCAGGCAATAATAGTGTAGCAGTAAATCACATCAAATCATCTTTGCTATTGCCATGCCAGTGTGAATTGTTTCATATTAGATGCATGTATCATATTTTGAATTTAATTGTGCAAAGTGCATTTAATGAAATTAGAACAATGATAGAAGAAGTTAGGTCTATTCTTATTTTCTCAATGCTTTTGAAAAAGGCTTAAAAGATGGAAACAACTTTGTAGAAGAAAAATTATGAGGGCTAAAAAATTTCACAAGATGTTGGCCATATGTGGAACTTTACCTATTTAATGTTAAATGTAGCAAGAGAGTATAAACAAATTGTAAATAATTTTATGAATTTCTATGCTTCTAGTTCTAGTTCTAGTTCTAGTTTTTCCTCCTCAGATATGGAATAATTAAAGAAGAATGGAACACTATAACTTGTTTAAAGAACACGCTACAAGTTATTTTTATTTTTATGAAGCTACTCTCCTTTTATCCGGTTGGTATTACCTAAATATAACTCAAGCTCCTTTATAATTTTTAGTAATCAAATTTTTTAATACTTATCGCATGGATAATTATTTTCAAATATGATTATACAAAATGGAAATAAAATTGAATAAGTATTTTTAGACTCATTCCTATTATTTTTGGTTTGGGCATTTTTATTGATCAATGCTTAAAGGATATTGGCTCCAAAATTTGTTAAATTCTTTATATGGAAATACGATAATAGGTAGAACTAATGCGAGTGAGCCTATTACTGCTCTTACTCATCATAACACAATCAAATATTATTTTTAAAAATTATATGAAGAGTATGCAGCTAGACATGATTCTCAAGCTCCGGCTCCTACGGCTACTAGCTCTAGACCGAGTACGGGATCGTGTTCATTTGATAGGTAGATGATAATAGACTAATCAACTAGTTCTCTGGGTAGTGGTGGTAGTGATGGATCACCATCTGTAAGAGAAGTTTCTAAACTTGAACAATATTTAGCTCCACCTTTACTTAAGAGTTAAAATAATCTGGTATGCGATATTTTATAATGGTGGAAAGTATATGAAACGACTTCATATCCTGTGCTTTCCATCACAGCTTGTGATTTACAGTGCAGGTTTTTACCGTAGCTTCGGATTGCGCCTTCAGAATATCAAGACATTTGATTGATGACCACATGACATCGTTGGATACGTCTACCATACAGGCGGTAATGTACTTATAAGATTGTTGGGCGTCGGAAAAGAGACATAAAAAATATCGACCGTTTTGATAATATCGAAGATAGACTTCAAGATTTGATGATAGCAGATGCTACAGAACAAGACTAGAAGGTTCAAGGTTATTTATAAATTTTAGTATTGGAACTGTAAATTTGTAATAAATTATTTTGGAAAGAGTTACAAATAATATTGATATAGATAGGTAGGTGCCAACCTAGTTGGGATGTACCCATCTATTGTGATGCAACATTTTTAAAAAATATTTTAATTGTTAGAGATTATCGATTAATAATAAAATAGAATTTATTTCTAATTTTTAAATTTTTCAAATTTGCATTTTGTATAATTCTATTCTAAGTGAATAATAATAAGATTGAAATCCTTTGCAATAATTTCACATCTTTGTAAATATTTCTAAAGTTACATCTTTTTTGCAAAAAATCTAAATTTTTATATTTTTTGTAAAAATCACAATTTTTTAGCAAAAAAATTTGAAAATAAAATATCCGGGTCGGCAGAGTGCCCAGCTCGCACCCGCTTGGACCCGGACCCGGACTAAGCCCAATAGATCCGGGCTTGGGTCTGGGCAGGTATTTTGCTTGGCTCGGGCCCGGATTTCTGGGCCAGGCCAACCCATTTGGATAGTCCTATAGATCCGAGTAGTTATCAGGACTTTACATAACTGTACGGAAGATATTTATTACTTCTATTCGCACATCGCAGATGCCACAATATCTGGGGATATGGAACTGAAAGTGAAGTTGCAGGCTCAACACTAGGGTGTGTTCAAGGGTAAAATGTCTACTTCCGCTTTGAAAGTTAAATACCCGAGGCACAAGGTTGAGAGCCTAGTTGTAATGGGTACACGGGGAGATTTTCAGAATGGGTTTTGAAATAAAAGAAGCAAATTAAATTGTGACTATGCCAACTGATAAGAGCAAGATCAATTGATATGATTGCAGACAAGCTAATCATTTTGCTCATGAGTGCACACAACCAAGAAAACTCAAAACTCGTAAACCACTTCTGCAGGGTAGAGACGAGTTCATAGAGTTTTAGAAGATTCCAAATAGGAGCAAAAGCATCAAGATAGGGACAACAAAGGTGCTATGCACTGGTGCATGTAGGTTTCTATTGAGTTCAAGGAACAAATAGATCTCGTAGAATATTCTGTATGCTCTCACTATGAGGAGGAATCTTTCTCTCGGTAGTTAAGCTTGGGAAATTCATTTATTATTTTCCCATTTTTGGGTAACTTAGATTTGCTTTAATATTTCTCTACTTATAAAATGCTATTTGATAGCGTAGTTGATTTTAGAATGTGACTCCTTACTAGATAACTGGGTTATCTTCTACTTTATATTGTGCCGTGAATTAAGATTGGATCAGATTTATAGTATAAAAGACTAGGTCACATTGAAGGATATTTCAAGGCTCGCCAGGGCGACCTTATTATATGTACCAAGGTATATTTATCCACCTACAAGTGTAGTCTCATTGGTAAAATCACTATGAAGCTATTTGTTTGGCAAGGCTATGAGTGCCTTAGTTGCAACTTATTCATGTTGATATATGTAGACCAATATATGAAGGTATGAAGTAGAGAACTCTATTCCTTAATAAGTATAGGCTATTACTCTATCCGCGATCATGTGTCTTTGATTTCACACCTAGTTGAGAGCTTGGATTTGTTTCAAGCGCTAAATCAACAAGGTGGATAACCAGTTAAGCAAAAGCAATAGGGCTTTGCACACTAATCATGAGAGGGTATCTATTTGGCTGGTTCAGGGAACTGTATGAAGAGAAGAGAAAAGTCAAACAGTAGACAATACCTTATATTCTGCAACAAAATGATGTTGCTAAAATGAGGAATATAATGGTTCAGAATAGCTACCCATTTGGTTTTAGGAAGATGTGTTATTGATAGCGACATATATTTGGAACTGTGTGCCTTCGATATCGGTACAATCGATACCCTATGGTCATGGCCAGCCGAGGGCCTGTGTTGGATCACTATGTCCATTTGTGAGTGTTGCTTTCATGGACTACTTTTCATTGAATGAGAAATTTGAACCCTAGAATATTGAAGTGTCTTTCCATACACTATTTTAGACACTCTATGGGTTGTGTTTACATGTAAGCAATATGATGAGACTGTGACCGAGAGACTTATGGTATATTGAGTTCCTCAGGAAGGATTTCCTATGCAAAGAAGTAATAGTTCAAGATTTGAGTTCAAACGAGATCGGGGAGACTGTCGTGGATCTAGCAATGAAAGAGGAATTAGTTCCTCTACCAGCTAGGGACAGTGGGAGCGAGATATGTTTAGATGACTTGGAGCTATCTACATAATCTCAACTGCCTCCGAGATTATTTCATGGACTAGTACCAAGATGATATTTTGAGATCAATGGGGAAATATTCATGATAGCATCACATGTTGTTGTGGAGTCCAAGTTATGTGAGGATACTATTTCTGAGTCTGCAGCGAAAGAGTGGAAAGCAACAATGGATGGGGAGCTTGAGTTCATCAGGAAGAATCAAGTCTGGAACTTGGCGAATCTTCCAATTGAATGCAAGACCATTGAAAATAAATGGATTTTCAGGGTCAAGCAGAATGAGACGTTCAAGTGATGCAGGGCACACTTGATGGCGAAAGAGTGCACGTAAGTAGTATGGTGGACTATTGAAAGAGACATTTTCCTCGGTGGTGAGAATCGACTCTATTCACAAGATATTGACTCTTGTAGAGGAAATGGATTTTGACTAGTCCAGATAGACATCGAGACAATTTTTATGTATGGAGAACTACAAAAAGTGATCCATGTGGGTCAACCTATATGTTTCATAGCTGAGGGACTTAATCACAAGGTGTACAAGTTAAAAGATCCTACCTATGGCTTGAAATAATTTTTTAGTGTGTAGTGTTTCTGATCCCATTAGGCCATGCTGGGTCATGATTTTCAGATGATCGATCAGGACAGTTAGGTTTACCTATACTAAACTGATAGAAGTTTGAGCTATGTCATCATATACCAATGGCATATTGCTGACTGGGTGCAGCATGGAGACTAATGGGACTCCAATTGCTCAAAGTTAAAATCTAAGTATAGAGCAATGTCCCGACATGAAAGTCGAGAAGAGGCTAATTCTAAGAATCCCTTCAAGAAGTGTAGTTGATAGTCATGTATGTGTACAATAATCGACACATCCTTTACAGTAGGACTGATGAGTAGGCATTGGTCCAATTCTAGTATGACTCACTAGGATGAGTCAAGAGAATCCTCAGATATTTAATTCAGACTGCACTTTATGTATTACGCTATGATAGAATAGACTCTCGCTTATAGAGATATTCAAATGTTGACTAAGCCGATAATCTGGATGGGTGAGTGTCAATGTCTGGTTATGTTTTCTTACTGAATGACAGGGTTATTTCTTGGAGTAGTAAGAAGCAGTAGTGTGTAGCTCCTTTCCACTTGGAGCGAAATATGTGATGATATATACAATAATATCGGATGCAGTCTAGTTGTACAAATTTTTGGAGAACCTGACTATAACACAACATGTATAGCTTGATATATTTTTTATCATGATAGCATGTCAATCGTTGGTTATCCGATGGACTTAAATTAGTTTGGGAAATCAAATAAAATATAGATCGAGTACCACTTTATTAAGAACTAAAGAGAAGGAGGAGGTTGGGCTAAGTATATCCCTAGGAGTTAGTTGATTGGGGATCTACTGATAAAGGGAATAGCCTAAGAGCGGCAAGTGCAACATATTTGAGCCTTATGGGCTACGTCTTTCGTGATGAACTTTTATGTTAGTTGAGATCTCAAACACTTGGGATATTATAGGTGGTGGCTTTATAAGATATTATATTTATTTTTTAATATATGCATATCTGAGATTGCTAAAGTCTTATTATTGTTGATTATTATAGCATGAAGTATATTTGCATATGATGTGTAGAGTGTACACCACTATTAGAAAGTTACATCAACAGGTAGGATCTCTTATCATACAAGAGATCCCCTTTAGAGCTGTGGTAGTATCCGAAGTTGAGATCAAGTATCAGATATCATTTAGCTTAGAGCAATGACTACACTATCGTGTTACTGAGTAGAATGATAGTGGGAGCACTCTGTTGGTCGCCCTGATTGGGCCAGGATGAGATTGTTGTGTATTTATACGCTGAAGCGACCTAAGTGGAAACCCCACACCAACTTTACCTATTTACTAACAACTAGACTAGGGGTCTGACTTGGTACACAGGGTGCGGGCTTGTCGGGAGATCCCAGGCATGTCGCGGGGCGGTATGGTCGAATAAGTTCATTATGGGGTAATGGAACTTGGGTCTGTACGGTGTTCATTTTATGATGTATGTTCTCAGGAAGAGAGAAGTAATATCGTAACACCTTGCTATATGATGTGTGCTTAGACGCTATATAAGGAGGTCAAGGGATAGATCATTGCTCCCTCGCTATGTGAGCTCTTATAGACGACCACCAGTGATGGACGATAGTCACGATACCCTTAGAGACACTAGGTTGTCTAGAAAGACTGCTATGAGTATCTGCTACTTTAGCTGTTGTTTCCTGCTTCGATGAGATAATAAGCGCATATGGGGCAGTGTTAAGAAAGTGAGTGATTGACATGCTACTCTATTTAGGGCCACAGGAAGATTGATTGATATGTCCTCAGATTGCATTGCAAGGCCAACTCTTATTAAGGCCGAGGGTAGTACGTAAGAGTGCGATGATCAAGGGCAGACATGGGTGTTTCTGTACTCTTCTTCGAGGGATCGAAGGTACTTGAGCAGACATGGTTGATCAGATCTGGGGTACGAGGGATCGTATACTTATGCTTTTTGTTTGTGTATTTTTGTTCTTAGAAAGATCCTTGTGTCAGTCCTAACGGATCAGGCTGCAAGGCTACCCGCATGCAGGTCCTCAATGGTTCACGCCGCACTAACGATATATGGACATGGATTTGATAATGAAGGAGAATATTAGGGAAATTTTGACTCTGTGAGTCAACGGCTCAGAGAATCGGCTTAGAGCGCGATAGATGACACCAACTCATTTCTGCGAGTAGGAGTTTGTTAGTAATTGGTAAGGTCCACCCAATTGAGTGGGTGGATCTTAAGTGAGCCCAAACCGGTCCTTTAGTGAATCAGTTTCTAATCCTAAAGGGTTAGAGTTTTGTCTTTTACTCTATATATATGCACTTATGTGGAGACTAAATAGATAGAGAAAAATATACTATTGTCATCTTCTTCCTCTCTCTTAGAGTTTTGTCTTTTTCTCTATATATATATATATATATGCACTTATGTAGAGACTAAATACATAGAGAAAATTATACTATTGTCATCTTCTTCCTCTCTCAATTTTGATTTATGTGTCAGTCGTGGGGTGATATGTAGGGGCTTCTTGCTGTATCAACGGTGCGGTTGCCTTTCGGCCATTATTCGAAGATGAAGAATAGGTGCGTGGCAATCCTTCCGTAGATCCGGAACAAGTTGTTTGAAGAACAAGAAGAAGTGCGTGGCAATCCTTCTGTAGTTCCGGGATAGGTAATCTCTAAACAATAGATCTTATATATTCATGTATGATATGCATGGTTTATAATGATATATCTATCTAATTGTTCTTTCAATATGATGCTAAATTCCAGCTTGTGTGTTTGCTAGAACAAACTCACTTAGTAAATTGAATAGATGCAGATATTTTTAGCATCTTACATGATAATGACCGTTAACTCAGTTCGATTTTTCCAAAAAAATTGAACTAAAACGTGAATTGGATTGCATTAAGGGGAAAAAAAAGCCAAAAATTGGAACTTGTCTGTAAAGTCTAATTCCGCTAAACAGGAACATGACTTTTAGAGAAAAGAACTAGGGGTTTTCAATTATTGTTAGAGTAAAATTTAGAAATTTCAGTAATCTCCACTGTATAATAGAAAATTCATATTTTTTGTACTTAAAGACAATTTAGACTGTTGTACGTTCGTTCATTTAGGAAGCAAAGTTCAATTGTCACAGACATAACCCCTCAACTCTTACGATTTAAGAGACCTAATAGTAAATAACTAGAGCAAACTTATTGCAAAAGCCCATATGATTTAAGAGACCTAATAGTAAATTCAATGATTAGCAGACTAATCTCAAATTATGGGAGATTTATGAGACCAATAAACAAAAAGAAACAAATCTCAGAACCAAACAAAGAAATTAGGCTCGTTGACTTTCTACAGTTCAATGTTGAGGAAAATAAACATCTGATGTGTTGATTATTGTTATGAGATAGACACCCAAATAAGTGGGTGAATAATATCTTATCTTAAAATAATTTTTGGACTTTATAAGTCTAGAAAAATTATTTTAAACGCCAGAAAATTTATTTATAAAATCCTAATAAAATCTTGGAGATTTTGAAGGGTAGTTGCTCCAGTGGGAGCGCCTAGGGCTCCATACCAATTTCACGAGAAATAGAATACCCTAATAAAATTGACAAGATTAAAATAGGATAATTAAATAAAATTTGAGAAATTCTTGTTTATGTTTGTCATGCCGCATGTTCAGATGTGTACTGATACATAAACAAATTATTTTAAGTGGGTGGGTAGAGATGGTACTATGATTTAACTACCCAATCTAGTCTATCTCTAAGAAATCTAATATTCTATTTTCAAAAATTTTATACTGATTTTAAAATTATATTCATAAAGATTATGGTTGGGTCCTTAGGCCTTCTTCTCTTTCTTTGGAATGTAATTTTATTATCAGAATTAATGTCTTGAAGAGATGGAATGTTCTTCAGGGAAGAACAATACTTTATGTAAAGTGCCAATAACCTTAACATATCCGTAATTTGAGTGTCTTAGTCGTTCTCTTAAGGAGGTACCAACATAATTTTTCGACTTCAGTCTAGGATTGATTAATTATAGATATTTATCTCGGAAGATCTATTTTCTCCTGAGAGCAGGAGATTTTGGCAAGTACTGAGGCGGTAATGTTTGAGTCGGAGTAGGATTCAACTCGGACTCAAATATGTGATACCGATCAGTACAAGGTCTAGAAATTGAGAGATCATTTAAGCAGTTCACTGGTGGATTGCAATGAGGAGCGATCTTATCGAGGAGTTTGAGGATTATTCGAAAATAAAGAGCTTTGAGGATGCTCTTAATGCGAGATTCGAATATGTCTCTCCGATGAGAATCCACGTTCTTATTATTAGGTTGGATTCAAATGATATGTCTAATGGGCAGAATATCAAATTCACCTTTAGATGATAACCTTTATGATCAGGGATCATGAGATGGCTAGAACTGCGTCATGCTACGAACGATGGATCCAGCGGTTATCAGGGCTTTACAAAACTCCAGGAAAGACATTTAGTACTTTTTATTGCACATTGCAGATGCGACAACATCGAGGGATGTGTAAATAAAAGTAAAGTTGGAGTCTAAACACCGGGGTGTGTTTAAGGCTAACATGTCTACTTCGGCTTTGGTAGCTAAATACCCGATGCACAAGGATGATAGCCTAGTTGCAGGGGGTACATTGGGAGATTTTCAGAATGGATTCTTAAATAAAAGAAGTCAATTAAAAGATGAAAAGACAACTGATAAGAGAAGGATCAATTATTTTGACTACTAACAAGCCGAACAGTTTGTGCATGAGGATGTGCATCTGAGAAAACTTGGGACTCATTGACTCCATCTGTAGAGCAGAGACTTGATCGTTGAGTTCAAAAGATTCCAAATAGGAGTAGAAAAATCTAGTGGGAGATTATGTAATGGTGCTGGGCATTGATGCATAAAGGTTTTCTCTGAGTTTAGGGAACAAATAGATCTTGTAATACTCCCACTATAGATGAGGAATCGTCTCTCGATAGTTAGACTTGTAGGATTCATGTTAGTTTCCCATTTGTGGGTGACTTACATAGATTTACTTCTTGGATTCTGTACTTCACATAGGACATTAAGCTAATCTCTTAGTTGATTTTAGAATGTGACTGATTAGAAGATACCCGGGTGTATCTTCTACTTTGTCTTGTACTGTGAATTAAGATTAGATCTAATTTATGGTAAGACCAGGTCACATAGAAGGATACATGTAGGCTTCCCACGTGCAATCTCCTAGGTACGTATACCAAGATGTATCTGTCTACGTACGAGTATAGTCTCATTGGTAAAATCACAAGGAGGTGTTTTGGCAGGGCCAAAAGCAAATCCGCTGCAATTAGCATACTCTGATTTATGCAGACTGATATTTATGAATGTACAAAGTAGAGCATATTAATTCCTCATGTTTATAGGTTATTACTCCATTTGTGGTGATGTGTATTTGATTTTGCACCTAGTTGAGAGCTTGAATTTGTTTCAGGCACTATATCAGCAAGGTGGATAATCAATTAAGCAAAAGCATTAGAGCTTTGCGTACTAGTTGTGAGATAGAGTAGCTATCTGACCAGTTTAGGGAACTATGTTAAGAGAAGAGAAAAGTCAAATAGTTAACGATAACCTATATTTCGCAACAAAATGGTGTTACGGAAGTGAGGAATATGGCTCTGCTAGATGTGGTTTAGTATATCTATCCATTAGAATTTGGGAGATGCGCTATTGATGGCGGCATATTCTAAATTGTGTACCTTCTAGATCAGTACAGTCTACACCCTATGAGTCATGGACTATCGGGGATCGGTGTTAGATCACTACGTCCATGTGAGTGCGTTGCTCACACACATACTACTTCTCACCGGTATGGAAAATTGAATTCAAGAGGAAAGAAGTGTATGTCTATACACTAATTTTGGGGATGTGTTTACATATTAGCACTATGATGGGACTGTGACTGAGGGAGTTGCAGGATATTGAGTTCCTTAGGGAGGATTTCCCGCATAAAGAAGAGATAGTTTAGGATTTCGGTTTAGACGAGATTGAGGAGATTGTCATAGAGCCAGCAATGGAAGAGAATGGTTCTTGTATCAGCAAGGGACAGTAGGAGCAAGATACATTTAGATGACTCGGAGCCATCTAAAGAATCTCAGTTGCCTCATTGATCTTTCCATGGACTAGTACCTACATGATACTTTGATATTAAGGGGAAATATTCATGGCATCATCGTATGTTATTATGAAGCCTAAACCATATGAGGATGCTATTTCTTGATCTGCAACAAAAGAGTGGAAAGCAGCAATGAAAGGGTAGCTTGAGTTCATGAGGAAGAATCAAGTCAGGGACTTGGTGGATCTTCCAGCTAAATGGAAGACCATTAAGAACAAACATGGTTTTAAGGTCAAACAGGATGGGACAATCAAACAGTGCAAGACAAGCTTGATAGTGAAAGGATACACCCGAAGTTTTAGGGTGGACTATGAGGAGATGTTCTCTATGGGAGAGAATTGACTTTCACAGAAAATTGACTCTTGTAGTGCATATCGATCTTGAACTAGTCCAATGGACTTAGAGACAACATTTCTTCAGGAGAACTAGAACATGGGATCTATGTGGATCGATATATATGTTTTAAAGTCAGACTTGAGTGCATGGTGCCCAAGATAAAGATCTCTACCTATGACTTGAAATAGTATTCTAGTGTGTAGTATTTGTTCGATTATATTAGATCATATTAGGTTATGGTTTAATGATGATCGATCAGGACAATTGTGTCTACCTACACTGAGCTGATAAGAGTTTTAGATCATGTTATCATATGTTGATGACATATTACTGGCTAGGTACAGCATGGAGACCATTGGGACTCCAATCACTAAGAGTCATAGTTTAGAGCAATGTCCCAACACTAAAGTAGAAAAGAAGTGAATGTTGATTACCCCTTATAGGAGTATAGTTGGTAGTCGCGTATGTGTACAAGACCTGACATATTTTTTGCAGTAGGATTGATGGGTAAGCATCAGTCCAATCCTAGTATGACTCACTGGGATGACTCAAGAGGATCCTTAGATATTTGATTGAGACTACACTTGTGTATTGTGCTATGATAGAATAGACACTTAGCTACACATATTCAGATGCCGATTGGGCTCGCGATCTAGGCGAGCATTGACTTTTGGGTATATTTTCTTACTAAATGATAGGGTCATTTCATGGAGAAGTAAGAAATATTAGTGTACAACCCTTTTTCCACTTGAAGTGAAAAATACAGCGGTATACACGATAGCACTGGAGATAGTCTCATTATGTAGATTCTCAAAGAATCTGACTGTAGCTCGAAGTGTAGAGAATAGTGTCATTCTCTATTGTGATACCATGTCGACTGTTGGTTATTCGGTAGACCCAAACTAGTTTGGAAAACCGAATAAAATCTAGATCGGGTACCATTTTATTAAGACCTAAGAGAAGGAAGAGGTCATGTTGTGTGTATCTCTACGAGTCAAATGATCGAGGATCTATTGATAAAGGGAATAGCTAAAGAGTGGCTAGTACAACACACTTGAGTCTTAGAGGTTACATCTTTAATGATAAACTTTTATTTTAGTTGAGACCTTAGCCTCTGGGAATATTATGGATGATGATTTTATAAGACATTATATTTGTTTTGATTCTTTTTTCATATATGCATATATGAGATTGCTAATGTCTTACTATTGCTTGATTATCACGGCATGGAGTATATTTGTATATGATGTGTGTTTCGGTTTTTTGTATTGCAATTGACACAGATTACAATAAAAGAATACAATTGAAACAAAGGACAAATTTATATTTCCTGGAGTTCTTTTCTGTGTGCCGATGGAGCGTCGATCTTGTACTCTGTTGATGCACCAATTAAGACAATTGATCTTTTGCTGTTGATGAGAATCGGATTGCTTGGATGATAACTCAGTCTTCTCTTAGCAATATTTCTCAATGATATCGCAAGTGCGATGCGTGTGGGTTTTTGGCTAAGGTTTCTGAACCTGTAGAATGGATGATCTCCTCTCCTTTTATAGGCTAAAAGAGAGTTAATGGCCCCCTTAATTGTGGATTAAGTGGCTATAAAAGTAGGAGATAGTGAGGAGCGGTTATCCCCTAAAAATAGATCTGAAATAACTATTAGGTGAACTTTGCGGGCCTGGTGAAGTTCGCTGAAGACCTGGGCGAAGGTCGCTAAGAGTGTGGGCGAGGGTCGCTTCGAATGTGGGCGCACCTTCTTCGGAAGTGGATGACTTGGTCCACTTGAGCTGACGTGGGCGGAGTCATTAGTTGGCGAGCTTCGCCTATGAGTTTGAATTTGACACAGAATTCGACTCTCGGTTTGGCCGACTAATAACGCCTTTCGACTCAGTCTGGGAGTCGATTCATGTTTGATTGGGTCGAGTCGAGTCGACATGGACTGTCTGGTGAGCTTCGCTTCGTGAGTTTGAATTTGACGCATAATTCAACTCTAGGCTTGGCCGACTAATGACTCCTTTCGACTAGGTCTGAGGCATGTTGTGGGGTTTGACTCGTGTCTGACTTGGTCGAGTTGAGTTGACATGAGTTGCTTGGCGAGGTTCACTTCAGTCATTAGGCGACCTTCACTGTAGCTTGTTGTGGGCTTGATTTTGGGCCCATTCGAAGTGTTTAGCCCATGGGCGTTCACTTCTTGGATCCAAGCTGATCATCGACCTAAGTGAAAATACATTTTGACTGTCTACAATGTGTACGAGGTACACAAAGGGCATTAGGTGCATCATTAAAAATTTACATCAGCAGATAGGAGCTCTTATCACACAAGAGATCTCCTTCGGAGCTGTGGCAATTGCTAAGCTGAGACTGAGTGCCAGATGTCATTTGGCTTAGAGCAATGATAATACTATTGTATTACTGTGTACGACAATAGTGGGAGCACTCTATTGGTCACCATGACTGGGTTAGGATGAGGTTGTTGTATGCTTAAACGTTGAAGTGACCGAAATGGAAGACCCACGTCCACTTTACCTATTTACTATTAGCCAGACTAGGGGTTTGACTTGGTGCACGAGGTGCGGACTTATCGGGAGATCCATGGCATATCGCGAGGTGATATGGCTAGACAAGTTCATCATAGGGTGATGGAATTTAGGTCTGTACGATATTCATTTAATGATGTATGCTCTCTGGGAGAGGGAAGTGATACCATAGCACATTGCCATATGACGTGTGCTTGGACCGGATATAAGGAGGTCTAGGGATGGATCCCTGCTCCTTCGCTGTGTGAGCCTTTATCGATGACTACCGTAATGGAGGGTAGTCGCTATACCCTTAGAGACTTTGCGCTATCTGGGAAGGCTGTTATGAGCGTCCGCTACTTTGACTGCTACTTCCTACTGTGATGAGACAATATCGCACATACGGGGCAGTGTCAGGAAAGTGGGTGATTAATATGCTCAACTATTCAGAGTCAGAGGAAGATCGATTGACATGTCTCTTGATTGTATCTCTTGCTCAACTCTTATTTATGTCGGGGATAGGATCTAAGAGTGTGATGAATGGAAGGTAGACCATGGTGTTCTTGTATGCTTCTTTGAGGGATGGAAGGTACTTGAGCAAACATGGTTGATTAGATCTTGGGTATGAGATACCACACACTTACACTATTTATTGTATTTTATTTTAGGAAGACCCTTGTGTCGGTCCTAATGGATCTGGTTGTAAGGCTACCCGCTTGTAGTTTGTCAATGGTCTACGCTACACTGACAATGTATGGACAAGAATTTGAAAAGAAAGAAGATTTCCAGGGAGACTTTGACTTAGAGAGTCAATGATGCAGGGAGTCAGCTCAAGGAGCAACGGATGACACCCATTGATTTGTATGAGTGGGAGTATGTTGATTGTTGTTATGAGATAGACACCCAAATAAGTGGGTGGATAATATCTTATCTTAGTGATAAGATATTCATAATCCTAGTAGGTGTAGGATTATATCTCTAAGCCTTTATATATAGATATAGGGTTCTTCATGATGGGTGATAGAGAAAATATATAGATACATACAACAGCCATCATCTCCTTCTCTGATCAAGTTTGTGCTTTATGCGGTAGTTGCGGGGTGATATGCGAGGGCTTCTCGCTGGCTGCACGGTGCGGTTACCCTCCGGCCGTTGATCAAGAAAGTCATGGCAATCCAAAGAATTGATCCGTTTGGTAAACCCTAAACTTCTTGTTTATATTACTAGATGCATGCTAGAGTTTATTTATTTTCCGTTGTGCATAATCTAGTGATAGATTATCCCTATTGCATGTGTGTAGTTATCTGGATCCTACATGATGTATGCCGTCTACTACACTTGTCATGTACCAAGAGAGGAGAGCTATTGAATAAGTGGAAAATAGGACATGTTTAGGAATTAGTATACCAATTCAAGAGTCTTCCTTCATTTGAATAGCCATGCTAGCAGTAGACTGAATCCATTAAAAAGTTTTCCCAAAATAGGATTCTAGTATAGATTTATCATGCAAATGTCTCAACAATATTCAAGTCACATAATTAGTTAGCATTCCTAGGCCAATTGCCATTGAAGATATCTCAGTAACTAAGGGTGTGTTTGTTTCACTTCCAAAAAAGGTGATCATCACATTTTATTATACTTTTATAACCTCATGATCTATTTTATTTAAATAAATATATCACTAATAATGTGTTTTTCTCTTAATCTATAGGAAATGAAGAATTAATAAGAGCTAAAAAGAACTCAAATTTCCTTATTTTTTAACCTTTTATTAAAGCATAGGATCAAGCCAAGCAGCTTATAGAAGCCGAAAAAATAAGGATTCAATATGAAAAGAAATCAAATCAAAATTATATTCAGGATGACCAGTAGAAACAACATTATCTCCTAATCCGAAAGGCGGAATCTAGCATATAATATATAAAAATCGTCTATCTCGACGAGACGAAGCCATCTGGAATGTTAGATTATCGATACTAGTATTGATACCTATATCGATACCTATATCGATAGGGGTATCGATACCAGTATCGATACCTGTATCAATAGTAGTATCGATAGTAAGCAGTTACGAATCAATGGCTAAAATTATGTAACTTAGGGCTTAAGCTTGATCTAAGGGCTAATATTCATTGTAATTCTCTATAAATAGAGATAGAGAGTGAGGGTTTGGGAGTGTGAAAATTTTTGTAAAACTCCATTTGGAGAGAATGGTTACTCTTAATTGAGAAGACCTTCCACAATTGTAAACATTATTTGCAATTAATAAAAAAAACTTTATCTCTTCAAAATTTTCTTTTCATCTCTTTATTGGTTGATGCAGATGAAGATGAAGATGAAGATGGACATTTGCTTTCAAGGGGCCAACCCTTGCAATATAAATTTTTTTCTCTTTTATTTTCTTGCTTTAGATATTCATGTTTTAGGATTTTCTTTTCCTTTTCTTTTTATGTTAGTAAATTAGATTTATTTTGATGCCTTGTAGAGTAGATTTACTTTCATGTTCTTTTATTTTTGTTATTTGTTTGTATTTTTTACTTTGTAGTATACATTTACTTTCTTTTATTTCTATTTTTGTAGTTTATATTTACTTTTATGCTCATAGTTTAGATCTTTATTTTCTTGTTCTTGTTCTTATTCTTATTTTTATAATTAGTTTTTATTTTTTGTATTTTTATTCTCCTTTAGTTTAGATTTTATCTCTTGGTTTTATTTTCCAAAATGTGTAACTAAAATCTTATAGGAATTCTAGAATTGTATAAAACTAGCTTGTTTCTTTTGTGATTTGTGAATTGCTCTCTTGTGCTTAAAATGATCATGTTTAGGGTAATCAACTAGAGAACTACTTGGTAAAGAAGAATTTGATAATCTATGCTTATCTTGAATGATTTGATAGGTTATGCTTATGAATTCTAGAATTACTATCTAGTTGTTATTCTTTTCATGAATATTAATTTTACTTGGATGATAATTTGATCGGTTATGCTTTCCTTAAGTAGTTTGATAGCCTATGCTTAGTAAGTCTAAAGTAAAATATGATAAAAGAGAATATTTTATAAATTCTAAATAAAACAAACTAGTAGATTCAGTTCTAAATTTCTATCTTATCCACTTGATTTTCTCACCCTTTTAGATTGATTTTCTCACTTACTTGATTCCTATTTTCTTATTTTATTTTTATTTTTAGTTCTTTTGTGATTCTATTTCTTTTGTTTCCTCTTTGTTCTCTTTTCCTTTTTCCTCTTTTTGAATTTTCTTCTTAATTTTTCTTGTTTTATTTGATCACTCTCTTTCTCCCCGCTTATTGTAGTTTTCTTTTATTTACAAATAATCACACACTTTCCTTATACCTCTCCACACTTACACTTTCACTTCTAATTGTCTACACATAACTTTAAGGAACCATTTTAGAATTATCTCTACACACATTCCTCGAGGGATTGACATCTTTCTATACTATAACTTGATAGTTACGCACTTACAAGTTTGGTTTATTTACTCTCTATCAAATTTTTGGCGCCGTTGCCGGGGAAGGTGCTTATAATTAGGATTTTTCTATTTTGGTTCTTTAATTTGTGTATTTTCTTGTGATAGAACCACTTTGAAGCTTGAAGATCGAGGATTGAAGATTGAAGATTTGCTTGAAAAGGTAAGTCCTTTTTCTAGCATTCTCAAGTCCACCCCCTTAGTTAGTTTCTCATAATTAGATAAAATTAGGATCTAATTAAAAAAATTCTTTTGTCAACCCTAATAAAATTCGCCCTCCACTTGAAAAACTACTAACAAGATAATAAATTCAAACAAGAGCTCTCTTTCTCTCATTTATTTGATTGTTAACCTTAATTAAAAAATAAAAATATTTTCTTTTTGTATCCTTTTGTAGTTGCTTTTAATTCCTAGGGTTGCATTATATATAGTTGTAGGAATTCACCAAAGTGATTTGAGCATCTTGATTTGACACAAACTTGAAAATACTCTTAAGGGCAATACCTCCTAATCAAGATAAGGTGAGAGATTTCATCACCCTTTTCTTAGCCCACAAATCACTAATTCCTCACTACACAAATCCAAGCCTTTTAAAACTCATTAGGCGTTGACCCCTAAGGACTCGAGCTCATTAAAAAATAAGAAATCTTTAAGTGAACCGGTTTAAGTTTACTTGAATCTGTTGGTGTCTAAGGTAAGGTTTAGGGGTTGCGTAAAGCACTCCGCAAGGAATGATGTACTTAATTGATCTTTGGCCTCTCTCTAGTACTATCCTTAGCTGGCTAACTGATTGAGTAAACTTCAATCTTTTTACTCAAGAAGTTTTTGGTTAGGAGCAGGTTTAGTTGAGTCTAACTTAACCCTAGAATTAATGGTGATTGTTACAAAGTGATTATTTTTATTTATTTTAGTTAGGTTTTGTTGAGAGTTATTTCTTTATGTTAGATAGGAATAGACCCCTTTTGTTTAGTCCCACATCGGATAGAGTAGAAGAATGAGACCACTCCTATTGTATATATAGACCCCAATACTAATGAATAAAATTACACATTTCTCTTAATTTGCCCTGTTTCTAACATGGTATCAGAGCCTCCAAAACCCTAGCCGCAAAAAAAAGCCACTGTTCATCGCCGCTACTGTTCATCGCCGCCGTCACTTCGTCGTCTTCATCCTTTGGCAATTATTTCCTTCGTGAAATAATCCCCTTTGGCGATTATTTCCTTCGTGAAATAATCCTCTCTGGATCAAACCTTGCTTTGATCCTGAGAAGAGTGGTGATTTCGCTTGGTCGATTTCACTCACTTTGGCGATTATTTCCTTCGTGAAATAATCCCTTGATCGTGTAGCCCCCCCTCGTGTTGAGGAGATGAGATGAACGGGGGGGGGGGGGGCAAGATGGATGATGAGAAGAGGGTGATATTTGGAGACGAGGAAAGTTGAAGGCTAGGTGTGGGATCTAGATTTGTGAGATTGGTGTGAGGGAACCGAACACAAATTAGATCGATGGAGACCGGCACAAACCCGATGGCGGAACTCATCAAGAAGTTGAATTCGGAGGATGTTTTAACTATGATGCGCTTAATGAGGATGACAATGAGAGGGCTCAACAAAGCCACCGCCAAGAAGGTGGAACTTTCACCTATCGACGGAAGCTCGGCGGCCGACATATCCGAAGTTGGTCACGGTGAGATATACCCTGCGGGAGGAACCCGAGGGATATCCGATGGGAGAGAAGATCGAACCGCCGAGGGCTCAAGAGAAGAGATGAGTGGAAGTCCACTCATATGTTGGTGTATATCCGGCTTCTCAATTCTATAGTCTGGCAATTACAATGCACGCATAGATAGCCTTGGGAAGGTGCGGATGTCCGGGAGAAGCCGAAGGACCTATGATGGGGTGGGGAATAACCCGAGGGTATTCCAGATCGAAAAGGAGATCGGCCATACCCGTGGAGAGAGGACTGCACAAGAGTATGCCACGGAACCGAGCGCTTGTGGCCGGATCACTATCACTTCGCCCCTAGCAAGTTACAAGGACCCCGAAAGTAAAGAGCGAGGCCTTTGCGTAAGAGGACCATGCTATTCCTTCAAGGCTTGGCTCCATCATTTAAGCAGAGGACGGTGATGCTACTAGCCTGCATTTAAGATTCCATCTCTAGAGGAGGCGCCTCACCATGATATAGGAAGAGAGTCAAGCTGCTATAGCCGACAGTGGACTTTCGGGGAGAAGTCAAGATCGGTGGTTCTCAAACCCGCTAACACCGGATTCAAAGGGGAGACTAGGCAAAGGCTTTAACCGCTAAGAGATAGGATATCCGAGACGATGTGCTCTAAGTCATCCAAGGAGAGGAACCGGGTGGACGGGATAGGTCGGAGGTCGTGGCCGCCGCGGGAGGCCGGCGAGGTGGAAGAGGAGGCCATCGGGCGACCGGTCTGTGATGCAGGAGGAGGAAGAAGCCGAGATGACTTTACCGAGGAGGATCGAGCTCTCTTGGCGACCGAAGGAGGTAAAGCAAAGAGACGACGGTCCGAGGGTGCATCTACTACTTTCTAGAGGAGACTATGCCGCTACGCCTCAAGACACCCAAACAAAGGTATGAACGACACACATGCCCTTACATCCATGGTCGCCACTAGATCCACAGACCGATAATGGATTCGAACATCCGCATATGTAACCGCAATGCTAGTGAGTTCTCGTCTTATACTCACCTGGCAGAGCCAGAGAGTATTCAGATTGCGGATGGTACAACACAGGCTGTGGTCGGTAAGGGCACTGTTAATTGTACAGGTTCTGTAACACTATCTAATATTTTGCAGGCTCCTTCATTTCCTGTTAGCCTGTTATTCATTAGTGCCATTATCCTTCAACTGAAATGTGTTGTTTCTTTTGATATTCCTAAGGTGATCTTTCGTGAGAAGGGGACAGGCTAAGACTTGGGACCGCACATGGCGAAGGGTCGTGGTACCGGACCATGAAGGGATGGACTCAGCACTGACATCTATGATTGAGAGGACGGGAGTAGGAGGAACTGAGGTGTGCGCAGAGGATGAGTTGATGCTACATCATAAACGGATGGGACGTCCTTCATTTAGTATTCTGGATAAAATGTATCCAACCATATTTCAGAAAGTAAATCAACAGAAGCTTCAGTGTGATGCTTATGAGTTTGGGAAGCTTACTAGAAGCTCTTATGTCAGTTCGGATAATAGGAGTTCCTGTAGTTTTGAGGTGATACATTTTGACGTATGGGGACCTTGTCCAATAAATTCTATAAATGGATGCAAGTATTTTCTTACATTTATTGATTGTTTTTCTAGAGTCACTTGGGTGTACCTGATGAAAAATAAGAATGATGCAGTTGGTTATTTTAAAGACTTTCATAGGCACATCCAGACTCAGTATGGTGCAGTGGTAAAGGTGTTGAGGACAGATAATGGGACAGAGTACACCAACAGAATATTTAGGGAGTATCTGTCAGCTCAAGGGACACAACACCAGACTACATGCACATACACCCCAGCCCAGAATGGGGTAGCAGAGAGGAAGAATAGACATCTCCTAGAAGTTGCTAGGAGTATGATGATGGCAATGAATGTCCCAAAAATATTATGGGGACAAGCAGTTTTGACGGCTGCTAACTTAATCAATAGGATGCCTTCGAGTGTATTGAAATGGAAATCTCCGTGTGAGACACTGAAGGGAGACAACGGGGGGACCCTATCATTGAAGGTGTTTGGTTGTGTATGTTTTGTGAAGGATAACAGATTATCTGTTAGAAAACTGAACCCCAGGGCTGTGAAGTGTATGTTCGTGGGATACTCGCACACGTAAAGGGTATGTCCGCTGGAGCCCGCTGGAAAAAGACCGCTTGTCAAGATGGATGTGCGGTTTCGAGCTCGAGCCATACTACACATTGGGGTAACTTCACCCTTAGAGACTCGCCCGACACCGGAGGTATGAGGCGAGAGGGGAGAATGGTGAGAGCTCAAGGGGTCAATCCCACTTTCGGTCCCTTACTCAAAGGAGCAGGAGGATGAAGACGAAGGGGAGGAGGAGGAGACAAGGGGTGCTAAGCCTACAACTCAGGGGGAGTTGCCTACAGCTTAAGGGGAGTTACGCATACGTAGGAGGGGAAAGTAGTCGGCGCCATGCTGCCGAGAGGTGCCTACAAGCTGCTGCTGGGCCCCTCATCCCGCCTCTGCCCAACTCTTGAGAAACCTACACCATCCTTCACTTCGTGATATCATTCCTTCTATCGCTACTCCTCTCAGCTTCACACTGTCTGTGCGAGGACTACTCGTAGTAATGCGGGTAATCCTCCTGACAGATATGGTTGGGATCTTGCTCAATTTGTTTCCTATTCTAACATGTCCCATTCACATGGAGCATTCATTGCATCATTAGATTCTGTTACTATACCTAACAACTGGCAGGCTGCTAAGAAGGACCCAAAGTGGAAGGCAGCCATGCACGAGGAGCTGGGGGCTCTCGAGAAGAACCACACATGGGAGTTGGTGACACTACCAGCAGGGAAAAGAGCAGTGGATGAAAATGGGTGTTTACTATGAAGCAGAATCCAGAAGGGCAGGTTGAACGCTACAATGCACGACTGGTGGCAAAAGGGTACAGCCAGACATACGACATTGACTATGATGAGACTTTTGCACCAGTGGCGAAGATGATCACTGTTCGGACACTGATCTCTCTGGCAGCAAATGGTGGATGGAAACTACACCAACTAGACGTGAAGAATGCGTTTCTTCATGGGGATCTAGTAGAGGAGGTGTATATGGAGATACCACCAGGATTTGACACAGACGCATAAAGGTAAAGTCCGCAGTCAAGAAGTCTCAGATGGATTCAAAGCAGCCTCCCAGCATGGTTCGATGTGTTCGTGAGGGCTATGGTTGGTATGGGATACAAGCGATCAATACCACCATACCGTGTTCTTTTCAAGAAGTGGGGCCACATCACTATGCTTACAAGTATGTAGATGATATGATCATCACATGGGATGATGAGAAAGAGATTGCCCACCAAGGTGAGATTGAGCAAAGAATTTAAAGTGAAGGATCCGGTCGCCTTCGATGCTTTCTTGGAATAGAGATAGCTCATGGAGCGGAGGAGATTGTTCTCTCCTAGAGGAAGTATGCACTGTGTTATGGTCATAACCACTAACCAGTGATTTAAGGAGAAAAACGAGGCACCGACACGGATAAACGCTTGTCCGCCAACGAAAACGCACTCGAGCTCTCCTCCGTGCTGCCCCATCTGGCTACTCGCACCTACCACCCCACCATGGTCCATCAGCGACTATCACCATAGCCGACGCTGAAAGGCGGTAAGCCGGTCCGACAACAACTCTCCAATGGACGACGCTGAAGATGATAATGGGGCCGTCCGCCAAACCGACCGACTTCAGTATTCCACGCCGCCGTCTCACCGACCGACACGGATCACTCAAGCCGCCGCCAATCTGCCGATCCACTCTGACGACGCAAAAGGCGGCGCTCGCCGCCCTCCCAACCCGCCACCCATTATAGCCCCATCCAACCAATCACGGCCACTCCCGACAACACGAGGCGAGCCCGGCCCTCTTCTCACCGCCAATCCTCGACGACGCGAAGGTGGCACCGGTCATCCTTTTCGCTGATTTCCCAAAGGATGTCCCGAGGAGCAAAGACCGGCCTCAGCCCCTATCTCGTCTGCGTGATTCCCTCCACTCTAACGACGGTTATACCTGGGTACTGAGCCCATCAAGATCGTGATTAAATGCGCCGGATGTTCTTTAACTCCCCATCTCTCCGCGGTATTTAAGGCACCTCGCACTCCATGCGCCTACAGGCCGGCCAATCCCATCCCATTAATGGCTAATAGACCACACTAACCCTCAAATTATCCGCAGTTGACACTCAGAAGGCCACCACCGTAGCAGCATGAGAGATGCTCACCAATCACCGCTCACGCTGGAAGAGGGGTCGACTCAAAGAATGGTTCCTTAGCCAACGGAAAGACGAAAATACCCCCGCAACCCTAGGTATAAGTAGCAACGCGGAACAACGAACCAAGTAAGCAATCTCTTACGAGTGAATTCTGCTCCATTACATTATCTCCTACTCTACTAACTTGACCGCTTGAGGAACCATCGAGATCCCAACTCCGCCTCTTCCATTGTGTCCCTCTTTTCGCCTGGCGAAGTCCCTTGATCTGAGTCGCCGCCGCTGGCTTTAGGAGAGAAGGCGACTCGCTTCTTAAAAGCTAAACTCACCCGAGGTTAGTGATCGTGGATTATATACATCATCAGCCATTTCCACCGTGGCCTCCTTTCTTCTTCTTGCAAGATGTCCGGCGATGATCTCTTCCCGGTTGGAACCTCGCAGCGGGCTATGTCACTCAAGCCCAACCTGTGAATCCACCGAAGATCACCCAAGCCATGCAAAGCCACCATGCAAGCCCAGCCGAAGCTTTTGCAGATGACCTTCACTGCCTCGCTCTCACAAAGACAAATAACGCTATCAAGAATGGCGCGGATCGCCTTCCGCCACCGCCATTCCACCGCCAAAGCGACCGCCACTTCGCTATGAGGCAAATTCCATTCCCGGAACTCCTCACATCGACAAGTCGCTAAGAGACCGCCAAGAGCTGCATCTGCCTCACCTCAGCAGACACCACCTGTGGCGCCAATGCTAGGCCGCCTTTGCCTTCGACTCACCGATGAAAGCCCTTCTCCCAGCCTAAGGCCATGCCAGTGCACGCCCCAAGACCTCATGCCGCAACACCATTCCCAACCGCCCACCAACGACAAAGCGACTACAATCAAGTACCAAATACCGCCGACGCCATCGGGGAACACCTCCTTCATCGACTCCATCATGAGAGCACCGCCGAGAAGTTCAAGATGCCGACGATGGATAAGTACGGGCGATAGAGACCGGTCGAACATGTGCGTGACTACCACAACACCATGATCATGATGCAGCACCGGTTTACCATCTCACGCCGCTCCCCGCCACCTTGACAGGAGCCAAGCTTTGGTGGAATTCGCTGAGAAGAAGTCCATTGGCAGCTTCAAGAACCGAAATAAGCTTCATCCACCATTTCTTGGCCAACGCCAAGCCCAAACTACCCTCCAAGCAGGCTCATCCGCACTAAGCAAGAGCCGGGCGAAGCCTCGAGCCTACATCAAGAGATTCCAGCGAAGAGACTAGAGGTCAAGACCAAGGAAGCAAAGTCGCCATGGCGGCTCGTGGCGGGTCGCAACCCGAGACCCGCCCAAAGCCCTCAACAAGAAGCCCATCGAGCTACGAGCACCGATGTCCAAAGCCCACGCTACATGAACATGGAAGAAGCGTAAGCATACAAGATCGCCATACAAGTCCAAGCATAGGCCATTGTCTATTTTGGCACCGCTTCTCAAGCCAGCCTTGCATCCCATCATCCTCCTCACCACCACTTATGCCTCTCCCAGCAGCCCTCCCGCAGTCGGCCCCAGACCCTCTAAAGAAGAGCCTGACACATCCCAGGAATCCTCCTCCTAAGAACAACCAAGAACGGTCGATTCGATAGAGGGAGGACAAGAGCAGATGCTCCCTCCAAGTTCACAGCCCTCAATACCTCCTTCGGGCCCCGGACAAGGCCCAGAGGGAGGGGCTCCTCCACAAGCCCCCCGCCGCAGATGAGGACAGACCCAAGCAAGAGAGATCCACTGATTCCCACATACCACCGAGATCACGGCCACTCACACCAGACCCGCTGTGTTCTCCGTGAAGACATTGAAGACCCTATTCAGAGGTTTCTTGAAGAACTTGATCCATCTGAGCAAAGACCCCAAGAGAGATGACCACCGACCTCGCCGATCTCCCTACCGACCTAGCTTGGAGCACGTGGAAGCCTGACAAGGAGTCGGGGTAATCAATACCATCACGGAGGTCCTACCTTGGGAGGGGAATCCAATAACGCCCGAAGAGGTATGCCAAGCATGCTTTACTGTGAACAACACACAAAAGGCGTATATCGATGTATCCATCTCTTTCAGCGAGGCCGACTTGGATGGCGCCGAGACGCCTCATGATGACCCTATCGTCATATCACCGATATCTACGGCTTTAAGGTGAAGAGGATCATGATCGACACCGAGCTCAGTCGACATATTGTTTTTGGACGCTGCTCAACCGTATGGGTATTGACAAGTCCAAACTCCACCGCCTCGGGTCCCCGATTGGTTTCACCTCGACACTTCCAGAGGACAGATCACCCTTCCCCGACCGGTTGGCAACCCCATGCCAATCCACCATGGACGCCCAGCTTTGTAGTAATGGACATCAAGTCGGCGATAATGTCATCTTGGGTCAACGCCTCTCCACCACTTCATGCAGCCATCCCGGCCCACCTATCATCGATGATCAAATTCCCGACATCGAGAGGGGTGGGATAGTCCGAGCGACTAGAAGGAAGCCCGAAGCTTGCTACTCTCCACCAAGGGAAAAGGAGTCGCCGACTCCCATCGAGAAGACGGCTCTCCAGCCTTGAAGAGGAGGAGGAGCGAGAGACGACTCCGGCTGAGGACCTCCATGAGATCCCCATCACCACAAGGGCGCAGAGGACGCCAGATCGGATCCAACCTCTCGGAGCCATTACGAGGTGCGATAATTGCTTTTCTTTTGTCTAATCTTGATGTGTTTGCTTGGAGTCCAGAAGACATGCCGGGCATTTCACCTGACGTCATTTGCCACGAGCTCTCCGTCGACCAACACACCAAGCCAGTTCGACAGAAGAAGAGGCACCTGGGGGCCGAGCGCCAAAAGGCGGCAGCAGAAGAGGTCGAGCGGCTCCTGAGAGCCGATTTCATTCGGGAGGTCCAATATCCCGAATGGTTGTCCAACGTCGTCCTAGTGAAGAAGTCTAGCGGCAAATGGAGGACGTGCGTCGACTTCACCGACCTCAACAAAGCATGCCCCAAGGACAGCTACCCCCTTCCCCGCATCGATCAATTAGTCGATGAAAGTGCAGGACATCAGTTGCTGAGCTTCTTGGACGCCTTCTCAGGTTACAACCAGATCCGCATGGCGGAGCATGATCAAGAGAAGACGTCCTTTGTCACCGACCGGGGCACTTTTTGCTACAAAGTAATGCCCTTTGGTCTCAAGAACGCAGGAGCTACCTATCAGAGGCTGGTCAACAAGATCTTCAAGCCCCAGCTCGGCCGCAACGTGGAAGCCTATGTGGACGACATCTTAGTGAAGTCGAGACTCGCAGCTGCCCACATCACCGACTTGGAAGAAACCTTCGCCACCCTCCGGCCACCGCGATGAAGCTCAACCCACCAAATGTGCTTTTGGGGTACAATGGAAAATTTCGATTTATGATCACCCAAAGGGGAATTGAAATCAACCCGAGAAGATAGAAGCCATTGAACGACTTCGAGCCAAGCACCATGAAGGATATCCGTAAGCTCAACGAAGATAGTCGCCTTTAGGCCTTCCAAGTCACCGAGAAGCCTTCCTTTCTTCAAGATACCGAGGGGCCAAAGATCCTAAGAAGAAGCCGGAGTGGACCGAGGAGTGCCGCCTTCGTGAGAGCTCAAGGTCTATCTCAGCACCAAGCCGCCTTAAGCCAACCCACCAAGGGGAAACCCTATACCAGATTTGGCCGCCTCGCCAAGCCGTGAGCTCGGCGCCGCTCGGGAGGAAGACCACATCCGAAGCCGGTCTATTATGTCACCGGATCTTAAGAGCTGGGAACTCAACTACCCCCGGTCGAGAAAGCATCCTTCGCCTCATCACCATCGCCTGTAGACTTCGCCCCTACTTTCAAGCACACCCTATTGTCGCATCTGACGAGCCTCCCATTGAAGAAATCCCTAGGAAGCCCCACCACATCGGGAGAATGGTCGATGGTCGATCGAACTCGCTGAATATGACGTGCGCCGAGCCTGTGACCACCATAAAGGCACAAGCATTGGTGACTTCCTCATAGAATCCACCTCGCCAGATGGCAAACCAGATGACTCGCTGTCTCGCCAACCCGCCTCTAAGGGGCCGGCAAATGACACCTCCCCATGTCCCGAAGCTCACACGGCTCCCCAAGTCGCCTCTTGGTGGGAATTGAGAGTAGATGGATCCTCAAATGAAGCAGGAGCGGGCCGGGCCGCCTTATGAGTCTCCGGCGAGCAGCCACAGAGCAGCCCATCGCCTCTGCCCCCCGCCAACAATGAGGCCACACGGCCCTCATCGCCGGCCATGGTCGCCTCGGCACCAAGGCCGAGCTCGATGGTGTTGGCCGACTCTCAACCGGTCGCTCATCAAGTTAACGGCAAATACGCCGCCAAAGATAAGAGGATGGCTCAAGACTTGAAGATTGTCAAGGACTTGTCTCGCCGCCAACTTCAAAATTGTCCAGTCCTCGTGTCTCAAGAACGCTCGAAGGGACGCCTTTGTCGGTCAGATCAACCTCCTTGAGTAGCTCCGACCCATCCTCACCGACACACTCCGCATCCCAAAGATCGTAGACTCTCCTGGCCATGTGATTATCACATTTTAATTACATTTTTATACCCTTATTACCTATGTTATATGAATAACGATATTACTAATAATCATTTTATCTTATTTTGTAGGCTAATAAAGAAATAATGAATAAAAGCCCAAATGACTCAAATTCTCCAATTTCTACCAATATTTGAAGCCCAAATCAAGACAAACCAAGGCCCAAGATACCAAATTGATCCAAGAGAAATTCGTGAAGAAAAATTAAGAAAAGACAAATTCGGTTGGGAACCATCCGTTGACTAACCTATACTAACCGGTTATTACTTGTTATTAACCGATCGCCAACCGATCGGTTCCCAAATGATTCCGATTAATGGTGGATTTCTCTCCCTTTTTGGCTAGGTTTGATCCAATGGTTCACATCAACTCCGTTGGGCTATAAATAGGGTGAAGGCCGAGTGTTTTGAGTGTGAAATATTTTGTAAAACTCCATTTGGAGAGGAGGGTTACTCTTAATTGAGGAGACCTTCCAAAATTGTAACTTTGTTACACAATAAATGAAATTTTTCAATTCTTCAATTTCCTTTCTCTTCTTCTAATCCAAGGACCAAAAGGAGGATTAGATTAAGATCAGAGTTGTTGGTTTCTATTTTATTTCTTTTTCATTTTCTTTCTTGTTCATTTATTGCTTTGTAGCTTAGATTTACTTTCATGCAATTTAATTTCATGCAATTTACTTTCATGCAATTTACTTTCATGCAATGTATTTAATTCTTGTATTTACTTTCTAGAATAGATTTTCCTTTTCTTTAATTCACCTTGAGGCTAGAACCCTCTTGGGAATTACCCTTTTCTAAGTGTGGAGCCAATACTTGTGGGATCCCTAGAGATTGTTTGAAACTAGCTAACAAATCCAACTCATTTTCATGAGATTGAGATAAGCTAAGTGGATCTACTCTAGATTCCTCATATCTTTAATTAACCCTCCATACTTTACCTTCTTGATTTTGCACTTATCCTTATTTTTCATTTGTTTGTTATTTTCCTTTATTCTTGATTTTGATTTTCCTCCCTCTCTCTCAATCTTGCTTTCTTTTATTTTGCACTTATTTTCTCTCAATCTCATATTCCTCCATGTGCATATAATCTCAAACTTAGTTTTGTTATTATGTGCATATAATCACCACCACACTCTCAACTTTATTTTTCTCCTCTTTTGCACATAATCCACAATCCACTCTCTTTACCTCTCCACATCCACATTCACCATTTTCTCACTTTCATTTTATTTAAATAAACTCCTAATTGTCATACAGATAATTTGAGAACCAAAACTTGAGCAAAACTCTTCCTACTTTCCGTTCCTCGTGGGATCGATAATCTTTTATACTATAACTTGAAAAGGGTTGTATACTTGCAACCTAGGAGGTAATCGTTTATTTCCCATCAAGTTTTTGGCGCCGTTGCCGGGGAACGGTGCATAAGTAGGATTTTCATTAAGTTTGGTTTTTATTTTGTGTGTTTTCTTTTGTGTAGGAACTTGGAGCTTGAAGATCAAGAGTTGAAGATTCAAGATTGAAGAATTGCCTCCAACGAGGCTTTGCATTGCTTTTATGGGTAACTTCTCTATCTAGTATTTTCAATTCCACCCTTTAGATAGTTCATATACATTAGAGACAATTAGGATAAAAAAAAATAAAAGGTTTTTCCCTTGTCGAATTTAATAAACTTCATTTTTTTATTGTCGACCATAATAAAAAAATATATAAAGATTTTGTTTGTTTTGCATCCTTTTAGTTGCTTTTAATTCTTAGGGTTGCATTTCATATAATAGTAGGAATTCACCAAGTGATTTGAGCATCTTGATTTGGCACACACTTGAAAATATCTTAAGGGCAAAACCCACTAATCAAGATAAGGTGAGGGATTTCATCACCCTTTCCTTAGCCCAAAATCACTAATTCCTCACTACACTTACCCAAGCCTCTTAAAATTTGATTAGACGTTGGCCCCTAAGGATTCGAGCTCATTAAGGAACAATAATTTCTTAAGTGAACCGTCCAAGTTTATTTGGATTAATTGGTGTCTAAGGCAAGGTTTAGGGTTATGTATATCCAAAGGAAAGAGGTACTTAATTGATCTTTGATCTCCTCTAGTACTATCCTTACGGCTAATTACCCAAGTAAATTTTGATCTTTTCACTAAGGGAATTTTGGTTAGGAGCTGGTCTAAGTCAAGTTTAGGCTTAACTCTAGAGTTAGGGTGATTGGAAAGTGATTGCCTTGATTTATTTTTAGTTAGTTTTCCTTATTTTATTTTTTTTCATCATCTTCTTAACTTTTTCTCTTATCCTTTTTCAAATAAAAAAATTTTTTGGTGTATGCAAACTTGGGTTAGGGATAATACTAATCGCTTAATTCGCTTTGATCCATCTCTTGAACCAAACGAAATGACCAATACCAACCCACCTGTTCTTCAAGATGTTTGTTACCCCACTAGAAATGCAATCCCTCTTGCATAAAACTCCCCGAGGTAAATGGAACCAATTTTGAACTTCACCGCATTTCATAAACATGCTTCCCAAATTCTTAGGAGTCAAACCAAGACGATACATCTTTATCTCCTAATTTGAAGAAGTTTGCCTCATGATCAAGATGAGGGACTTAACCGAAGATGCGATCAAACTCCGATTTATTCCATTTGCCCTTAAGGACAAAGCCAAAAATGGTCAGATAGCTTGCCCATAGATTCCATCTCAACTTGGGGTGAATTTGTGACAGCTTTTCCAAAAAATTCTTTCCTATCCATAAAACAATCAAGCTTAGAAACAGATTCAAAATTTTAAAATTGTCCCGGAGAACCTTTTGGAAGTATTTTGACAAATTCAAAGATCTTCTTATCCAATGTCCTCACCATGGTCTTGAAAAGTGGCGATTATGCCAAATCATTTATGAAGGATTGGATTATTCTTCAAAACTTCCTTAGAGTCAATGTGTCAAGGGGATTTCATGAAGAAAAATGCCGATGAAGCTTGGGACTTTTAGAGAGTTTATCCGAGAAAACCATGCAAGGGGAACATTGTGATGACCGTGTTTCATCAGCTTCCCAACCCAAAACCGTTGGTCCGTCCTTAGAAACAAACATAGCCTCAAGCAAAGATGGCGACAATCATGCGTAGGTTAGAAGCTTTAGAAGTCAAAGAACGAGCTCCAGCTCAAATCAACCAAGTTTCTACCTCAGTTGTCATAACTGTCTGTCTCCATCTCATGTTTCAGAGGAATGTCCTCTTTAGGATCCGTCGACCACTAGGTCGGATAATGGCGCATTCGTCGGTGAATGATCCATTTTCTCCAACCTACAATCGGGTTGGAGAAATCATCCAAATTTTGCATGGAACCAGGAAACTACTCCTAAATCAAAATTTCACTCCTCTTCAACCCAACAATTCTCTAGGGGCATCTGGTTCCTCTCAATTTTCAACAACCAAATCTGTCATTTCAAAATCAGTCTCCTCATCACCAATCTGCAAATCACACTCCTCAAATTGCGGATCATGATAAACGTCTTAATGTTCTGGAAAAGGGTCTAGATACTTTGATTAAAACCTCTACACGCACTACCTAACTTATTGACTCAAACATCAAATACGTTGAATTCCTTCATGCAATCAACCGGGCAAATCCTCACCTCCAACACTCAAGCCATAGCTAGGTTAGAAACCCAACTTGGTCAACTAGCTAATGCCATGAGTGAGAGAGAGAAAGGAACTTTTCCGAGTCAACCCGTGCCCAACCCGAAGGACACGGGATCAAGTTCAACCTACCAAGTGAAGTGAATGCAATCCATTCACTACGGTCGTAGACAGTCGATAATCGTTAGAATACCTCTAAGTGAAACCCCGAACCGAACAAATTCTCTCTCCTTCGAGAAATCACACCCGATGACCCGGAGACCCGAGGCAGGACCGAGTCTAATCAATTTAAACCAGCTTGCTCCTTACCCTGATAGACTCGTGCCTAGGAAGCACTCCTCTCGAGGAGAAAATTCTAGAGACTTTCAAGCGTGTTAAGGTCAACATTCCTCTTTAGATGTCATTGAACAAATTCCTTCTTATGCCAAATTTTTAAAGGAATTATGTACCAAAAGAGGCAAATAAATGTTCCAAAGAAAGTCTTTCTTGCCGCCAATATCGCTGAAGTCCTCTCAAAGTCCGTACCATTGAAACATAAGGATCCGTGTTGTCCTACCATCCCATGTATCATTGGTAATACTCATATCGATAAGGCTTTTAGACTTAGGGGCCGTGTCAACTTGCTTCCAGATTCGATCTACCAACAACTAGGTGTCGGGTAACTCAAGCCAACTAGATGCACACTTCGCTAGTCGATAGATCCGTTAAGGTCTCTATGGGTGAAATAACAGATGTACCGATAAAGGTTGGAGACTTCATTTTTCCTGTTGATTTCAGAGTCCCGAAACACAACCCGCTTCCAATCCCAAAGGACGGATACAGTGATCTTAGGAAGACCGTTCTTAGCCACTTCTAATGCTCTCATCAATCAGAACTGGTCACATGAAGTCGTTTTTGGGAATCATTGCTGAACTTAATATTTTCAATCCAGAAATAATATTGATAAGCGCCTTTCAAATCAATTACATCCAAGAAAGTTTAATGTAAGTAGAGAATGAATCGACATTAGTTTTGAGGAAATCTTTCATGAGGAACGGAAATCTTAAAAATTCGTGTTTTATTTTTCAAAATGAGGAAACGTGTTGAATACATGCATCTTGAATGCAACATTCAAGAACTCTTTTCGATGAGCTTAGATTTTTGGAAGAGCAACCAAAATGTCAAATTTTTATTAATCAAAAATCTAAGTTCAAAATGCATAACACCAATAAGACCTACCTTAATTTCTTTGCAAAACACATTGCAAACCTTGGAATTTTCAGAATTTGAGAACATCATTGATTATATCATCTTGAAATTCTTTAAATTTCGGGTAGAATTTTCAGCAATAAGGTAGGATTTAATGTAGAATATGAGCTTCTCATGTTTTATCTTTTATTCTACATTTTTATTTTTGTCCCACAATAATAATAAAAGAATTTATTCTTCTCTCATGTGAGAGTTTCTTGTTCTTTTCAAAAAAAAAAAAAAAAAAGAAAAAGGAGAGAATAAATTTTGACTCCACCTTCTCATACCAAAGGTAATTACAGACTTTTATCATTGTTCAAGTCTAATCGAACAAATGTAAGTGCTTCCATGCTTATCTGTTTTACTTTGTGCATAATAGAATTTGCATTGAGGACAATGCAAAATTTAGGTGTGGGGTGGGAATTAGTCATTTTATCTTTATCTTAGTTATTTTTTTCTTTTTCTTACCATTCTTTTATGTCATTTTTTCCTTCTTTTCATCATAAAAAAAATAGTCACTTGCTAACTTAATAGAGTTGATTAATAATTGATCAATTTGATAGAATTTAAGTCTTCTAATCCTTAGTTGGTTCTATACTCAAGTTTACCTTTTATGATAACTCCAAATAAATTTCTTAAGAAATGATTTTCAAAGTAGTATACTTTACTTAAGTTGTAACTTAGATTTTTAAATAAAGTAATGAAATTTTGCATGCCTAACTTAGAGTTGAAAATAATTTTTCAAGTTGTCTTGATCCAAATATTGTTCAGAATGTATATACATATACACACATATATATTATACTGACTTAATAAATAGAAGAAAAATTTCTCTTAAAATCATTGGTGGTTCTATTTTACTAAGCCTAAGTTGACTGAGTAATTAAGCCCGAGGAGTATTTCTATGCTTAATGACCTAAGCCCAATTGGGATGGGATTCATTGGCCCAAAACTCGCTAAATGGTCACTTAGAAAGCCCAATTAAAAAGAACAAAACCACCAAGGAATAAAGAGTAAAAAAAAAAAAAAAAAAAAAATCATACTAACCATGTTTTTGTATATAGTTATATTTGTATATGTTCTTGAAATATAAAATGGATTAAAAGACTTGAAGTTTGTTTAAAACAAAGGGTTAGCATGTCCTTTTCAAAACTTTTAATTTAAATTTTTGAGTTAAACTTAGTTTTGTATAACTATAATGGAAGGATTTTCTTAAGAAAATTACATTGGAGTTATGATAAAACGTTTTCTTGAGTATTAACCAACTTCAATTGGAATGTTTGAAGATATCAAATGAATTAATTATTTTATTAACTTCTTTAAATTGGCAAGTTGACTGAATTTTGTGGGTATATTCACTGCAAACCCTCACGAGACTACAACTCGTCCACTAGGGTAACCTAGGGGTTTAAAGGCTTGTTGTATGCTAAATACAACCACATTCCTCGCGAAAGTGAGTTAGGTTTTCTTTTTATTTTCTTTGCTAGAGGACTAGCAAAAGCTTAGGTGTGGGGGTATTTGATTATCACATTTTAATTACATTTTTATACCCTTATTACCTATGTTATATGAATAACGATATTACTAATAATCATTTTATCTTATTTTGCGTGCTAATAAAGAAATAATGAATAAAAGCCCAAATGACTCAAATTCTCTGAATTTCTACCAATATTTGAAGCCCAAATCAAGACAAACCAATGCCCAAGATACCAAATTGATCCAAGAGAAATTCGTGAAGAAAAATCAAGAAAAGACAAATTCGGTTGGGAACCAATCGGTTGACCAACGGTTGGCCAACCGGTTATTAACCGTTATTAACCGATCGCCAACCGATCGGTTCCCAAATGATTCCGTGATTAATGGTGGATTTCTCTCCTTTTGGCTAGGTTTGATCCAATGGTTCACATCAACTCCGTTAGGCTATAAATAGGGGTGAAGGTGAGTGTTTTGAGTGTGAAATATTTTGTAAAACTCCATTTGGAGAGGAGGGTTACTCTTAATTGAGGAGACCTTCCAAAATTGTAACTTTGTTACACAATAAATGAAATTTTCACCCTTCAATTTCCTTTCTCTTCTTCTAATCCAAGGACCAAAAGGAGGATTAGATTAAGATCGAGGAGTTGTTGGTTTCTATTTTATTTCTTTTCATTTTCTTTCTTGTTCATTTATTGCTTTGTAGCTTAGATTTACTTTCATGCAATTTAATTTCATGCAATTTACTTTCATGCAATTTACTTTCATGCAATGTATTTAATTCTTGTATTTACTTTCTAGAATAGATTTTCCTTTTCTTTAATTCACCTTGAGGCTAGAACCCTCTTGGGAATTACCCTTTTCTAAGTGTGGAGCCAATACTTGTGGGATCCCTAGAGATTGTTTGAAACTAGCTAACAAATCCAACTCATTTTCATGAGATTGAGATAAGCTAAGTGGATCTACTCTAGATTCCTCATATCTTTAATTAACCCTCCATACTTTACCTTCTTGATTTTGCACTTATCCTTATTTTCATTTGTTTGTTATTTTCCTTTATTCTTGATTTTGATTTTCCTCTCTCTCTCTCAATCTTGCTTTCTTTTTATTTTGCACTTATTTTCTCTCAATCTCATATTCCCTCCATGTGCATATAATCTCAAACTTAGTTTTGTTATTATGTGCATATAATCACCACCACACTCTCAACTTTATTTTTCTCCTCTTTTGCACATAATCCACAATCCACTCTCTTTTACCTCTCCACATCCACATTCACCATTTTCTCACTTTCATTTTATTTAAATAAACTCCTAATTGTCGCGCGCATAATTTGAGAACCAAAACTTGAGCAAAACTCTTCCTACTTCCCGTTCCTCGTGGGATCGATAATCTTTTATACTATAACTTGAAAAGGGTTGTATACTTGCAACCTAGGAGGTAATCGTTTATTTCCCATCAGATTCCCAACATATAGTTGGTCATAGCCGAACTGACGGGCAAAACGACACGGCAAATAGGGCTCGGTGTAACACTCCTATCCGTTCAACCTTGCAACGAGGTGACCAGGCCGAATGTTCACTAACCATCGAAAATAACCACTACGTAAGCAAGTGAAGCCCCCACTACCACTGCTATCTTCAAGCTCGTTCCCAGGTTGGATACCAGTTATTGAAGGAAAGCAGTAGTAAAGATGATATTTCTCTCTAGCTAAGAGAGCTCTACGGACTCCAGCTAGAAATTTGATCAACCATTTGGAACACTCAAATCTCTGGAGTAGCGCAACGTCTTCTCCACCGGATGCGACCGCCGACATCAGGGATGGTCAATGTTGAGTAAACCATACCACCAGATAGGTATATGGCAACTCCACCCTAGGGTTGGGCACTTGTTTCCTTGGACATTTTTCATCTTGTTTCAGGTACTCGTAGCCAATTCTGAGACCATGATGAATGCACCACCATTGCCGGTAAAAGAGCTATATTGTATCCAGTAGCCAACATCACTGCGGGATATAACACTTTGATCAAAATCCGATCCTTTGGCCGAGAAGGCACTACACAACCCTTCAGCCAGATCGAAAAGAATCATGCGAGTAACGCCAATTGAGATATTGGTTCTCTCGCCTGTTGGTGGAAACTTTCAAACTGATCACCAGCACGGAATCCACACACATCAGAATCAGCAGTGTGTAAAACGGACTCTTCAGTGGAAATCCGTTTCTCGATCCCCTCATCTGAAACAACCGAAAGTGCATTTACTATCCCTTTCTTTCTCACATTGGGGAATAAGTACTCTGCCCAAGGAACGCGAGCAACAAGCAGGATCGCGGACCTAGCCCGTAAAGTCTCTGATGAATGAAAAAATGACAAACCAATTCCCGGAACGCCTCTAAAATTTGAGTAGTAAGGGAAGAAACTCGTAACTCCTCATTGGTAGGGAAGATTTCCTCATACGGATGATCTCCCATCGGCAGACGAGAGACTTCGAACATTTCGTGAAGTGCAATACCAATTTCCCCAACCGGAGTGAAAAAAGTGTTGCTATCAGAATTGTACAGCTCCAGAATGCCGTACAAAGCTGGTGCAGAAATTTCTACATCATATTTGGAGGCCCTAACAGCAGCATAAAGCCCCAGGTCTCGCAATCTATCCCCAAAGGTAATGAGAGCGAAGTTGACCAAACGAGACCACCACTGAGTTCCTGTAGACCTGATCCACCCAGGAAATCTGGAGTCCGCCTCGAGATATTGGGCTTTATTCTTAGTAAGTTCACGCCCAAAAGTAGTTGGTATAACCGCTACTTCATTAACCGGTGCATCCTCTTGAACTAAGCCCGGACGCAATCCCATGATGTTAATCCCATAGGCTCCTTCTTGGCCGAAACCACCCCCATATTTCAAGAATCCTATCTTGACGCTATCCTCTCTATGAGTGAGGTCAAAGCACATAGGACGGGGGACAGCCAAACTCCGTAAATATAGAAAGGAGACCTGGCGTTCTATCTCCGGCAGAGCACATCGACGATCCCCCAGGATGAAATACCAATACTCCGATCCCCAGTGGAAATGGGAATTGCCACCTGGAACATTATCCCCAAAAAAGCAAGGCTAGCTTCATCGATACCGATTCTACAGGGACTGTGAACTTAGCGTCAGTAATTATTTCCCGCAAAGTTCTGTAATCACCTGCACGGATGACACTTGCTCTCCCAGGGGTGCTCCCTTCAGCAAACAAAGGGACTTGTCCACGAAAGACATAGGCCGCTTCAGGATCTCGATCTCCATTATGTCCAAAATGGTTATGTCGATCCACTGGATCTTGGGGATAGGCAACTGCACAAAGACAACGAATGAGTTAGTCGACAAATAACAAGTCTAGAAGCAAAGGCTAACCTCGCCAAATGACTCGATTTGAGCCACCTTCGCCATTGGCTAACTTCGCCTAGCGATTCAAAATTGAGTCACCTTCGCCATTGGCTAACTTCGCCTAGCGATTCAAAATTGAGTCACCTTCGCCATTGGCTAACTTCGCCTAGCGATTCAAAATTGAGTCACCTTCGCCATTGGCTAACTTCGCCTAGCGATTCAAAATTGAGTCACCTTCGCCATTGGCTAACTTCGCCTAGCGATTCAAAATTGAGTCACCTTCGCCATTGGCTAACTTCGCCTAGCGATTCAAAATTGAGTCACCTTCGCCATTGGCTAACTTCGCCTAGCGATTCAAAATTGAGTCACCTTCGCCATTGGCTAACTTCGCCTAGCGATTCAAAATTGAGTCACCTTCGCCATTGGCTAACTTCGCCTAGCGATTCAAAATTGAGTCACCTTCGCCATTGGCTAACTTCGCCTAGCGATTCAAAATTGAGTCACCTTCGCCATTGGCTAACTTCGCCTAGCGATTCAAAATTGAGTCACCTTCGCCATTGGCTAACTTCGCCTAGCGATTCAAAATTGAGTCACCTTCGCCATTGGCTAACTTCGCCTAGCGATTCAAAATTGAGTCACCTTCGCCATTGGCTAACTTCGCCTAGCGATTCAAAATTGAGTCACCTTCGCCATTGGCTAACTTCGCCTAGCGATTCAAAATTGAGTCACCTTCGCCATTGGCTAACTTCGCCTAGCGATTCAAAATTGAGTCACCTTCGCCATTGGCTAACTTCGCCTAGCGATTCAAAATTGAGTCACCTTCGCCATTGGCTAACTTCGCCTAGCGATTCAAAATTGAGTCACCTTCGCCATTGGCTAACTTCGCCTAGCGATTCAAAATTGAGTCACCTTCGCCATTGGCTAACTTCGCCTAGCGATTCAAAATTGAGTCACCTTCGCCATTGGCTAACTTCGCCTAGCGATTCAAAATTGAGTCACCTTCGCCATTGGCTAACTTCGCCTAGCGATTCAAAATTGAGTCACCTTCGCCATTGGCTAACTTCGCCTAGCGACTCGATTTGAGCCACCTTCGCCATTGGCTAACTTCGCCTAGCGATTCAAAATTGAGTCACCTTCGCCATTGGCTAACTTCGCCTAGCGATTCAAAATTGAGTCACCTTCGCCATTGGCTAACTTCGCCTAGCGATTCAAAATTGAGTCACCTTCGCCATTGGCTAACTTCGCCTAGCGATTCAAAATTGAGTCACCTTCGCCATTGGCTAACTTCGCCTAGCGATTCAAAATTGAGTCACCTTCGCCATTGGCTAACTTCGCCTAGCGATTCAAAATTGAGTCACCTTCGCCATTGGCTAACTTCGCCCAGCGACTCAGAATTGAGCCACCTTCGCTCATTCGCGAACTTCGCCCAGCGATTCAGAATTGAGTCACCTTCGCTCATTCGCTAACTTCGCCCAGCGACTCAGAATTGAGCCACCTTCGCTCATTCGCGAACTTCGCCTAGCGATTCAAAATTGAGTCACCTTCGCTCATTGGCTAACTTCGTCTAGCGACTCAGATTTGAGCCACCTTCGCTCATTCGCTAACTTCACCCAGCGACCCAATTGAGCCACCGTCGCTCGTTCACCAACCCCGCTTCAGCAATTGAAAAGGCGGACTTCGTTCCAAACACGGATTTGGACGAATTTAAGCTACATCAAGTCTCCGACACCAGCCTGCATCCAAGGGAGCTACGTTTCACAGCACACCTCTAGCAACCTAGTAGGTAGGTGAAGATAAACTTTAACCTGACCAAGACATCTGAAGTCACGTTTAACAGTACACCTCTGACTACTTACCCAAAGTATTTCATTCCCTGTTACAAATCTGAACACAGGATATCACGAAAACTTAGGGGGGGTCTTGTAGACGGTCAAAATATATCTTCATTAAGACCAATCATGGGCTTAATCCAAGAAGTGAACACCCATGGGCTAAACACTTCAAAGTGGGCCGAAAGTCAAGCCCGCAACAAGCCGTAGTGAAGGTCGTCCGATACCACCAACGAACCTCACCAAAGCAACCCACGCTAACTCAGATACAAGTCGACTTCAACTGTATGGACCGAATTCTGTGTCAAATTCAAGCCCACCGAGCGAAGCTCACCAATTAATGAGATCCGCCTATATAAGTGGACCAAGTCATTCGCTCTTACCAAGCAAAGTTCGCCAGCCAATGAGCTTCGTCCACAACAGGTTGGGTGGACCAAGTCATCCACCTCCGAAGAAGGCGCTCACGCCCCATAGTGACCTCGCCGACTCCACAAAGGACCTTCGCTCACAATGCTAGCGAACTGAGATCGCGAAGTTCGCCAAATTGCCGTTTCAAAGCTATTTTTAAGGGGATAACTGCCCCATTATCTCCCGATTTAATGGCCACTAACCCACATTTTTAGGAGGCCATTAACTCTCTCTTTTAGCTTATAAAAGGAGAGTAAAAAAATGTTTCACACACACACTGAGATACACACATACACAGGCGAGAGAATACACGCTTCAGCGAAGAGAAAATTGCTCCGGCGATTCTTAGAGAGAGATTGCTAAAAGAAGACTGAGCTAGCTTCTAAGAAATTCAAATCTCATCAACAGCAAGAGATTCAGCGTCTGATCAGTTCGTCAACGGAGTACAAGATTCACGCTCCACCGACACGTAGAAAAGAACCCCAGGAAATATAAATTTTTCTAAGTTTCGATTGTAATTCTTTAATTATAATCTGTGTCAATTGCAATAAAAAGAACCCAAAATAGATACTAGTATCGATTCCTATATCGATAATTATATCCATATCAGTATCGATACCTTTATCGACAGATCGATACCAAGATCGATATAGGTATTGATACCAAGATCGATACCAAGTAAACAATTATAGATTAAGGGCTAAAATTATTTAACTTGGAGGTTAAGTTTAATCTAAGGGCTAATATTGATTGATGTACACTATAAATAGGGATAGAGAGTGAGGGTTTGAGGGAGTGAAAATTTTGTAAAAACTCTATTTGGAGAGGAGGGTTACTTAATTGAGAAGACCTTCTAAAATTATAATCTTTTATTTGCAATAAATAAAAAATTCTTCCTTTTAAATTTTTTTCTTCTTCTTTGATGAGGAAGATGAAGATTTGCCTTCAAAGGGTTAACAACTTGCGATGTAAGTTTTATTTTTCTTTTATTTTCTTATTTTAGAATTACATGTTTAGGATTTTATTTTCCTATTTTATTTTTATGTTGATAGATTAGATTTATTTCATACTTTATAATACATATTTACTTTCATGCTCTTTTATTTTTGTTATTTAGATTTATGCTCATAGTATAGATTTTTATTTCTTGTCCTTTTTCTTATTTTGTAGTAAGTTTTATTTACTTGTAGTTTAGATCTATTTCTTGTTCTTTTATGCTCTCTAGTATATCTTTTATTTCCTTGTTTTTAGTTTGCAAAATGAGTAACTAATTAGTGTAGGAATTCTAGAATTGTAGGAAATAAGTTTAATTTCTTTTAAAATTTATGGATTGCTCTCTTTATGCTTAAATTGATTATGCTAGGATAATCAACTAGAGAACTACTTAGTAGAAGAAGAAATTGATAATCTATGCTTATCTTGAGTGGTTTGATAGATTATGCTCATGAATTCTAGAATTAATATCCTGTTGTTTATTTTTTCATGAATGGAAATTTTGCTTGGATGATAATTTGATAGATTATGCTTTCTTTTAGTAGTTTGATAATGTATGCTTAGTAAATCTAAAATAAAATATAATAAAAGAGAGTAGGTCATAAATCCTATATGAAATTAACTAGTGGATTCAATTCTAGATTCCTCATTTCTCTACTTGTTTTTCCTCACTCTTTCTAGGTTTGATTTCTTTCTTGATTTCTCTTTTCTTGACTTTATTTTGTTCCCATTTCTATTTCTTTTTCTTGATTCCATTTCTTTGTAGTCTTTTTTTTTTAGTTTCCTCTTTGTCCTCTTTTCTTTTTATTTTTTCCTCCTTATCTCTTTCTCCTCTCTTGTTTTATTTTTTTTATTTTGTGATCATTCCTCTCTACAAACTCTATTTCACTCCTCTTTGTCCATATATTTTTAGGACCAATTTTAAAAACTCCAAACACACACCTTCCTTGTTGGTTCGACATCTAAATTCTATACTATAACTTGATAGTTGTTCTCTTGCAATTTTTGTGCATGTGTTTATGCCCTATCACCAACGCAGAACCTCCCACTTCATTTCCATCATTAACAAAGAAGATGAGGAAGAGGTTGCCACCCTCAATGACTCCAATTAGGAAGAGGAAGCCTTGGCAGCTCAAGCTGCTCTGACTGGAACAAGGTCTAGAAAGACTTACTTAAAATAGTCCGCTCCTATCAATGACAATTCGCAGCAAGCAGGGACCTCAGGGCAAGCGGCAGCGCCTTAGGATAATGCCGAAGGATCAAGCCTCAAAAAGTCATTCCATTTCGACATCATGGCTCAATTGGTGAATATACCAGCTAGAATCACATTATATGAGCTCCTTCGTCTTTCACGCGAAATTCGGATAGCACTTAGTGACGCCCTTGATAACGCTAAAGTGTTCCTCACCGAATTCCCTATGATCCTGGACGGAGAACAAGAGGAACCAGTTTGTACACACTGCCACCAGACAATGAGGAAGATGTCAAGCATCACTTTCACTCTGACAGATATGCTTGTCCCAAGAAGCAATCACCATTGGTAATTATACTACAAAGGGTCTATTGGATTGACACCAGTTGAGCGTATCCAAATTGACCTGGGGTCCTGCGCTCAATATCATGCCATGAAGGGTGCTAAACTTCGTCAATATCCTCAATATCCTAGCGCCCCGACTATCAGTATCACGCATGGTCATTTATGGGTTCAACGCGAGTACTAACGACCAACTGGGAAAGATCCACCTAAGATGCCAAATTCGGGACCTCAGCTCAGAGGTCACCTACCACGCGATTGACGCATAAACTTCTTATGACCTCCTCCTGGGATGACCATGGATCCATCAAGACCTGTGATTCTCTAAGATTTAGTCCCACATCGGATATTGATTGAGTGATTGAATGGTTTAAATGATGGGTCTTGAGAGCCAAGTGTAACATTGGCTAGTGAATTTTGGCAGTGGATTGAGCCAAATCACGTGTTACACTCCGTGGGTCCTAGGACTTACATCGTGCCAATGGGCCCGCGGGCCCGGGGCGTGACAAATGGTATCAGAGAAGTTAGCATGCCGAAAATGTGGAGCTAAGTGCTATACATGACTAAGTGCTACACCGCGTGAATGCGGTGGGAGCCACCTCTAGAAGCCCGTAGGAGCCACCTCTAGAGTCCACATTGCCTGGTGGTGATACTGCGATGGACCAATTGTCATGCCGCGATGAGGACGTCGCGCAATTAAGGTGGGGTGATTGTGATACCCTAAGATTTAGTCCCACATCGGATATTGATTGAGCGATTGAATGGTTTAAATGATGGATCTTGAGAGCCAAGTGTAATATTGGCTAGCCAATTTTGGCAGTGGATTGAGCCAAACCACATGTTGCACTCTGTGGGTCCCAAGACTTACATCACGCCAACGGGCCCGCTGGCCTGGGGCTTGATAAGACCTGGTCATTCCCTTGACACTCCATAAGTGCATGAAGTTTGTTGATAGAAATGGGGGGGTGTAGACCCTCCAAGCAGAGTAGCAGCCTTTCCAAGGTATGATGGAAAATTACTGTGCTGACACTATCCTCTACCTTGACCACCCAAATCCTGACAGCTCGGAGAGTGGGAATGAAGCTGACATCGAGCTGAAAAGTGGTCCTACTTTGAAGCTCAAGACTATTGTATTGTAATAGACGTAGGAGTGTATTATGTAACACTCCCACCCTTGTCCATGGTGAGTGGACTATCAATAATAATGTCAAGTTAGCCTACTCCTCGTCTATCGATAGCGATAGGGGATCTGACAGCCTGATGATAAGTTCAGAACAGCTTGAGCTCTTAAAAACTGAGCGCTGTCTACACATGTCACTTATTGAGATAGGTCAAGATTGGGATACTGTTGAAGATTGGCACCATGCAACTTTTATAGTTTTCCTGAGATGAAAGGATCAATACACTATCATTTACTAGAAGAATGCTCTCAAATTTCAGGAGGAATCTGACTCCGAAGAAGAAGAAGCACGTTAACTCACATAGTACAATTGAACAGCTCGACGAATGATGGAAAATATGGGCTATGATCTGGCAATGGCTGAAGGACTAAATACGGCAAGGGTCGTCGAATGCCTTCGAAGCTGTTTGTACCAAAAGGGATGCCAGGGACTACTGCAGTCAATCCAGATATAGGCTAGGCTACCTCACCAAACTGCCCGGGCTAGATTCTGTTATAATCTCAAAGTATCTAGTGCCTTCTCATTCATTTGATACTACGATATACGATTCTGACATCAGTATTGATGATGAGTTTAAAACTTGTCTGTAAACATGATCTCTGCCCATCAGGTTGAGGAAGATGAAGAGATACCTCTAGGCCCAACAGCCCGACGGCCAGTGGGAAATGCACTTCGAGCAATACGAAATGCCCACGGATGATCAAATCATCCAAATAAACTTGGGTGATAGATCAGAAGAAAAGTCCATTTTCATCAACGTTAGGTTGATAAAGAAGAGTGACAGGGGTTAGAGTCCCTTCTACGCCAGTACAAGGATATTTTCGCATGGACTTATCACGATATGCCTGACCTTGACCCAATAGTCACTGTGCATTGCCTCAATATCAAGCCTAGTTCCCAATTGGTTAAGCAACCTCAAAGGCGATTCAAGCCTGAATTGATGGGGTCAACTGAAAGCGAAGTCAACAAACTCATACAATCAGGGTTTGTCAAGGAGATATAAAATCCAGACTAGCTCTCCAATATCATCCATGTACCGAAGAATAATGGGACCATCTAAATATCCATCGATTATTACAACCTAAATGCAGGTTGTCCTAAGGACGAGTTCCCCTTGCCAATCATAAACATCATGATCGACAACACATGCGGGTTTAAATCATATCCTTTTATGATGGGTTCTCTAGATACAACCAAATCAAAATGCATGAGGATGACGTGAAGCGCACAGCCTTCAGAACTCCTATCCGTGTATTCAAATACACTATCATGCCCTTCGAATTGAAGAACATTAGCGCCACATATCAACATGCCATGAGACAAATATTCACGGAGCATATCCATAACCAAATCAAAGAAGAGCACTTGTAGGACCTCCGAACAGTATTTGATATTATGAGGAAATATCGACCCAAGATGAATCTAACCAAATCTTTCTTCGGAGTGTCCAGCGGCAAGTTCCTTGGATTCATCATTATGTCTAAGGGAATTCATGTAAATCCTGATAAAGTCAAGGCCATCCGCAAAATGCCACCTCAGAGGAATCTCAAAGAACTCTGAGATTTCAAGGCCGACTTGTGTACATCCAAAGGTTTGTATCCAACCTTTAAGTGCTATCAAGTCTTCTCCAACCTCATGAAGAAGGGTATGTCCTTCATTTGGGATGCCGCAAGACAAAAGGCGTTCAAACAAATCAAAGAGTACCTAACTTAACCTCCAATCCTCACCGCCCTAGTGTCAGGGAGGCCATTCCTACTCTACATGAGAGCACTCAACCATTCGCTAGGTGCCATGCACGTTCAAAAAATGATGAAGGTCACAAGTAGGTCATTTACTATCTCATCCGAGCAATGATCGATGCCTAACATCAATACAATCAAGTGGAGAAAAAGTACGTTGCATCTACCTCGTCAGTCAGACTGTGCACATGGTATCCAAACTCAAATCCACTGCAAATTCTCATGACCTAGCCGGGAGTGCTCAACTCTAGGCTCGCAAAGTGGGCCATCCTATTATCACAATACAACATGGTCTATGTCTTATAGAGAGCCATCAAGGGCCAAGCGATAGTGGATTTTCTCACTAATCATCCAGTCCTGCAATCGTCCAAACTCTATGAGGAGATACCAGATAAAACCTTTAAAGTCTACTCTACAATAACTAAAAAGCCATGGTGAATGTGGTTCGACGGAGCTTCCAGAACCAACCTAGACGGCACAACCGTGGCAGGGGTAGTAATCGTCCTAGTCTCACCCTACGATCATGTAATTCTCTGCTCATTCTCATTGATAGAGCCTTGCTCGAATAATGTAGCAGAGTACAATGCTCTCATAATCGGCCTCCAAGTAGCTAGAGAGTTGGGAGTTGAGCGCCTCGAAGCTAACAGTGACTCACTCCTCACCGTGAACCAAGTGAATGGGAAATATGAAATCCAACACCAGGCTATTTCCGATGCCCTCCTCATTGTGAACCAAGGGAATGGTGACTCACTCCTCATCGTGAACCAACTGATCCTCTCGTTCAAAGAATTCAAGATCGACCATGAGGTCAGAGCTGACAATGCTGTTGCCTATGCACTTGTCAGGCTAGCAGCTATGTTGGTTTCTTCCAATCAATACGACCCAACGTATCTGATTCGAAAGTAGCTATCTTGCCTGTTTGCAGTGAGGGTTGAAAACCACTAGGGTTCATACCATCTCAGCAAATGCAAAAGAGCGTGATTGGAGGTTCCGATCATTGACTATGTCCACTACAACATTCTCCTAGATGATCCTAAGGAGGCGAGTTCTGTTCGACGCAGAGCGCCCCAATTCTATTACGACGTGGTCACCAAGACATTATACTACCGATCATTTAACATAATACTCCTCTGTTGTCTCTCACCTTTAAAATCTTAGAAAACTCTAAATGAAACCCATGATGACACATGTGGAGCTCACCAACTAGGTCCTAAGCTCCAAGATAGGCTCCGACGTTTTGGCTACTATTGGCCAACCATGATCCAAGATGATGTGGCTTACACCGAACATTGCCAAGAGTGTCAGTTCAACAGTGGCTTAATCTATCAAGCACCAAAGCACTTACATCCAACTATCTCCTCGTGGCCATTTGAGACTTGGGGAATGGACATCATCGATCCAATCAATCCGCCTTCAACAAAAGGACATCAGTTTATTTTGGCAATAACTGATTATTTCTCCTGATGGGCTAAAGCTATGCCACTCATGGAGGTGAAGACCAGCAATGTCGTGAACTTCCTAAAACATCACATCATCTACCGTTTTGGCGTACCCTAACTGATTGTCCATGTCAACAGGCCCTAGTTTGCTGGTCATGGATTTGATCAATTCTGCAATAAGTTTCAATTTAGAATATCGCTTAGATAGCTACAATCTGACAGCTAACAGATTAGCAGAAGCCTTCAACAAAATAATCATCAAGATTCTCAAGAAGTTTGTCTCCGGCAATGAACGTGACTGGAAAGAGAAACTAGGCGAATACCTCCAGGCCTACCGCATAACGGTTAGGACCCCAAGAGGGAGCACACCCTTCGCTCTAGCGTATGGTTTGAAGCGGTTCTTCTGCTCAAACTTTAAATACCATCACTGTACATCGCATTAGCTACTCAAAGAAAATTCCAAACTCCGACTAAAGGAGCTCGAGCTATGGGATGAAAAGCGGCTACAAGCTTAATAACGGATAGAGTTATACCAAGCGTATCTCAAAGGCTTTCAACAATAAAGTCAAGAAGAGTGTCTTCCAAAAGGAGAACTCATCCTGACAGTCCATCGTCCCATGATCACGATGCATAAGTCGCCCGACAAATTCCACAAGAAATGGGAGGGTCCATACATAGTGGATACCGTCTACTCAAATGGGCTTATCAATTAGTCGATTAACACGGGGGTATGCCAATGATGTCTATCAATAGCAAGTACCTCCACAAATACTAACCCTGAGTTGCCAGCAACCCCAGCTATAAATAAGGGTATCGGGCTCGAGCTCGCTCCGACAAGCCTGTGATCATGACAACAAAAAAGTTTGCAGGAGTCGCTTATTGAGAAGTCAAGTTACTCTGCAAAGAGATAAGAGCGAATTTAGCATGTGTGACATGTTAACTATCAACTATGTCTGCCATCTATTAATAACTCTGTGGTTCCATGCCAATGCATCCCAGGAAGATCTTCTAACAGCATCAAATGCCGCACTCAGAAGTCAAAGTTGTCACATATGGATGTCGTCTTAACATTAAACATCTGACAGTTCCATATTTTGTTAGAACCTTCACTCCAAGAATTTCGAACCAATGAATTCTGAGAGGTTCTTTCAAAGGAGTGCAAAGCAAACACTCCACACTTCCTTCGTCGCTAAGTTAACATTAAACCTCTAGCGACATAGCTTACAATAGTCCCTCAGAGAGTCAGGTCACGGACAATCCAACAGCATAGTGGCCCGCGCCATCTCGGCCAACACGCTTCCAGAAAGGCTCCCTCCTAATAAGTTAACATTAAACCTCTATCAAACCCTAAGTTCCTGAAGGATCATAGTAGTAGTCCTCACAATCACCGCAACAATAGGCATCATTAGTGTCAAAGTTCAAGGAGTTCGAATCTATATGCTCCAACACAAGCAGAGGTTATGTTAACAGTCACCTCTGACATCATCCTGAAGTCCAATCAACAGCCAAAGAGAAAGCACTTCGCTAGGAGGTTAGAAGTAGGAGATCATGAGGCGAGTCCATTCGTGTCCTTTCATGACGGGGCGCTCCTCACCAAGGCAATCACTCTGTGGACTCAATTTGTTGTGTTATCAAATACACCTCCAACGAACACCGAGTCAGATGCTACACAACTATGGTGAGATCAAGTTATGACTGGGAGTTGATTGATTTTACTAAGTCCTAGTTAAAATTCAGTCTATTCTTGGTCCTTTATTTTGTCGGTGACTCATCGGTCTATTTTTTGAGTTTGAACGATTTACGCAAAGGTAGAAAGGGGAAAGTGGGGATGAAGATAAATAGTCCCCGCTACTAAGAACTTTTATATTTTTCATGGGCTGTCAGATTGCTACCACATGGCAAGATCTTAGCAACTCAACCTTGCGTAAATATAAGGCCGCGTAAAGGCTCTTAAGAGCACCTAAAAGCCTATTTTCACCCCAGAACTTAGTTTTTTTCCCCGTTTTCAACATTCTAACCACCACTGCTCATCTAGCAAGCATCCGTGTGGATCAACAGAGAACAAATCAACAATCTTCATCAAGATAAGATAAATCTCTCGACCAAATCCTGTAGGAAGTTTAACAGTACACTTCTCCTAAAGCGATTCGCCGCTAAGTTCTACAATACACTTCAAGCAACAAGTTCCACTACCAATAGTGTGCTCCAGACTCTTCGCCAACATTATCAAAATGACAATTTCCCTGGTCAATAGGTAGATACAAACAACCTTTGCTTCAAGGGTGTTCCCCGACAAAACAACCTCTGAATCCGCGCATACAAAAGGAGTCACTCTCTTAAAATCCTGGCAATACCATAGCCTTATCAGCTAACTGCTGAGTCATGAATCAACATCTTAGCCAACCTGATGCCATCATCAAACATCCGTCGAGGCTAACTGCAGACATCATATTGATCGAAATTGATTTTCCAATAGATCTCTCTGCATCTAAGGCAATCATTCACCGAGTTTAACAGTATACTTCAAGTGATGACCCCTACTACTTATTGGCACGCTCCCACACCTCTTCCAACATCTTTAAATGACTTTGAACTGATCGGTGGGCAAGTCCTGCAGATCTCAACATGGTGGTGGGTTAACATCACACCTCAGCCACCGACAGTTGCCTGCCATGTTCAACATTACACCTAGGGCATCGATATCTCAACTCTGACTAATTGGGCCAAACCCGTTAATATGGTGTTCTGGCAAGTTCAATAATACACTTCCACCGTATTGTGCTTCAGCACATTAACATTGAACCTCAACTTAAGGGGGTCGACTGCTATGTTCAACATTAAATCTATGGCAATGATCATGTCGTCTTGCTACCAAATGCCAGGACGACTCACCATCGAAGTTCAACGGTAAACCTCTCCTGGGATAGATCTTAGAAAGTTTAACACCACACCTCTACTAAGATGGTTGTCAGCTAAGTTTTACAATACGCCTATGATCGTGTTCCTTTTGTCTGATTAGCTAGCACATCACTATTGATCCTTAGATGATTTATCAGTGGGTTCAACAGTACACATCTGCCAGTATATACAAATCTCAGTAGGTTCAACAGTACACCACGGTTTAACACTACACCCTACTGAGATGACTGTTAAGTTCAACACTACACCTATGATAGTGGTCCCTCCAGAAGGTTCAACAATAAACTTCTTCCAGAATTGCCCCTGTGGGTTCAACAGTACACCTTTTTGGGATGGATATCAGTGGGTTCAATAGTACATCCATGTTTAACAGTACACCTCTGCTTAGATAGCCGCATGTTATGTTAACACCACATCTATGACAGCGGCATTGCTAGAAAGTTCAACAGTACACTTTTTTCGAAATCATCTCCAGTACGTTCAATAATACACCTCTGATGAGACAAATTAGCCGTTGCGTTCAGCATCACACCACTGAACAGCATTCACATGATTGGCGTGTTCTAAGATGTAAGGAGGCCCATAGGGTATAACTATCATTCTAAAGTGATTGAAAGGGTTCAACACGATGAAATGGACCCAAAATAAGCTAAGGACGTAAAGTCATGAAGCGTGAGATGTAAGCAGAGTGAGAATCAGATAAAAAAACTCACTCAAAAATAGACCAAGGCATGTTTACGCGTGGCTAAGATTACGTGGTGCTAAGGTCACACGGAGATAGGGTTTATGGGGTGCTAAGCCCATATAAAGTTAACGACGTGTAAACTTTTCACCGAACTGACAGTTGAACTAGTAAACAAATATGCAGTATATCAGAGGTATCAGTGTGCTACAAGTCAAAATCCATGCATGAAGTTTACACGGGGAGTTCAAAAAGTAACCAATGAGAGCGTTTAAGCGGCTAACCCTGCGTAAACAAAAAAATCTTCAAGAGTTGTTGAAAAAGTTGCTATCCATTTGGCATCCATACACTAAAAAGCTGTCAGAGTAACTTGTGTAAACATAGCGACCTGTAAACTACCTAACACCGCGTAAAGAAGGGTTTCTCTATAAATAGTAACCCTTAGCCCACATCCAACGGACTCCAAGCCCAAAATTTTTACCAAAGTCTCCTATATTTTATCCAAGCCTTCTTGCCTAAGGTTTGAGCTCTCTTCCACTTCGGTAGGGTTACTTCTCCTCCTTGGGTTCTCTTTGGTCCTTTGGGTCACATATCTCCTCTGCATTGAGATTTTCTCAATGGCCTGTCACCTCTCCATCGAGGTTTTCCCACTATGGCTCCTATTCACCTAAGAGCTACTACTACTCCCCAAGGAGTTCTATCCTCTCATTGGGTTACACAGTACAACTCAGAGCGACTACTCCCTTAGCTGGAATTATCTTCCTCCTATAAAAGGGTTTGTAAACAAATCCAAGTGGGAAAAAGAATGACATTTAGTCTTCATCACTTGAGATCGAGCTACTCTTCCTTCAAGACGCGAGCTTCCCAAAGGGACGTCAATACATGATACCTCGTCATATAGTCCACGTAGATTCTAATCTATCTCTATCGGCACAGGATAAAGAACTCACCTAAATAAAAATAAGGAGTAAGCGGATAAGATCTTTTCTCTGCTCATTTAAAGTTCAAGTCACAACGCCAACCAAAACCCGATTTGCGCGGGAAGCAAACATAATCTACTCAAAATCCATATTGTATGGGTTTTATTCTTCATGTACAGCAAGATCAGGGACAACCACATCTAAGTATATAGTATCAACTAGCTTAGCACATTCCTAGCATTACAACACACATACAAAAGCTCCTAAAACATGATTCGGACATACAGAATGCAAATATACATATTTTCGTGAGAACTAGTTTTGGAGGATTCTGAAAAATCCCTGAAACTTTACAAAATATTAAACTACATGCAAATACCCCTTTTTATGGATAATCTTTAATTCAAGGAAGCTAACAAAGAAAACAGAAGTGAAATTGAAAGTCCAAATCTCAAATTTTGCGCATAACTAGCATTTGACAATTTGTAGGTTGAGTGCATGCACTCGGTAGTTGGGCATGTGCGTCAGTGACATGCCATGTCAAATAAGTGGTGCATTGAACTTCTTCAACTGAGCTGTTGCCTCATCGAGCGCGTCCACTTAGCAGAGTGAGCGCGTTAGATCGACCTAGCAGACTGCCATTTTTTCGCAATTTATCAAATTTTGCTATCACATATGCCAGTCAAATCTCTTTTCAATAATTACCCATTTCTTAGATTCATAGCAGGAATGATTTGAATTAGTTTGAGCTCATTTCATCAAGAATCCAAAGAGAAATCGCAACATTTCAGTATTACCTAAAAATATAAACTTTTATAAGGAAATTAGCTAGATCTAAGCAAACCCACAAATCAAAACATGCAATTACTAGCTAAACATGATTAAAACAAATGCTCTAAGCTACTGATCTAAGAAGAAGAGGTAGAGATACTTATTTTGAGAGATATCGCTTGCAAAACCCGAGTTTTTCTCCGTCGATCGAGCAAAACTTGCACCTTGGATCTTTCATGAACGAATCTAGATCAGAGCTAGATCTGAGATTAAAAAGGAAAGGAACTGATGATGAAAACTATACTTATCTTAAGGGGATCCGTGGCTTTGGGTTAGTCCTTGATGAGATATCTACTCTCTTTATCATCTCCTTCTTCAAAATCTCTCTTTCTCTCTAATTTCACTTCTTTCTCTCCCTAGGGTTTTCTCTCATTTTTGGGCTACCTAAAGCTCAGTAAGGTGTTGGAAAGAGAAAATAACTTTCGATTTATAGCCCAAAACTCACATACATACTAGACTTCTTAATATTTACGACAATGTCACTCTCTCTAATTTTGAACTTAACACCCTAATCTAATCTCTCTAACTCTTGGGTTGACTTTGTTGACTTCCTAACTTGAGTCTAAACTCCTGAGAAAGGTTTGGTCTAGTATACGGGGTTTTGGTTTTGAAACTTTTGTTCAAAATGGGTAATGGTATTGATATCCATATAAGTACGGGATATGCGTACAGGATATGCGGTTGGTGGTTGTTACAACTATCATCGCCGTCAGGCCGCACTGTGGCCTCATCGTACTCTAGTCTCTCTCGCTACAGAGATGGATTTGGCATGGTTTCTTTGGCTATTTTTCTTTTAATGAGTAATTTTTGGAGTTAGTTGTTTTTGGTTGGCGTTGTTAATGTTTGGTAATGACGCTGGAGTGTTTCTCATATTTAAGAGTTGTTCGTTTGAAGGTTATTGTGTTAGCTTGTTTTGATTGGTTTAGGTTCTTCGTTAGATTGTTTTGTTAGTTCGTTTGGTTGATCCGTGGAGAGGATCATTTGTTTGATTGATTTGTGGATATGATTATTTATTTGGTTGATCCGTGGAGTGGATCGTTCATTTAGCTTATCCATAGAGAGGATCGTTTGTTTGGTTGATCCCTAGAAAAGATCGTTTGTTTGGTGGATCACTGCAAAGGGTCGTTTGTTGGGTAGATTCCTGGAAGGCATCATTTTTTTGGTCGATTTTTAAAGAAGATCGAGATGTCGCATTTGATGATTGTTTGGTAGAGGCAGTGATTGTGGTAGAGGATACTCAAGTTAAAGAGTAGAAGATCAAAACTACTTCAAAGAGAAATGTTACACGGAGAAGATTTTGAGCCTTTTAATCTCGTCGTGAATTGGAGTGAGTATTTATAACAAGATGGACATGTATGCTATACATGCACCAGCTTGAGGAGGAGTGTTAGAAGTAATTAAGGAAATATGTAATATTAAGCAAGATATATTAGAAGATATCTTAGAGATATGGTGATTCAGTGATTTTAGGAATGTGATTAGAAGAATAATTATGATTAGGCAATTGATTTTTATCTCACATTGCGTATACATAAAATTGTTTGCAATTGTATCTCTATATAAGGGAGAGTAGATGCAGCTTTTGATGATGAATGATAATAACATCCTGAAACATCGACCTCCTCCATAGTTTCCTCCTTGAAAATGTCCTGAACGGGACTCCTCACCAAAAGATCTCTCGAGATCACAATGACACATCTCACTGGAGCTTGAGAGGTCAAGAAGTGCATTGAGATTTTTGAACTCGATGACGGGCTCAAGAATGTGGAGGTGTTGAATAGGGTTGTCTGCACTCTATGTGCTTTGACGATATGTCAATGTGGTAAAAGTGGCTGTTATGACGAACAAAGATTTTGATTCCATCTAATAAGACTACTTATGAGTTTTGTCGAGCTCGTGATTTGGTGGAGGCAGCCAAGATTTGGAATCGGATGCTTGACTCAGGCCTCGAAACCGATGTCGGCACATACGAAGAGATAGTTGAGACTCTATTCATGAACAATCAGTTTGAAGACGCGCAGATTATGTTCAAAAACTACGACGAAGAAAGTTTTGTAATCTCAGTTCTGCTTCCTACTGCATTGTGATCGATTGGGTGTGCAAGGAAGGAAACATCGCTTATGCATTCATGATATTGGCCAAGATGCTAAAGAGAGGCATTCGAGTTGATAAGTCCGCTCTCGGAGACTTAATCTACGAGTTTTTGGTTAGTAAGAGAGTCAGAGAGGGGTATAAAGTCCTCCGAGAGGTAGAAGAGCCTGATATTAACATGTACCATGGTCTGATGAAAGGATTGTTGAGTCTTAGAAAAGTAAGGGAGGCAACCCAAGAGTCGAGAGAGATGGTAAACAAAGGGTGTGAGCCTTTAGGGAAGTGGGGGAGGAAGGGTAGGGACCCAATGGTGAATTATGAGAGCATATTTGTTGGGGTTTTGGTGAAGGCAGGGAGGACAGGGGTTTAGGTGAAGGCAGGAGGACATTGGAGGCAACCAACCATGTGGAGAGGATGATGAAGGTTAAGGGGGTGGAGCTGCCAAGATTTGATTATAATAAGTTCTTGTATTGGTTTTCAAATGAGGAAGGGTTGGTGATGTTTGAGGAGGTAGGGAGGAGCTTGAAGGAGGTGAGGTTGGCGGATGCTGGGGATGTGTTGTTGGTGCATGGAGGGAGGATGACTACAAGGGACAGGGGACAGCAAGGGTAGCTGCTTGAACGGAAACTGTGGAGTAGAGATTGTTATTGGTGATTCTTTGAGAATTCTTAATAGTAGAAATACTAGTTTATTTTTATCAAAGAGTGAAGAATCAAGCACACTCTTTCAGACTATTTTTTCTTTTTCCTATTTTATTGTACACAAAGGAAATTTTTCTTCAATTGTAGCCACGTTTGTTCCAACCGCATCATAAACCAATCGCAATCATTTGGTTGTTTGGAGTAGGATCACTAATAGGTTTTTGATTCATGTTATTGCAACTACAGTGAGTACAGTTACAACACATCCAAAGTAACATATGTGACGCTAGCTCATTCCATTACAAAATATGAAAAATTAAGTTGAAATAATAATTAATCTACTTTCCTTTATAACTAAAGGAAAACCTAATGGTGAACAGTAAAATTTATCATTTTTCACGTATTTAATTCCATTTTTTTTATTACTCATTATATCACACACAGCGGATATTCTGATATGAGTCATCTCAACTTCCGCATTAACTGATTTTTTAATCATTTTTTATTATCCACTAACTGCGTAACTCCTCCCACAATAAACCGTTCCCACATTGGTCATATTTGTCATTCTGATATGATTCCTCTCAACTTCCGCATAAAGTTTTGTGTTAACTTCTTGATTTTTTATTAAACCGTTCCCACGTTGCCCATATTGATTTTCTCTTCATTTTGTCTTTATTTTTGGGAAGATGATCGGAATGATGCTATGGATTTGTGCGTTATTTGATTGATTTTTGCGATCCAGGCTCAGCATTCAACTACTTTGGGTTCTGTTCGTTGGATTCAAACCCAGAGCGCTTCGGATCTTGTGAGTATTAGAATTTTTTTTCCTCTGTTAGATGCGATTACAAGATTCTTTTTTGCGATTGATTTTTGGTGAAAGTTGAGAGTATTTTTTTTCTTAATAGAGTACGAGAGCGAATTTTGATGCAGAAATAATGACAGAATGATTATAGATGTGGATTAATTTAGTTCATGGATAATTAAGAACTAAAGGAAAACCTGAAGGTTAAATTTTACATTAATTCATTATGAATTCATGTTCTATAATTAGTGGCAAGAGCTGTAAATAAATCAGTGGCAAGAGCTGTAAATAAATAAAACTCTATGATGAACTATTTCTATCATTGATTTCTTTAGTTCCTCCACTATACATCTATGTACGTTCATGCATACAGATATTTTTCCTATTCATATATATATGTTATATGTTGAGGAAAAAAAAAACATGAAGTAATTCTCATTAACTTGGAGATCTTCCCAAAAGGGTCATTCTCCTAAAAACTGGAAACAACAGCTACCTAAAAACATGCATGGGACCAACGTGAGCTATGCCCCCATGGATTAGACCTGGTAACAACTACTTGCAAGAACAATCCCATATGTGTATGCGTGAACTTTGCTTGTCTAAATTTTCCTCTACTAACCAGAAGAAAGGAAAAGATGTTAACATGTGGGAAAAAAAAAGGTAATCACTGAGAAGAGAAAACTATATCTCACATCTACTATAGTTCTAGGTTTCTATTGCAGGATCAAACTAAGCAACATATCAAAAGTATTACGACTAGAATGTAAACAATAACCAAAAATAGAAGTGTTTGTATAACCCTACGAAGAAGGCATCCTCTCAACTTCCGCATTAACTGATTTTTTAACCATTTTTTTAATATCCACTAACTGCGTAACTCCTCCCACAATAAACCGTTCCCACTTTGGCCATATTTATCATTCTGAATTGCCATTTTTTTAACATGAAGTAATTGTAGTAGATTTGATCTTTTAATCAGATATGTAGCATGTTTGCTATTTTATTTAAAGACTCTTTCTATATGTATATCTAGCACTATTATGATTATTGTGCTAAGTTATGACAATTAAAATTACTATAAGATTTATAGCTAAACATATATCACAGCTTGTCAAGTTAAAAGATCAACGGATCCATAATGTTAAACTTCACGACTATATATATTACTTGAAGGGAGAAGCAAGAGATTAAACTATCCATTTTGAGAGATTTTAACTATCTATGTTTCTATGTTTAATTATGGAATTCAAGTATATGATGAATTCCCAACATATAACTTGGTTATATATAATAGTAAATATTAGACTAATATCCTATAATGTATTACGATATCATTACTACATCAAAATATTAGCATAATTGAGCATAATATCTAAAATATTCTTTAAATAATTATTTACTAGCATATAAAACCATTTTTATAAAGTATAACATAATTTTAAGGTAAATTTTACGTGACGAACCACAAAAATGAGATGGGGGAAAATTGCGCAAAAAAAAATTGTAAGGAGACCGTACTTAGCACGGGATGCATACTAGTATCTTTTTGATGACTGAAGACGTTAGTACCAAAACATGTCATCCAGAAATAAGGATGCAGCTCCGAAACTTTTAGCATAAAAGTAAATTAACATTATAAGCACTTGACAATGGCAAATGTTCGCTAAAAGATCATAACGTAAAGATTTTTTTTTTTTTAAAACAACTCAAAAACAAAACTAGCAGATACTCTGGAGTTGCATCAGCAAACTTTTTGATCAGTGTGCTATGACAGCACATACACGAATAAATGGCACAGGACATTTCCACAAAATCGAAGATCCAGCAAAAAATAGAACCACGTAACTTTCAGGGACAGAAAGGTCAATAACATGCCCCGGATAGTTAAAAAATTCCCAAATTATTGAGAAAATTTGACTTGTCTGAAGGACAGAGCCACAGATGTTGACCTACTGAAGTACACAACATACATAGTGCTCAAAGGAAAAAATAATTGGTGGGGGTGGGGGGAGGCTCAACAGAAATAGAGAGAGAGAGAGAGAGAGAGAGAGAGAGAGAGAGAGAGGGCTCAACAGAAATCGAATCTAGTGTTCTCTCTCTCTCTCTCTCCTTAAGAATGATAAAAAACCGGGTACAACTAAGTTAATTTACAGTGACAGATAATTCATCCTCCAAACAGCCAACACCACCCCTTTCAGCAGCCTGGTAAACATGTCAAAAGAGAAAAGGAATCAATAAATGCGATCATAGTTTAGTTCGACAAAGAGAGAAGCAAGTTATTTGAGGATCAGCCACAAAACTATTTCACAGTGGCAAATAAATGTCAAGTATCCTCCAAGTTTCTCCTCTTCCAATAATTTAAAAGAGGAAATAAATTCCCTGGATCAACCAATATCGCTGGCGAATGCATTATAACTTCAAAAAGATAAAATAAAAGAGATGAATAGCACCTGATAGTGATGCAGGACAAGTTATCTTCAACTAATATTCTGCAGAGTACTGGAGGTTATAAAGCATCTCTCGACGGAATTCATTGCCCATACGATACTTGAACTTTTGGGCTAGAGCCTGTATCTTGTCATCACTAGCAAAATCTGATTCTCGAGAGCAGCGTCTTCTGACCTTCTTTAAAGTCTCTCTTGAAGGTGTAAACCCAGCATCAACCTGCTCATAGAAACAATACGCCATGGCTAGTCATTTCAGAACGTTCACGAGAGGGAGGATTGATTTAGAATTTTTATACTTATGACCCTTGTCAGCAACTTATTTCCTTTGTTTAACAGAGCATATACCATTCCTCACATGAAAAGGTGTCAGAAATGAGAATAACCTAGCTATCGTTCCTGACCCACAAAAGTGCGTGATTGTGCACACATACAGGGGTGCAGAACGATAGTGTAGAACGGAGTAAAGAAATATACCATCTGATCAAGCACAGAAATAGCAGCCTTTGGATCTCTATTGACAAGATGTGCTTCAATTAGCAGTCTGTATGTAGTTGCATTTGGCTTGACATCTTTACTTACTAAATGCTCAAACACCGAAGCAGCTTCAGATGTCTGTCACAGCAAATATTCAAAGTAATCTTAGTTATCATCCAGATTAAGAAACAATTGCTACTACAGAAAAGGGGGAGAGAGGCATAAATTATTTCATTAATTAGCATCTGAGGAGTAACCTGTGACCTTACCTTTTTCACCTTACCAAATGCACACAATAGAGCATTATAAGAATGTATATCAGGTGTTAACCCAATCTTTTCCTCAATGGCCTGAAAGGTCTCGTAAGCCCGATCAAGATCCCATATGTTTGCACAGCCTAATATTACACAGTTGAGAGCAGCAACTGACTTGTAAGGTGTATCTGCACGACTCAAGTTCTCCAATTGAACATAAACCTGACAAATTCATTGAATGGACTTTCAAAAAGTGCCATCTATGCACATATGCTTATTACAAAATATTATCCACCAAACATTTAAGGTTTTTAACAGAATGCAATAATATAAAGGTGCAGAATACAACATACACTTTTCTTATTCATGGAGCTGTTCATGTATTAAGTTTGGATTTTGAATTAAGTTGATAAAACCCTAATACTATGATTTAGCAAATGAGTAAAATTTAGCTCAATCTTGGATGTCATAAAGGTGATTAAAATGATAAATAATAAAAGGACTACCTGGATAAATAAATATAGCAAAGGTTTGAGAAGCTAAAGTTCATTTATCACATACAATATTATTAGCGACCAATCTCAGCAGTAAACTAGAGGAATAGAGCATAAAAAATAAATAATAAAATAACTTTAGAAGGATCCGAACCATCATCCAGAAGCTACACAATAAGGACGAACAATAAATGTGCCTCCTTGTAAAACTTTTCTTTTTTCAGATGGTAGCTGGGTCTTGAACCTGGGGGCTTCTATAAACTAACCTCATTTTTTTACCAATGATCCAGGACTCACTGTCATCTACTTGTGAAGACCTTTCCACCACCAAATCTTCAAAGTTCCGATGAGGGTTGAGGGTTATGCGTTTATACTAACACCTAATTAAGAACTAAACCAACACCAAAATTCGCATGCTTCAGTGCCACCATCAAACCCATTTTCTGTAAAAGTTAAAGGTTTCTGTTGCTCCCTTGTTAACATTAACCCACATCAATGCTCGCATCCATCGTTGCCAACACCAAAGCATTTTAAGTACAAAGGCTAAAATAAACTTAAGATTGCCATATCGACCAGTTATTTGAAACAAATTCAAGTAAAAGACAAAGCACATGTAGAAAGGAGACTGTAATAGCACAAATTGCCTCACACATAAAGCTACCTTATCAATGTAATTTCAGCCGGTGTACCAAGGAGCAACCATTACATACTATCATAGATTAATACAGAGTACAAAAAAAGTAAGACTAAGAGTTTTAGCTACAAGGAATTGAGTTGCTTAAGCCAGAAGCAAAGGAGAAATTGGCAGTACGTATTCAGATATACAGAGTAAATAAAAGCATTTAATCAAGTATGAACTCAGAACAGCTTTTGCAATTTGCAACCTGATTAGATTTCGAATTACATAAACCAGCGGGGGCATATGAGTTTTTTGCTAGAAGAAAATTACGGCATGGTGAAGTTGGTCAAGATATATGCATCAAGAAAATGGTTTCAATCCCATACAGTAATGCAGTGAAGTGGAGTATGTTCAAAAAAGTTTGAAATTCTAAAGCATGAAAAATAATACAAAGATATACATAAACGAATCAAACAAAAAGCTCAAATTTGAAATATGTAAAAAATAATGATAAAGAGAAGAACCAGAAGTGCAAAACATCAAACAAAATGAATATGACTCGCTCTGTATAAGTGATTAACATGTTGAACACTTTACATGCTTATCACATAATTTTGCGATGTTCATATTTACATGTGGATCTACTAAGTAAATATCATTTATTTGAGTATTTCCACCTTAATATGTTGTCTTCCACATAATGTGTCAAGGAAGGCAGACGATCTGCTACATATCCAATTTCATATTTTTAATTTTGGATCGTGTATCAAATATATATTAAATATAATAATAGTAAATAGACAAAATACCAAAGTAAACAGTGAATTTGTTTCAATGTACATATGTTAAGTATTAACATGAGGTACTACACGATGTAATATCTTTAAAGATACAAGTTCATACAATATTATGTATTTTTGACATTTTCTCATAAATTTACTAAGTAAAGGATATAAGTCCTCTGTTTGAAGGTCTTGGCTCATATAATTTCCAACTAATGTGAATACTAATTTAGAACATCTCTATCTGTATCTGCTAATAAAATATAACAAATATGGATATGGTAACATCTATAAATGCTTTGTATCTGAATAGAATGAACTTTGACTGTGTTGTCTTTCATATGAGCAAATGGACTTAAATAACAACACGAGCAATAGTTAGCCTTGAGGCGTGCCCTACAAAAACTGTTTGGTTCTTATACAAGACCCTAGATTATCTCCATGTTTATAAATGTATCGCAGATTAAAGAGCACTTAAAATGCACTTCATCAAATAAGATCTTGGAAGACACAGATGTTACATGATTTTTCCTTTCAACTAAAAAATAAATAAAGGCAATAGTTAACTATAACAAAATTACAAGCAATATAACAGACTATTGAAGTGATGCAAGCAATATTATCACTGCACGAGTGCAATGCAAGGTGCAAAATCCCTTTATCCATATATACGCAAGGCACAATGCGATGCGTGCACCCAATTGAAGCGAGGCGCACACCACACATAAATTTTCAAGATAGATAATCAAGCATGAAAGAATATGTTTATGAATTTTCACATTTAACACATGGCAAGATAAATAATATCTACTACGAAATCACAAAATAAGGTCTTAGTTTCTAATGCTAACACATCCAACATAGTAGCAAAGTTCATAGTTTTCCAAATCAAAAAGTCAAATTAAGACTAATATCATTGAAAATTTTAGTGTCCTGAATGAGACTACTAAAAGGGCTTAAGGGTTTATTTTGCTCTTTTGGGATATGGGTTATCGGGTATAGTAGACACAAGTGAAATGTTAAAGAACAAAAATATATAAGGCTATGCCTTGCATGCACCTTGCATAATCAAAAGTCGCTTGCGAAGCACAAAAGGCGTTGTTGCGTCAGATGTTGGGCGCTTTGCCACCGCACCGCATCGCAGGACGCATGAGGCGCAGTGAGGCGCGCACCTTTGATAACACTGGATGCAAGTGAGTCTTTTTCCATTTATTTGACAATCTAAATTCATCAGGCTTCTATTGAACAAAAATGGCATTAAATCTTCCTAATACAATGCTCAAGAAAATTCAAATAGTCAATAAACAGAGAAATCATAGTTAGATAAGATTAAAGCATTATCCAATTTATCCAATCAACTGTTGCGAATTTACAATGCTTTTGTAGTTCAATTTGAATAACTAATAAGAGCTGATAAGGCAAAGCTGTATTATAAATAATTCCGAGACATTCGTTCCTTTCTTTAAAAAATGTATAACACCGATGAGTCAAGACTCTAGAAGATAATAAACACAAAGAAAAACAATAGCAAGGAACATTATATACTGTGAAGTGTCAGTATAAATGCAATTCTGAAACAAACCCTCAGTTTGACAAGTAAAAACAGTGACAATTAATCTTCTTTTAAGAATTCAAGATAAAAATTGCAGGGAAGTGACGTTAAAATTCTTGTAGAAAAGAATCTGAGGCATACCGAGTCCAAGGTTGAGAAACCGTTTCTGCTGCAAGCAACAACCAACGGATGCAATGAAGTAAAAGGAGAAAATAAGCCTGAATCGGTAGCAGTCGTGTTCCCGTACACAGTTTCAAATTCGTTAAGGGTAGCAAAAGCACGTTGCAAATTCCCAATTGATGCATACGCATAAATCTTTGCGAGGTAAGTTTCTGGACTTGGTGCCCTCTTTTGACGAAGGGAACGGCGCAGGATTGACCAAGACGCATCTAGAAGGTTAGAATTATATGTTCTAGCTGCAGCACCAAGAGCTGAAACAACTAATCCTTCGTCGACAGAAAGAAGAGTAGGTGGTCTAGCAATTTCTCCATGATGAATCCATCGATAAAGAAATTCCAAAGCATAGTAAGCCAATTTGCTATTATCAGCTTGCAATGCAACATCAGCAATAGTGTTACACATGTTCCAGTTTGGACTCAAGGCCTTGTTCTGGTCACTTGTCTGAAAGCATACAGATAAGGACGCACGATCAATGTAGACAATGAAATCAACACAACGAAATTAAAGAAATTAAAAGTTTATAGGTCAGTCTAAAACCTAACATAGTAACGGAAAACATATGCAAGTCAATTGCAAATTTTAAATGAGATTCTGAAGCATATTAATTTATCTGCTTTGGAGATTTGAATTAAACCTGACATTGATACCTTGCATTTCTGTATGATGGTTGATAAAGTGTCCAGCCTCCCAGCAGACAAGCAGCGGCGCACACAATCCATGAATGCGCTTGATGAAAGCATGTGGCCAGATTTAAGCATTAAATCCAAAAACTTCAAAGCTGAATCAAGTTGGTTTCTTGATATTAAAAGACCAATAACCAAATTATACGATTCGTCATCAGGCATAATGCCTGTATGGATCATCCTGAAATCAATCGATAAACAATCCTTCACGTTTATGACTGTGAGGTTATTTATACAAGAAGAGATTACAGAATCTAATTTTATTGATACATCCGATAATAAAAAGGCACATAGTAATAGAAACAATATCAACAGTAAGTCATTTAAATAAAATTCTAGGGTGAGAGGGGGCGCTAATTTCCAGATGAATGCTTCAAATTACTTTCAATTTTTGCAGCACATAGAGGGAGATAAGAATACAAAGGGAATGCTGCAAATTTCACCTTTCTTCATATCATATCCTCAATTCCTTTTTTACTGCCTCGATATATATTTTTATATTTACAGCTAGTTTATTCTCTCTATTCACTGTAATCCAAATTGCCACACTATTACTTTTTACTCTCCTTATCCTATTTAGTTACATCCATATAGATGCACGAATGAATATATTCAAAATTTTCCTTGCTAGCTGCTTGTGGTTGGGAAAGAGTAAACTTCAAATTGTGATTGTAGTAAACAATATTCATGCTTTCTTTTCTTTTTCTTTTTTAAACTCAAAATTAGTTTGCATGTAAATAGCTAGCCAAATAGTCCTCCAATAGTCCGCTTAATATGCAAGAAGATGCAGTAGCAAACTATTTTGTTGGAGGGTAAGATTCATGGTCTTTTGGAAGATTTTTCCAGACTAAATATAGTCGGCTATTCTCTACAAGTTTAAATTACAATCTAAACTAAGATTGACAAGTATTACGATTTGACTACTTCTTTCAACATATAATGAACATTTCTCAAAATTTTATATGATTGAAATATTAGAGTAAAAAAAAGTCAACTATAATCAATATGTAATCCTCTATTCTGAATTGAAAGTCAAATTGCATGGCCACTAAGTGCATAACATATCAAATTAGTAGAATGTTAAACCAGCACAATCTTTCTTAATCTACACATGGATTGGAGAGTTTTCCCCGTATTGAATGAGTTCAAAGGACATGTTCAGTAGAATAGATCTCATACCAACATATCAGCCTTCCATTCAATGTTACACGAGGAGATCCTTTGTACGCGAAACATGAAATGCAAATATAAATTAATTGTACCTAGAATCTTTATGAATTTGTGTCATATATGTTTCTGACATAAAGCTAATACCCACGATGCATCACCTAGCAATTTCATTAAGAAACTCTAACGAGCTTCTTGTCTGGTATGGGTTCTTTCTTAGTCATAGCATATAACCTAATGATTTCTAATAAGTCTGTCAATCCTTTTATGAAACATTGCGCATTTCAATTAAAAGACGAGCTCAAGCAAAAATTAAAAAAATAATAATAATCAAAAGCACCAAAAGCGCAAAATAAAACTTCCTTCACATTTTACCTATCGATCAACTTCTCTGCGGCCTCACTCTCTGCGGCCTGATGCATGGCCTTGAGCACCAAATTGAAGGATGCTGCATTGGGAGAGATGTTAAACTCCTCCATCATGGCAACCAAGTCCAACAACTCTCCGGGTGTGGCCCCCAACATCAGGTTAGCCCTGAGGTAATGATTGAAGAGGCCCACATCGGGCTTATTGGGCTTCCCGCTCGCATCCAAGTTCCGAATCCAGTACTCAAAGAGCTGCTTCAAATCCGACCACCTCTGCGATGTCATGCAGCCAGCAAACACGTCCATCAAGCTCGGCACGTCTAGGGTTTGAGAGAAGGCGACGATCTTGGGGTGTCCGATGGGGACGAGGGACTGGCTGGAGGCGGGAACGGGGCTAGGGTTTCGCCAGTTCTCGTTGTAGAGTGGGGACCCAGACGAGGGATTCGGCGGAAGAGGAGAGGCTTGGGGCTTTGGATCTTGGGAGTCTTCATCTTGATGAGAAGAAGAGGGAGGATCGTCGAGCTGAGGCTTCTGAGAGAGGGATGGGAACGTGGAGATTAGGCGGGTTAGGGTTAGGGTTTTGAGGAGGACGGAGGCCGGGGTTTTGGGGAGGATTGTGGCTGCCATAGCTGAGCTCGAGTGAGGCGTAGGGTTAGGGTTTTATGTGGGCGGAATGATGAGGAGATAAAAAATAAAAAAAATGAACAAAAGGGCTAAATTGCTGTTAAATGCTCTATAGTTTGCCCGACCATGCACTCAAGTTTTAAACATTTGTTAAAAAAACGCTCTAAGTTTTAAGGCCCTACGATTAAATACCCTTATGCCACCTTTAGTACGTGAGAATGAGTGGAAATGAAATGCAATTCCAACTTCTCATTCATGCTTACCAAAGATAATATATTTTTGGATGCTAGAAATATCATTCCCACTTAATATGAGAATTGTTATTCATAATCAGTTATCAAGGAATTGACATTCCCATTTAAGTGAGAATGAAAATAATAAAATAAATTCCGGATGTATCCTTCTTAAAGAAATTCCCACTTAATATGAGAATTGTTATTCCTAATTAGTTATCAAGGAATTGATATTCCCATTTAAGTGAGAATGCAAATATAAATTAATTGTACCTAGAATCTTTATGAATTTGTGTCATATATGTTTCTGACATAAAGCTAATACCCACGATGCATCACCTAGCAATTTCATTAAGAAACTCTAACGAGCTTCTTGTCTGGTATGGGTTCTTTCTTAGTCATAGCATATAACCTAATGATTTCTAATAAGTCTGTCAATCCTTTTATGAAACATTACGCATTTCAATTAAAAGACGAGCTCAAGCAAAAATTAAAAAATAATAATAATCAAAAGCACCAAAAGCGCAAAATAAAACTTCCTTCACATTTTACCTATCGATCAACTTCTCTGCGGCCTCACTCTCTGCCTGATGCATGGCCTTGAGCACCAAATTGAAGGATGCTGCATTGGGAGAGATGTTAAACTCCTCCATCATGGCAACCAAGTCCAACAACTCTCCGGGTGTGGCCCCCAACATCAGGTTAGCCCTGAGGTAATGATTGAAGAGGCCCACATCGGGCTTATTGGGCTTCCCGCTCGCATCCAAGTTCCGAATCCAGTACTCAAAGAGCTGCTTCAAATCCGACCACCTCTGCGATGTCATGCAGCCAGCAAACACGTCCATCAAGCTCGGCACGTCTAGGGTTTGAGAGAAGGCCACGATCTTGGGGTGTCCGATGGGGACGAGGGACTGGCTGGAGGCGGGAACGGGGCTAGGGTTTCGCCAGTTCTCGTTGTAGAGTGGGGACCCAGACGAGGGATTCGGCGGAAGAGGAGAGGCTTGGGGCTTTGGATCTTGGGAGTCTTCATCTTGATGAGAAGAAGAGGGAGGATCGTCGAGCTGAGGCTTCTGAGAGAGGGATGGGAACGTGGAGATTAGGCGGGTTAGGGTTAGGGTTTTATGTGGGCGGAATGATGAGGAGATAAAAAATAAAAAAAATGAAAAAAAGGGCTAAATTGCTGTTAAATGCTCTATAGTTTGCCCAACCATGCACTTAAGTTTTAAACATTTGTTAAAAAACGCTCTAAGTTTTAAGGCCCTACGATTAAATACCCTTATGCCACCTTTAAGATGGAAGTAGAAATGAAATACAATTCCAACTTCTCATTCATGCTTACTAAAGATAATATATTTTTGGATGCTAGAAATATCATTCACACTTCTCATCAATTCCCACATTGTCATTCCCAATGAGTTATCAAGGAATTGATATTCCCACTTAAGTAAGAATGAAAATAATAAAATAAATTTCGGATATACCCTTCTAAAGATATTCCCACTTAATTCTCTAATCACACCCAAACATGAGAATGAGAATGAGCATTCCATTCTCACATCAATTCTATTATATTCCTACATTCATTCCGTTCTCACATCAATTCTATTATATTCCTACATTCATTCCATTCTCACATCAATTCTATTATATTCCTACATTCATTTCATTCTCACTTGACTCCATCCCGCGTACCAAACGAGACGTTACAAGGGCTTGTTTGGATTGGGAGATAATGTGAGTAAAGGGAAGGTAGGGGATACATTACCCTTATTTGGGAAGTCATTTGAGATGGTTAATGAGGGAAAGTTAAGATAATGGAGAGGAAAAACTTTAGATTTTGTTCCCCCAAAATTGGATGTAATTGAGCGGTAGGTAAGGGAATGTAATTCTTAAAAAAAGAATATTACACAAAGATATTTTTACCCCCTATATCAAGATGAGATTCAAAGAGATGAAATAACATGTAAGGTATTTATGTAAATTTATATATATTTTCTTACCTTCCCATCACTTTATTAGACTTCCCAAACAGGGTTGAATAAGTTCCCCTTGACTCCCCTTACTAATTTTCAAAATAAGTTTTACAAATTTCCTTACATTCCCTTAACTTATACTATGTTCCCTTAACTTCCCTTCACTATGTGCAAATCCAAACAAGCCCTAAAGTTTTAAACCTACACTAGAATATTATGGAAATATTCACATGTGAGCTGTCGCATGGTTATATGCTATAGTTTTATACCCATATAGTTCATACTAATTACTATTAAACCACCTGACCTTATATTCTCTCTTTCTTATGAAATGAGAGAATTTGCTATGATTTATGTCTAATTATAGCAATTTAGCCATTTGAGAATTAAAAATTTCTTTTGGCTACAAGAAAACGATTTCTTCTATTAAATTAGACATTTAAAACTTTAAACTTATGCTCAAGAAAAAAAATTATTTACCATGATAACGACTTTGTCTTTTTGAATCCCATGACCAATCTCTTGGTCCCGTGATTTAAAATTAGCTTAACAAGAATCATAGGAATAGGTTCTTTAGATATATCAACCCTCAGAACTTCTGCTTTTACCTACACAAGTTAAAAGAGTTTTTCATAGAAACCACCTTTAAGTTTAAAACTTTTATGAAACTCACCTTAGTTATTTCTTTTTGATAAAGCCTTTATCCTTCACGCTCACTCCTCCACAATTATTCAAATTTTTCATAAAATGCCATTTTAATTCAAGTTTTTCCATCTCCCTCGCCTCTTTTGCCTCTCTTCCTCCCGTCTCTCCTCACTTATTCCTTCATTCTCCTCTCAATCTCCTTCTCCTCCTCCTCCTCCTCCTCCTCCTCCTCCTCCTCCTCCTCCTCCTCCTCCTCCTCCTCCTCCTCCTCCTCCTCCTCCTCCTCCTCCTCCTCCTCCTCCTCCTCCTCCTCCTCCTCCTCCTCCTCCTCCTCCTCCTCCTCCTCCTCCTCTTCCTCTCTTTTTTAATTTAGAATGAGGGTATTGTAATAATTTCATATTTTTTTAAAGCAGAAATTATCCAAAAGTGTGACATTGAGAGGTTAACACATATATAAGGTGGTTTCTATCAAAAAAACTTTAAAGGTGGTTTTCATAAAATTTTTGAACTTATAAGGTGGTTTCCATGAAAAAACCCCCAAGTTAAAATTGCCAACGACTAGAACAATACAAATTCATGATCATAAAGTTTGATTTAAAGAAATTTTTGCATACCATGTTGCATAAAGACATGCACTCAAGAGCTTGTCAACTATCTCATGCTCTTACGCTCTGAAGACCTCTAACATCTCTTCATTCACCGAACTTGCTAGAAACTTGCTAAATAAATTGAGCTAACATTATTATTCAATAAAACTATAATTCACATATTGGCTATAGATATTTATGATTAATGCGCCTACATGGCGTTTGAACCAAATCTTTAAGTGCAATTTTAAAACTTTGGGTTATTCAATTGTAGGGCACTTAAATGCAATTTTAAAACTTTGGGTTATTCAATTGTAGGGCACTTAAATGCAATTTTAAAACTTTGGGTTATTCAATTGTAGGGCACTTAAGTGCAATTTTAAAACTTTGGGACATTTAATTACAAGGCCTCTAAACTTTAGTGCATTTTTTGGCAAGGTTTAAAACTTTAGGTCCCTTAAGTATATGGTCGAGCAAACTATAGGGCATTTAACAGAAATTTAGCCTTAAAAAGAGTAAACTGGCGACTAAAGATTTGTAGACTTGTGTAATTTTGAATTTTTACAGGTTGAGGGAGATATCAGATTCACCTGTTAGTTCTAATTTGCTCGACAAGGACTAGCCAAGCACGCTCACTGGATGTAATTGGATGAGAATGCTTTCATATGTGGGTTGAACTTCAAGCCAGACACGCACTCTAAATGTAGCCAGTCTTAATTAAGTCTGATTCCTATGCCTGAGCATACGTTCGGTCGGTCGGTTTTCGACGTAAATAATGTCAACCGAATTGCACCGACATTCAGCTGAGAACCGAACTGCACTGAAGTGAGTCGGTTCGGTTCGGGTCGGTGCGGTTTGTCAGTTTGCACCGGGAATAATGACAATTTATGCAGCTTGATATATAAACCCCAATGCAACAGCAATCACCTGCTGCTTAGTACTCAGAAATCAGTATAAACATAGGCATTTCCATTTCCACTCCATCATCACATTGATAAATGATAACTTATGAAGTTTAGTGCACTCACATCACATGAAGGCTTTTCCATTGAACAAGAATTATGAAAAAACAGCAAACAATATCATTAAAAAACTGAATAATTTGTACGAGATCAACGATCATAGTCTAAAATTAATCATGTTATCACAGACTCACAAATTCAAAGTTCACTGAGAGATCTACACAAGACTAAAAATTTAAAATCATTAAGTTTATGTAACTCTAAGAAATCCAAGCACATCGCAACCGACGCATCGTCACAATTCAATATTATATATGTGCTCCTTTCCATCAAGTTCAATCTGCAAAAATAAATTATTAAAATGTTAAAAATGGAACTAGCTAAAGTTAGGGGGGAAAGTTTGAGCTATAATTTCTTGAATGACCGTACTCAAAAAAGCGTATGCTAAAAAAACAGAAATGTTTTCTACAATATCTTGATAAACTGTGAATGACAAAAAGCAAAACAAAGTTGAAGCTAACATAATTTCTTGAAGGACTGTAATAAAAAAGAGTATGCTAAATTATGTAAGGTTATATATACATACACTTGCTAAATTATGTAAGGTTATATATACATACACTTCTTACCTATTCAATGTTCTCTCATGCACCAATCTGCTACATATCGGTGATTGTCGGCTCAATTGCAATCTTGTTCAAATCTAAAGACAAATAAAAAATAAAATTTTAATTAAAAATAACATAGTTATATCATTAACTTTAAAAATAAACGTTACCTATGTCCAACTTCTCAAGTGCATTCAGATCTTCTTCGACACAAATCTTGCTTGATCCAGGTGCTGCCAAGGTGACCCGAAGCCAATCTGAAGTGCATATGAGGCATTGTACCATTCTTGAGTCAACGAGCTCCTAAAAGGATCGAGAACTCACACCTTGATCAATGCTCGGCCACTGTCGAGATAGGCACGGCTAATATATCACGAACCATTTGGGAGAGGATTGGAAATCTTCCACTATGTACTTTCCAATAATCTAATATGTCAAAATTAGTTCCATCGGCTTCAATGTCTTCGCTTAGGAACTTTTCCAATTCTTACTTTGCTTCTGCACTTCCCAACCCAACACAATTGCTCCCCTCCCTGTCACCACTAAAAAAGAAAATTGAATTTGATAATATTTTTATCTATATCTTTAATAATTTGATACTATATGCATATTCTAAAGCAAAACTTTTGAGTTTAACCTTCCAAGAGCTTGCCAAGTCAGCTCTTCTCTTCTCAAAATCTTTTTCCATCTGTACCTAGTCTAAACCATCCATATTAATCTTCTGTTACTATATGTATACCCTAAACCAAAACCTTTCAAGTTTAACCTTCCCAAAGCTTACCATGTCAGCTCTTCCCTTCTCAGAATGTTTTATCACCTGTACCTAATCTAAACCATCCGTCTTAATTTTAATCTTGATCTTAATTAACTAATATTTTACAGAATATTTAATTACAAAAATCTTAATTAAGAAAATCTTAATTACAGAATATATCTTAATTAATATATTATCAAGTAATATCTTATCAAAATTCAAATTTGAGAATATTTACGGAATCTTGAATTATGAAAACATAATTACCAAATATATCTTATTCTAAGTTAATATATTATCAATTAATATATCTTATCAAAATTAAAAAATGTGAATAACTACGGAATCTTTAATTACAAAAAACCCGAAAAATATGAAATAATTACTTTTGAGGAAAAATCACATAAATTCTACCCATTTGCCAAATCGTTAACTGCATGGGAATTTAGTTACCAAAAAATAAGTTTTTGAATTCTAAAAAAAAGAGGGAAAGGATATCTTAGGTAAGTTTGGCTATTTTAATTAAAACTTTTGGTGGAAAAATCATACCAGAATATGATCGTGTAGGAGAAGGCTTCTTATTTCAACATCGTTTTCTTTGTTACTAGGGTTTCTTGAAAATCTCACTGATTCTTATGAGGTTATGCAAAGGTAACATTCAGGTTTGAAGAATTTTTCACTTTAATTTAATTTAACAACCACTTCTAATGTTCTAGTATTCATGCCATTATGAAATATCGAGTTAAGAATTTAGATTTTGACATTTGTTTCAACAATTTGTAAAGGTTTATTTTTTTCTTCTTGATTGTTCTCATTGAATTTTTTATTTTTTGTCATGGATTACGACTTAAGTTTCAATGATTTATAGAGGTTAGATTTTAACTTCTTGATTGATGATACCTAACTGCTCATCCATTTTTTAACTTTTGTTATGTAAATATTTTGATACTTACTGATCATCCTCCTTTATTCAGTTGGTAAATTTTGCAATCTCAACTACAAAAATAACCATGCATGAGTATTTTTTTATTTTCTATGCAACTATTAAATAGTAAAGTGCAGAAGTCTCAACAATCGAGGGCTGTAGTGGGGTCTCCACAGCCTGAGAGAGACGAGAGAATGCTCCATGAAGAGAGGGTGATCCGCCTTCTGATGCTAAGAAGTGTCTTCACAGTGGTTTCAAAGTAGAATTTAAACCAGATAGTAATTTGCAGACAAATAGATCCTCTTGTTGTTTCTTTAAAGTCTGAATATCTGCAGTCAGGGGATGATACTAGTTAAGGAGATCTTGCATCCCCTTTAGCTGACTATAATACTCCTCCAAACTCTTGTCTCCCTGCTGAATACTAAAGAGCTCCTCATATGCATCAAATACTTGTGAAGCATTCTGCTTCATAGAATAAGTATTCCGGATAGCTTCCCAGATCTCCTTAGCAATATCCATAAAAATAAAGTGAGTGTATATGTGTAGCTCCATACTCCCCCATAGCCAAGTCATAACAGTCGAGTTGTCGCGTTCCTAGTCTTCCTTAAATCTTCTCAACAGAGATTTTCTTAGCATCCTTATCAGTAGCAGTAGTAGAGGTAGCAACAGGAAGATCATGTTTAGAGAACATGATCAACTTCAACTTTCCCTTAGAACTCAGATAAACAAGAACTGATTTCTCCCACATCAAATAGTTCTTTCCATTAAGTTTAGTAGTGGTGATCTGCAAGTGATCACGGTTCTCCTTGGTAGTAGCCATAAGTAGTAGTTAGGGTGTAGAAAAAAGGACAGATAATAACAGTAGAGTGTCAAAAAAAACTTTGTTGCATGAAAGAAATTATTTCAACTCATAACAATCATGATGATTGTCGAAGGGGATGAAGAATAGAGGGTCTAGAAGTGCACAGGCATCAACATGGCAGTGAGGGTTTAAAAGTACGTCGTTGATGGGCAGTGATGTTTAGATCTGAACTATCGTCGTGATCTGTGCGACGTCATCGAGATTCAGTAATGTTGGAGGTGGTTAAGTGTAGAGGAGATGAAGACGTGGATGCAGACCGGGCCCATTTTGTTGAAGTTCCAAATCACGTCGATGCTTGAATCGCGGTCATAGATAATGTTGAGGTCGAGGACGAGTCTTGGGCAGTGATTTTAGGGAACAGGGATCAGGTCGGGGGAATTAGGGTTTTGGTTTTGGGAGGGGGATGGATCAGTTCATGATTAGGGTTTTGTTTTAGGAGAGGAGATGGATCAGGTCAGGTTAGGGTTTTGGTTTTACGAGAGGAGATGGCTGTGTTTTTTTTAAGGGTGAGATAAGGTCGGGTTGTTTGAGGCTGATGAAGAAGGCGAAGATGAGTTAGGAAAAATACGAAAGTGTAGGTAGATGATGGGTTGGGAACAGGACAAAAGAATAAGTGGATTAAGTCTATGAAGATGGGGTAGGTGGCGGTGGAAATAGGTGGAATTGGGGTTTAGAAAGAGGAATTTTAATAACATGCTCTGATACCATGTTATTGTGGGAAAAGTGACTTGATCCTATTGTGGATCAGTCCTCTTTATTATATAGATAGATAAATAGTTTAAGATTACAAGTGTACCCGATGTGGGACTAAAAACACTTAATAAAGAAAATAGATACTAAAAGTACTCTCTACTCTAATATTATGAATCTTTCTTATCTTAACATTGCTCGCGAATTCTCTTTTCCTCTTTGTCATTCGCAAGTATCTTTTATGTTAAGGTCACTGAAGAAGTCTCTCTATTTATCAACATCGCTTACGAGAATCTTTTATGTTGTTATGCGAAGCTGTTTTCTCGCTTTATTCTTACCTCTACAATATTTTGGTCTATTATTGATGTAATCAGGTTCATTTCAATCTTTACTTTTTATGTTGGTATGATTGAGATACCATGAGAAGCGAACAATTCAATTTTTTTGGGACAAGCTAGGCTTCTAAACCTATATGCTTCAGCTTGAGAGAGAGCATTTGAAAATCTCATATTATTTGTTGTCTTTCATAAATGTGTCTGATTCAATATATTAGTTATATTTAGTATCCTACTTCTGTATTAAATGTTTCATTTTCTTATTAAAGTTTTCATTTCATAGTGATTCTCAAAGTATATACATGTGAAGTATTAACCTTCTCTTTATAATCAATGAGAAATATAAAAATTTTCTTATCTTTCTTTTTTCCCCAGCACTTATTAAAATGATTGCATGGTTCCATCTTCTCAAGTTTCAAAGTTTTCTGAATGTCTATTTCCAGGATTAATTTTCTCATGGCAATAACAAAGCTATTGAGATTCTAAACTCGTCTACCTTTGATTCCATCAATACCTTCAGCTTTGATTCAATCTAGATCCGTGTTATGATTCCACACTCAAGTAAACTGACATTCCATGATCCCATCGTTTTTTTTATTTGGGTCTTCTTGCCGTAGGCATTTGCTACTCAATTTACAGTTCTGCTGCTTTTATTATCTGTAGCCTATCCTTGATTTGAACATTGACCTCCATTTCCCAGAATGGGAAAGCACATAAAAAAGTTCTTGATTGGATCGGTAGGAAAACTCGTGTCTCGGGGGTGAAGAGATCACAATACAATAATTAGCAGTCTCTTTACGGAAATTGTGCTAGCCATCTTCAAGCCTCTTATTCTCTTACCAAAACCTGTACAAGTATTACTTTTCTCTATACTTTCTAGAAGGACTAGTTGCTTGACAACATCAGATTTGGTCGGGGTTCACTTAAAGACCCAGATTGGGATTTGAATATTACCAAACTAAGTTGTGTGAATCGGGTCGATTTAGATGGTTTGATCCTGTACGTGTTCCAGTTGGGAGACTCCTGATTCCCAATCTGACGAATGTCTCTACGTGTGCAATCCAGCCACCAAGAGATCACAATATACCACGTCCAGATGATGATCCCTACCGAATGGCATTGGTTTTTATCATTAGACGGGACACCCGAGAAATCAATTATATGGAGATCCTTTCATCTGTGACCGGCAAGTAGGTAAAGTGCAAGGACTGCAAGGGACTTAATCGTCCGTATACACTAAACTGTAATGTTTCAGTTTTCATTCATGGAAATTTGCATTTTTTGGAACTCTATGGCTCTTTTATAGTGGCTCGAGAAGAAAGTTCATCGAGAAATAGAGACACCGCGTACTAAAGATTCCATACGAGTTGGATGCATTCACCAATTTGGAGGAAGCTTGTGTGTTGCGCACTGAAAGGTAATGAGGAAATAATTGTTTGGGATTTGATATATTATGATAAACTCCAATGGAACTTCAAATACAGGGTCAGACTACAAACATTACAAAGATTTCGGCTGCCTTCACAGTTCTCTTGCTTGTGGTGGGATGTCCATATCAGGTCACTTCATCCAGTTACGGATGTAATATTCATAGTTGTAAATAATAAGCTCTTATCTTGCATTTTAATTACTTCTGACATCATCAAGGTACACATCTTTAGGGGCAAAGGTCCAATATGTTCCTATAACTACTCGCCATGCTATTCTGAAGAATATCAATTAACAAAGTTGTAAACCTTGGAAAGAAGTTGAGAGCCTGAAGCTCGCCAACACAACTTGGATGACATTATTTTTTTACTACGAGAGTTATTAGATTTATATAGAATAATTTGGACAATATGGTCTATTAAGTTATTATAAGTTGCATAGAATAATCAACATAAGCGCACTAAAGTCAATTTTCTGCTAATTATGGAATGAGACGGAGGTTTTGCAGACACATGAAGCTCAAATTGTATGGGACCTAAGTAACTCTTATCTCAAAAGAAACTAAAATTTTGAGCAACTTTCTTAGCTATATACTTAATTTAATCCATAGATGTATTCATGCTATTGAAGCAGCAACCTCCGGGAAAAAAATAAAGTTGCCAAAGTTGTTTTGCACCTCAATGCATATGAAAAACTTCACTGCTTCACTTCTACCAAAAATAAAAGTTTTTGCATACAGTAATGGTATTATTATACACTCAAATGCAATTTACTAAATGATGCAGAAATATTAATGAAGTCTATCCCCTAAAATGATTTTTATTAAATCATCAACTGATGCTAAGGTTGCAGATAATTATGCAAACAGTTATTTGCGTATGTACCCCTTATATCATGGACATTTGCAAAAATACCCTCCAAATCTTAGTATTTGCAAAATTACCCCTCAAATCATCAACTTTGTGGAAAACACCCCTAAAATCGACCAATCATCAACTTGGTGCTAAAAAATTGACTATTATGTTGATAATTTTTACGTTGCGATTACAAATTAGTTTATTAAAGTTGGTGATTACTTCCTTTGAGAGTAACTCTTTTTCCAAAATTGATGATTTGTGGGTAGTTTTACAAATACTGAGATTTGGAGGGTATTTTTGAAAATATCCATGATTTAAGGGGTATATATGCAACTAACCCTTATGCAAAATGGTAGATAAAATGGTAGAACTAGTTTTCCATCACTTGTTCTACTAAAACATAAAAAAGACTATCTCCTTGTGGAAAATATGAGGCCAATGCTGCATAACGGACTCCCTCTGCAAGGAAAAATGTAATTTGTAGGTTGCTATTTTTACCATTTAATGCATTTGATTTATGTCTTTTACTACTCTTCAGCTAAAATCAGCTCTTTGGGAGATCCTCATTGGACAGAAATAGGTGTAATCGGCAGTTACCTCTTCCAACTTTCTTGTGCAGTCTCTTCTCATTGGACAGTAGTTTCGGAGGGTATACTATTGACGTAATTGAGTGGAGTAGCCTCCGGTAGGCTTGCTTTTCATTATTCAGATCACTTTCCATTTTAAATTGTAGATATGAGGTGCTATTTACTTCCATCTGCATGTGCATATCGACTCAGTAAACCCTTGCTATTTAAGCGTCATGCCTGCCAATCTCAGCTATAACCCGACAGAGCCAAACAGATATTTATAGTGAAAATCAGGAAAATGCTCGTAGCCTAATAGCTCAAATGCATTATCTGAACATGCAATGGTGAAACCTGCTTGTTGAGCTCTCTTTTCAACTTCATTACCATTGGTCTTCATGAATTTCCTCCCCATGAAAGGAATATATATATATATATATATATATATATATATATATATATATATATATATATATATATATATATATATATATATATATATATATATATATATATATATATAAGGAATATGGAGAAACTTGGTACCAAGTTCCTTAAAGGAACTTGGTAGTGAGATGGACAAATCTGGTCCACACCTCAAGGGGAGAAATAGAGAGGAGAGAGAAAGAGGAGAGAGAAAGATTTTTAAAACTTTTAGGTTGTTATTTATAATTTTTAAAACTTTCAAGGGGTTGGTTGTAAATTTTTTACCATACTACTTGTAGCTTTTGAAAATTTTAGGGGGATTTTGTGATGATCCAAACTAACAGGGTGTTATTTGTAATTTTAAAAAACTTTCAGGGTGTTATTTATAATTTTTAAAACTTATAGGGGGTTATATGCAAAAAGGAGAGAGAAAAAACAGTCCAGCCAGCTGCCACATCAGCAATAGATAACGGAAAATATCGAAAAGGACCTAATTTGATGACGGAGAAAACGTTAGGGACCTAATTTGATGACGGAGAAAACGTTAGGGATCTCTGTTGATGACTTTCAAACATTAAGGATCTAAATGAAATTTGGCTAATACAATAGGGACCTACAGTGAAGATTTGCATATATATATATATATATATATATATATATATATATATATATATATATATATATATATATATATATATATATAGAAAAAGGAATATGAGGTGGTACCATTTAGTAAAATGAGCTACCCACTAATGGGTATAGTCTTTAGGCCCACCTAGTTGTCACATCCATTGAGTGTGGGGTATTGTGTAAGTGAGTGGTAGCTCACTTTACTAAATAAGGTGCTAGCTCATATTTCTTAATCCCTATATATATATGTGTGTGTGTGTGTGTGTGTGGGGATATTTCTTTCTTCTTGTTTCAGTTAATTTCTCAAGAGTCTAATTAGCAACAAAAAAAAGTTGAAAGAAAAGGTTTAAGGTAAAATTCTTGGAGTAGGTAGCTTTTTACATAAACAAATGCGATATGCAATACAATTCCATTAAGCCAATTCCACAAAAAACAGTCACGATCTCCTCATGTAGGATGAGACTGAAGGCGAGACCACAAACTACAGAACTGTGCATTAGTAAATCATCGATAATTAACAACAGCAAATTGCTGCTCCAGCTGCCCCAAGACACAATAATCCCTTTATTATGAGCAACGCTAGAAGAGCTGGTAGCAGTACCCAATTGCACAACTTTCTACGTAGCACCCCTCAAAATGTACCATCACAACACGAGCAGATGAGAGTCAGGTAAATGTCACATGCTCCTCCGATATGAAAATAGTAGCAACACTGCTGATCCTCAATATGAAAAAAGAAGGAAAGAAAGAAGAAAACATTCAAAATAATTTTGGAATAAGAAATGGGGGGAAAGCTACACAGGGCCATCCCAATTATCATTACGACAAACACCAGCAGAAACAAATTTGATGAATATTACACAGGATAATTTTTATTATAAACATAATAGAAAAGTACATAAATGAAACATTGACGCTTGAATCATGTAAGGTTCTTAACACTGTATCCCTTCTCCAAGGAAAAATATCCCCAAGTTAAAAAAAAAAAAGAATGTTGCTCTAAGATGTAAAAGATGATACAGCTCGTGTGGTTTCAATCCATAAGAGGACTTTTCACCAGAAACTAGTTTACAACACCAGCAGGAAACTACCAATCTTCCACCATGGTGGTACAAAGAAAAATTGAATAGTTTCCGGAAGTAGTATCATCAAAAGACGACCAATATAGTCCAGGCTCAGATATGTTAATAATCCAATAGCACGGCACAATCTAGCTGACACCATTGCCTTCCCTGCACTTCTCCCAGGATTCATTGCCAAATACCTCCTCAATCACACTACATGTTGGCAAGAAGTCAAGGCCCTTGTCTAATCCATGGAAGTAACCAATGTCCCATGGCCTCGGATCACAATGATCAACTACAAAATCATGATCAGTCATACCGCTCACGCCTTCACTCCTGTATTCAGGATGGAGGTCCCCATGGTCACCCTCCAAAACATCTCCACGACCACCAGAAGAATCGTTACTGTTGTGTTGGCCCTCATAAGATGTGCATGAGTCATCGTGCACTTCTTGGTCCTCCCAGTAGAATCATGTAAATTCAACCCCATATGTTGACTATTAGGACTAAATCTTGATTTACCACCGCCAACTCCATGAGAAATTCCATATTCTTCTTGTTCACAATAATCTTCTTCTGCATCCTCATGGATATCTACTAAGCCATCACCATGAACCACATTGTCCTGTGCAGCAGCATCTTCTGCTGACTCCACCCCTGAATCATCTTCACCTTCTCCAAACTCACCATTGCTACTCTCTTGCCACTCATCATCGTCACTATCTACATTTAATGGATCAGATCTGTTCTGTTCCGCTCTCTTCCGAAGCATAAAGACATTGAAGTAGTAGCTAACAAGCTCTTTGCTGCTTCTAGAGGGGAAAACTTGAGGAAGATCATCCCAGAAGTTCTTGCCTAACGATGCAGGATTGGATGCTACAACTTCATGGAACAGTTGTTCCTCCTCTTCGGTCCATCGCAAAGCTACATCTTCTCCCATGTCACGTAAACCCAGCTCTACAAATCGCTCATGCCCTAGGATACTCCTAAGTTCTTCTCTTGCTTCCATCACATGCTGTCTCACACATCTAATTGAGCCCTCATCCAAGCAGTAACAGTCAGTCTTGCTGCGTCCAAGTGAAACATTCAACCTCAGTGATGTTGAATCAGGCGTTGGGATAACACAGTGACCACTCCATTGATCACCAAGGTTGTCATCAGTTGAAAAATGCCCAGTTGATGTTGAAGTACCAGGACCATCTCTATGGGAATCATGGAGGCTTTTGGATTTCCACACAGGAATAATCGCTTGATGATCTTCTCCGATAGCTACACGTTTTCGAGGAGGGTAGTCGAAAACAAGTGACTTGGATTCTTCTACTCGATTAAATCGAACTGTCCGGTGGTAATCTTCATAATATCCAGGAAAAAAGGATATCCGTACAGGTGGTTCCAGCCAAGACTCATCATTCGTGCTGTATGAGAACCATGGAAAACTAAAATTGCCGCCATGAGAACCATTACCACTCTGAAGACCAGCAGCATCCTTTTGATCCTTGACCCCATTATCAGAGAGGGCTGAAACAAAATGGACTGGACTTTAAAGCCTTGCCTGTCACACAGAAAACTGTCAAATAACACTAAATTTATTTATACTTACAGGCAAAAAGAGGTTTCTCCTCACAGGTGCCACTGAAGGAAGAAAAATTTCCATCCAGTTGCCTTGCGCGCTTTACAGCAACTTGGAGGTTTTCACCATCACCAAAAGGTCGTTTGCTACTCTCCAGCCTAGCAGTTTCATTGTCGCTCGCATTACCTCTGGCAAGCTGGATGTTTTCTCAGTGGTAAACCCAGAATTACTGTGGGAATTAACAGCGTCCATCTTTTCCAACTTAAAGTTGCCTCCAGTGCTAACTCCATCTTTGGAGGATCAACATAAAGATTTGTCAATAGAAATGCTTAGTTGACATTTTCAAGTTTTTATATGTAGTTTGCATGTTCTCTTTTACCTGGAAAAGGTTGATTATCAGGAATATGTCTATGTCCAGAAGATGCAAATTGATCATGGCAATCTAGTTTTGTCATGTGCTGAAACGAAAACTGGAGAGAATCATCATGCTCCAATGGCAGCTCCAATGGCAGGTTGTTATTCTTAAATACCATTTTTTTTTATTTCTGACAAGTGAAGGAATTTAATGGAACTAATCAGATGATTCTCATCATTATCATCTTGAAAATACACTATAATATGCAGATGAAAGAATTGCATTCAATAAGTAAATAGCAAGTATCAGAATTCAGCTGATAGACACTTCTACAAGAGTCAAAGTAAACCTGCTATAACAAGCTCACGTTAAACCGTATAAAGTAGGACGTTAACATCTATGACTATACCGTGCAACACTTACAAATAAACAATGTAATTCCTGATGGGTGGAATGAGGTAAGGTGTCCAAAACAATAAAAACATCAACAAACAAGTAAGACAACCTCCCATGCTCTAGTAAAAGAAGCTCTAGAGATTTCAATCAGAGGCTAATATCTATTTTAGAAGAGTAAGCATGGTTGTAAGCTAACAAGATGTATCCTATCCATTTTATGCTAGCTTCGAGATATTAATAGAAACTAATATCTCTATAATCCCCAATGAAAGCTCTATAAAACTCTAGGCATTCTAATATAATGAAGCTGTTGTGTTGGCCCTCATAAGATGTGCATGAGTCATCGCACTTCTTGGTCCTCCCCAGTAGAATCATGTAAATTCAACCCCATATGTTGACTATTAGGACTAAATCTTGATTTACCACCGCCAACTCCATGAGAAATTCCATATTCTTCTTGTTCACAATAATCTTCTTCTGCATCCTCATGGATATCTACTAAGCCATCACCATGAACCACATTGTCCTGTGCAGCAGCATCTTCTGCTGACTCCACCCCTGAATCATCTTCACCTTCTCCAAACTCACCATTGCTACTCTCTTGCCACTCATCATCGTCACTATCTACATTTAATGGATCAGATCTGTTCTGTTCCGCTCTCTTCCGAAGCATAAAGACATTGAAGTAGTAGCTAACAAGCTCTTTGCTGCTTCTAGAGGGGAAAACTTGAGGAAGATCATCCCAGAAGTTCTTGCCTAACGATGCAGGATTGGATGCTACAACTTCATGGAACAGTTGTTCCTCCTCTTCGGTCCATCGCAGCTACATCTTCTCCCATGTCACGTAAACCCAGCTCTACAAATCGCTCATGCCCTAGGATACTCCTAAGTTCTTCTCTTGCTTCCATCACATGCTGTCTCACACATCTAATTGAGCCCTCATCCAAGCAGTAACAGTCAGTCTTGCTGGTCCAAGTGAAACATTCAACCTCAGTGATGTTGAATCAGGCGTTGGGATAACACAGTGACCACTCCATTGATCACCAAGGTTGTCATCAGTTGAAAAATGCCCAGTTGATGTTGAAGTACCAGGACCATCTCTATGGGAATCATGGAGGCTTTTGGATTTCCACACAGGAATAATCGCTGATGATCTTCTCCGATAGCTACACGCTGAGGAGGGTAGTCGAAAACAAGTGACTTGGATTCTTCTACTCGATTAAATCGAACTGTCCGGTGGTAATCTTCATAATATCCAGGAAAAAAGGATATCCGTACAGGTGGTTCCAGCCAAGACTCATCATTCGTGCTGTATGAGAACCATGGAAAACTAAAATTGCCGCCATGAGAACCATTACCACTCTGAAGACCAGCAGCATCCTTTTGATCCTTGACCCCATTATCAGAGAGGGCTGAAACAAAATGGACTGGACTTTAAAGCCTTGCCTGTCACACAGAAAACTGTCAAATAACACTAAATTTATTTATACTTACAGGCAAAAAGAGGTTTCTCCTCACAGGTGCCACTGAAGGAAGAAAAATTTCCATCCAGTTGCCTTGCGCGCTTTACAGCAACTTGGAGGTTTTCACCATCACCAAAAGGTCGTTTGCTACTCTCCAGCCTAGCAGTTTCATTGTCGCTGCGCATTACCTCTGGCAAGCTGGATGTTTTCTCAGTGGTAAACCCAGAATTACTGTGGGAATTAACAGCGTCCATCTTTTCCAACTTAAAGTTGCCTCCAGTGCTAACTCCATCTTTGGAGGATCAACATAAAGATTTGTCAATAGAAATGCTTAGTTGACATTTTCAAGTTTTTATATGTAGTTTGCATGTTCTCTTTACCTGGAAAAGGTTGATTATCAGGAATATGTCTATGTCCAGAAGATGCAAATTGATCATGGCAATCTAGTTTTGTCATGTGCTGAAACGAAAACTGGAGAGAATCATCATGCTCCAATGGCAGCTCCAATGGCAGGTTGTTATTCTTAAATACCATTTTTTTTTATTTCTGACAAGTGAAGGAATTTAATGGAACTAATCAGATGATTCTCATCATTATCATCTTGAAAATACACTATAATATGCAGAAGAAAGAATTGCATTCAATAAGTAAATAGCAAGTATCAGAATTCAGCTGATAGACACTTCTACAAGAGTCAAAGTAAACCTGCTATAACAAGCTCACGTTAAACCGTATAAAGTAGGACGTTAACATCTATGACTATACCGTGCAACACTTACAAATAAACAATGTAATTCCTGATGGGTGGAATGAGGTAAGGTGTCCAAAACAATAAAACATCAACAAACAAGTAAGACAACCTCCCATGCTCTAGTAAAAGAAGCTCTAGAGATTTCAATCAGAGGCTAATATCTATTTTAGAAGAGTAAGCATGGTTGTAAGCTAACAAGATGTATCCTATCCATTTTATGCTAGCTTCGAGATATTAATAGAAACTAATATCTCTATAATCCCCAATGAAAGCTCTATAAAACTCTAGGCATTCTAATATAATGAAGCTGTTATGAGATATTATCATAAAACTCTAGACTGTTTTACACTCATCTCTATGTATGATAGGAACCCATGACGTTCTCTTAATGGACTCAGGTATACTTGCTTAATGCAAATTGCACGATATAAACAAGCGGTGAAATTTTATCAAATTTTCCCATTGAAAATAAATAAGCATTGGGATTAAAAAAAATATCTGAGATAGCCAACTTATTAATGGACCTCACTAGTTGCACAAAGGCAATGCATACGCCAAGAAGGTAGTAAACAAAATCCTACTGAATTTGGTAGACAGCAGTTCCGAGCACTTTTTTCTCAATCTATGACATGGACCAAAAGAACATTACCCAGCTGACACAAAATATTAATTTTTCCTGTCCATGACATACCAAGATCATAGATACTACGGATGCGTAGTATTTGCATAGTAGCAAGGTGGCGTATGAGTACTGACATAATATAGCAAGAAAATCTCATTTTTACGACAATAAGAGTGTTGTAAATACTAGATAACAGTGTGAACTTGCACATCTAAAAACAGAGGTAAAAGATGGTTTAAGCGCCCAATTAAGGGTGAGGCTTTCAAGCCATTTTGATTATAAGCTATGTTACCCGGGTACTTCTATCATGAAGGCGAACTGCACCGACACGCACCTGACACTTATTCGTACCCAAACTTCATGGATATTCCTTGGATATATGCATACTTTTATTCAGACACGTGCTCAATTATATGATACGTGTTTTAATTTAAAACACTTGTCAAACACTTCTTGAATGTATATCTTACACTTCACAATGCTCACATCCATTTCTTGAAACCTGCTAGAGATAGTTCGGGTTTGTTATAGCCCATACCCAAGTTCAAAATTGTGATTTCAAAGGGTCGTCTAGGTGTCTAGTTCAAATATGAGTAGCTTCCAATTTATAATAATCAACTTAATAAAAGAAACTAAAAACATAATAGGAATTCTAATTCTAGAAACACATGAATTAACAAACAATAATAATCTCATGTAAATTATTAATCTCAATATACATATGTAGCCGTGTCCCCATACCCTACATTGTACAAATTTTGTCGTGTCCCCATACCCGCATCAAGACCAAGTGCTGTCGAAATGCGCACTGCTTTCATGCAACTTAGATTATTAGACACCGCGGAAGCTAAGGGGGATTTCAAATATTTACATGGGTCAAAATCCAAAAACCTCCATTTAACATTATGTAATGTGCTGTAGAAATTTGCGAAGAACTCTAGATTCAGAATATATAGTAAAAAAAGATATAAATAATAAAGTGTCCCTCCCTATAGAGCAGGGTGCAATTTACTTCCAACTAGTAAACAGTTTCTAAGAAGCTCCACAATTATTTTCGAACGGGTAAGAGGAGTACATTCAATAGTGATTACCCTTAGGCCATGTTTGGATTGGGTACTATTTTGAATTAATAAGTCTTTATCAGTTAAAATAAAATAGTTAAGCATGTGGTTCAAAATTTCTGGGAAATTAGGCGGACTACTTACCCATTAAAATGAATTAGTCCAAAGAATTCGACTAAACACGTGAGGGAGACGGTTTTATTGTAGTCCAGGACACTATTTACCATTTCTGATTAGATCGGAAAAGACCCCTTTGTCCCTTACATTTTCTAAAATTTATCTAGTGTTCCCGTCTCTAATTCTCTCTTTCATCGATCTATTTCTTGCCGATTCTTCAAGCAGAATAGAGCACCTTTTGATGGCCAATAAATAATCCGACTAGAGGCAATACTTGAAATCTAATCGCAGCATTCTTAAACTAGTGTGGTAATCTAACTAGAGGTGGTAATTGAAATCTATGTAGAAGTGCCAATGGAAAAGCAATGACCTAATGGTCCAACACTGATCTCTAACATATTATGATACAGTGTAAAGATTATTTCATGTTATTTGGGTAGGTAGCAGAGTGTTGGCAATACACTAGCATAATAAGCTTAACAATAAACAAAGAATTAACTTTGTTTTCATTGTTTTACATAACGTAATATTATCTCATGCTTTTATACAAGTATGTAGCAATTATTGTAGTACATAGTAATATATATATTAATTGTTTTAACGCTTATATTTGTTCAATCAAATGGTTTTGCCTTGGGTTATGTCCAAAATGCCCGAAACTCTGCCAAAATACACACAGACTCGACTAAAGTCATGAGTAGTAGGCATAAGGGCATTGTGAACATTTGATGTTATGTCCTAATCTTATATCACTTTACAATGACAACCTAAACATGACACATGTATTAAAAGTGTTAATAACCATGGTTTTAAATGTCGGACATGTCGCCGACATGTCGGATTAGAGGCTAGAGCGACACCGGATATGGCCATTTCAAGTCGGATATCGTTTTGGGTTCATGTCGGACATGTTGGGGATATTATGACATATCTACCGATTTTCGGACTTGAAAAATCGGAATCGGCCATTTTTTTTTTTTGTTTTTGTTTTTGTTTTTGTTTTTGTTTTTTTTTTTTTTTTTTTTGAGTTGATAGTATTGGGGTTTGGGTTTAGTACTCAAAACCCAAACCCGATTAATTTTTTTTTTAGCCTTTTGTTCCCATAGTAACCCGATAGCATATAATATAGATTAGGGCAAAGAAAAAAAATGTTGCTCTCTTTTCCACCGTGATCTCCTCTCATTCGTCTTCGTCTCTACAAATTGAAATTGTGAATTCATAAAAGTGTGATGTAAACAATAAGTTTGAACAGTAGCTTGAAATCAATCCAAAGTCTAACACTTTATGTCAATTTTATGCAAGGCACTTTACTTTATGCTAATTTTATGCAAGGCACTTCGAAAGTTTTAGTTTGACAATGTGTATTTTGTTTATTTGTTGGCATAATATTTCACTGTTTCCCTTCAAGAAATGGAAAACAACTCGTGTCTTGATGATGAATACTCAACTCAAGTAGGATAAGCTATAACAAGACAAGTGCATTCCATCTTGATGACCAAAATTGAGTAGAAATCCATCCGATATGACAATCCGATATTTAGTACATGTCCCCCGACATATCCCCGATTTCCACTATCCGACATGAATTTCAGCTATCCGACATGAACCCGACATCCGACATTTAAAACCTTGTAAATAACAAATTATTAAAGTTTAACTCACTATAGTCTGAGGACTATTATATCCCAAGACTATAGTGAGTTAATTAATCCGGGACAAAACAAGTCCCCATTCCAAACGAGGCTTACGCCATGACCAACATAAAGCAAACAAGATAAAATCAAAACCCTTAAGCACAATTAAAAATAACAATAATAAGTAGTAAGTACAATGGCATTTGCAAAGAAATAACTAGAGATGAATTTGGGAGCACGGAATTACCTCTAGAAAGTTATTCAACGGAAAATGCGGGCCCACCTCCAATGAAGTAATACCGGTGGTGAGAAGCAAATAAAACAAGAACGAATCCTGACTGACTACAATTCTCAAGCACCCAAACAAGATGAACAACAGAATTCAAATTTTATATGCAGGAGGTCGAAACAATAAAAAATTAGAAAGAATCAATCAAAATTAAAACCCAATTCAATACAGAGTACAAAAATTACACAAAAGAAAAATATATCCAGAATCAAACAGATTCCAGAATCCCTAACCCTAGATCCGCCTCCAGCAACGGAAAGAAAGATCGGGATCAATCGAGAGGGAGGGGAGTCACAATACGATCTAAACTATCTATTAAGGACAAAAGACCCACCGATCGGGATCGAATCAATGACAAAACAAAAACCCCCAAAATTTTGGAAACCCTAACCCTAGAACCGAATCAGGGCGTCAATATAGAGAGAAATTGGCGGCAATCGAAAGAAGACACAGAGATCCGATTGGCTTCAGAATCAATTTGAGGATTTGAAGAAGAATCGAAGGTGAATCTAGATCGAAATCGGGTGAATTTGGCGGGGAAAGATGAAAAAGGGCAAAGAAAAAGATCGGGCTTTTATTTTGTTTATTTTTCGTGTAATTTTTTATAAATAAATTCGTGGTCCGAAGATACGATCGACAACCGGCGTCTTTTAAACCGGTGTCTATCTCGGGTCTTAATGTCACCTAAAACTACTTTTATACCCTTCCCTTTTGCTAAAACGACCAGCAGCATTTTTTAAAAAGAGCAGCGTATGCAGAATTTATGAGGGTATTTTAGGAAATATAATAGAATAATGCTGAGGACAGAAAAGCCACGTCTCTACAATATTGATACTAAAATCTCATCCGTTAATTCTGTGGGGAGGCTTCTTCATGGACGGTCTAGATTGAAGTAGGTTGACGTCAGCTATATACCGCTTCGGTTTGAGGATCTCGAATCGGTCCAATTGAACCGTCGCCAGCGCTTGAAAGGGAATCAGCCGTTGGTTTTTTTTTTTTTTTATGGATATGTTATCTGCCGTTAAATCCACAAGTATGATTAAGTGGACTGCCCGATTGCTTGCTAATGATTGGTTCATATTATACTTAAGCCTCTGAATAAGGGCATATTTTTGTATTTTGCAAATGTTTAAAAAGATGTGTCAATTACATCAAATTAGTTTCAATGTAACATACATTAAAGTCAATAAGGAACAAATTGTAAATTATGTTCAACAAGTTGTAATCAGTTTTAAAGTCAGATTTGCTGTAATATATATTTCAACTGTTATCTTCACGAGTCACAAGTAGGTGATTATATCTTTATTTACAACATCATTTCCTTATAATACTTAATTAATATTTTGGTGCATATGATTCAGCATGACACTAGAATGCATGAAAAGTTGCGGGTGAAAAATATTTCATTTTAATTTGGATTTTTCAATCACGTTAATTGCCTATCACATGAGTTTTTAAAGTATAATAATAAGTTTTGAGGGTATTTCTTGGGATTTTAGAATTGTGACTCACATGACCTAATTGCTAGTTTTTTTTAATTATAGTAATAGATAAACTTTTATACTTCAACTATTTTTCATCACATTTAAAATATGATTATTGCTTACTGGATCATATTTATAATATATGCATGTGTGATTTAAAATGGATATGATAAGAATAATTTTCAATATGTCCGTCCTACTTTCTTATCAGTTCTAAGGCTTCAAATGTTCGCTACATTATTGAAGGGAAACTCGAAGAAAAATCCTTGACAAAATTTAAGGTTCATGGACAAAATATACATATCTGCTTGATCCACAAGAATCATATTGCCTTGACAGTTGGCATTATAGTTCAAATAGTGCGGGACGAGCTATCAAAAAAAAAAAAAAAAAAGTGCAGGATGATTTATAACCAATTATTCTAAATGGAAACTGAAAGTCAGATATAGTATATGTTGATGGTCTAAATCACACAGTCAATTAATAATGAGTTTGAAGATGATTAAGGTCCATTATCTCCTTTGATGGCTGATCCCCCGATGAACCGCCGTCGCCGGAACTGCCTGCAAAACTGCAACACGTTAGAAGATCGGAGTTGGGTTCTCCTGATTTTTTCTCCGACGATCAAGTCAGTACTTTGAGCTTGAGTGGAGAAGTAATCAGATGAACTGAAGAGTTCTACGTTCTAAGTGTGCAGAGTTTTTTGCTCACCTTGGTTGTGTTAACAGTCCCTCTACTTATAGTAGTTGTAGAGGAGCAATTTCGTAATTTTGACTAAGTTGAAGCAAATAGTTTAGTCAACAGTTACTTTACACATGTCAGCTGCTGTGTGGAGAGAGTCACCAATGATTTGATATGATGGTGATTGATAAGACATGGTGAGTGATGAGTCATGAGGACTTTTGGGGCTAGAGTAATGATGACTCTGACGATGCATTTATGTGATGATGACTGGCTGTTGGCGTGGGCTCGAGGATGACTGCCTTTCGACTCGGCATGGCTGGAAGGGATGTCTGGGCCTGACCGGGTGGACGACCGGCTGGGTGGATGACTCCTATTGAGAAAGGTCGTGTGAGCCTAGGGTGGACGACTCCTGTGGGAAGGGTTGTGTGGGCCTAGCCGGGTGGACGACTCATGTTGGCTGGAAGGATGTGTCGACTCCTTGTTGGAAGGGTGACTGCTCCTGGCCGGATGGATGGGTTGAGTCCTTGTTGGAAGGGTGGACTCGTACCGCCTTTTTAGTCCGCCTCACAAGTTTTCGACCCATTGCAGGGGAGTCGACTGGGTTCTGGACATGTTTGATTAGGAATGGGACGGACATGTGTCGGCCTCACAAGGAGGATCAACACTTAGCTCAATTGCAGACTCCTATTGGCTGGAATGATGGGTCGACTCCTTGTTGGAAGGGTGGCTCCTCGTGACTGGAAGGATGGGTCGACTCCTTGTTGAAAGGGTGACTCCTCCTGGCCGGATGGATGGGTCGACTCCTTGTTGGAAGGGTGGACTCGTACCGCCTTTTTAGTCGGCCTCGTAAGTTGTCGACCCATTGCAGGGGAGTCGATTGGGTTCTGGACATGTTTGATTAGGAGTGGAATGGACATGTGTCGGCCTCTCAAAGAGGATCAACACTTAGCTCAATTGCAGGCTATAACAGTATAGTTATTGGTTTATGCATCCAATGACAAGAACTTCCAAAAAATAAAATGGGCACCTATGAGGGCCCCCTAGATGGGCATCAGATCATGTATCTATTATTTATTACTATTATTTAAGAAATGTTATTTTCTATTGTTTTAGTTCTATGGTAGTCACTTTTTAAAAAATTCAAACATATCCCAAAAATTATAGACACAACTTGCAATGGTTTACAATTTAATAGTTAGGAAAAAAAAGACAAATAACAATCTCCTTCATAACTATCTCCAATATCTCATAACTAAAATGTCATCTATTTCATAACTACTTCCATTTCTAAAATTCACATAATCTTCCCGAATTTCTTCTCTCCCTTGCTCGTTATCTCTGTTTTATTTCCATCTTTCTTACATTTTAAATTTTTATATCTCCTCTCCCTTGCTCGTGATCTCTGTTTTATTTCCATCTTTCTTACATTTTAAATTTTTATATTGAATATTTTTGTTGTGATATTATGCTTACCGTAGAAACAGTTCTACTTCGATTGACTTATTTTCTTTTAAGATTTTATGTTATGCAACTATTTATTAAATAAGAAGAGGTCTTAGTCACGGCCGAATACGCCGAGCATCATACATAAAGAGTGCTTCTTCTTTAGTGCCTTACGCTATAAATAACAGGTACTACAATATATTTATTTATCAATATAGATTATTACACGTAGGTGTGGTAAAAATATATGTGTATTTATATGCTTAGTTTAAAAAATTCTTTTATCACATATTTATAGTTGTAAAACTTTCCCCTATCATATATTTGGTATATCGTGTATGTTCCACGATAACAAATTCTCCTATGTCGTTAAAAACATTATTAAATTTTCAATTATCATACCCTATATTGTTTAGTGGAGCTATTTTTAATACACACATTTATATTAACTATTAAGGTGTTAAACAAATTCTTTATTATGTATGAACAACTCTCTCTCTCTCTCTCTCTCTCTCTCTCTCTCTCTCTCTCTATATATATATATATATATATATATATATATATATATATATATATATATATATATATATATATATATAGGTTGGTTCCAATGAGAATCCAATATCAACCATCCATGATATAAAAATAAAGGCTCAGATTCTGCCAAAATTAAGGTGGCAGAATTATAATTGAATAGACATTACAAACTGAAATAAGGATAAATAAGTAAAAAACCACAGAGATATAAAAGGAAAAAACTGACAAATCTTTAAACACCGAAATCATCTTTTTTCAAAAAACTTTTCATATTCTACTAGTTTACAAATCATAGGGGTCGCTTAACAATTTTCGGGAAATTATCTGCTGAGATTCACGACTAAAAACGGCAAGGTTCTAGGGTTTGACTCAAGACGTAATCGAATCGGCTAGGAATTACTAAAACATTACTGAGAGATTCTGTCAATAAACCATTCGATTCTCTAAATATCACCGAGATTCTCAGAACTATAGAAGGATGATTCCATTAAATGAATTGTAAGAATACTAAAACATTCTTGAGAGATTACGTCAATAAACCATTCGATTCTCTAAATATCACCGAGATTCTCAGAACTATAGAAGGATGATTCCATTAAATGAATTGTAAGAATACTAAAACATTCTTGAGAGATTACGTCAATAAACCATTCGATTCTCTAAATATCACCGAGATTCTCAGAACTATAGAAGGATGATTACATTAAATAAATTGTAAGAATACTAAAACATTCTTGAGAGATTACGTCAATAAACCATTCGATTCTCTAAATATCACCGAGATTCTCAGAACTATAGAAGAATGATTCGTTAAATGAGTTGTAAAAATACTAAAACATTACCGAGATTCTCAATAAAACATTCTCGATTCTTTAAATATCACCGAGTGATTCTCATTGTCTATTAACACCTTTATATTTTTTAAAAAATAATCGTGGTTGTGAACTAGTTGATTCTGTTAATCTATTCTTTGTGATTCTAAGTTAATCAAAGTGATTCTCGCTTTTGTAAACTAGGTGATTCGTTAGATCGTAAATAAGATTCCGTAATTTATTAAGAGTTCAGAATCGATTCTCGTGATCCATGATAAGTAGCAGCACACAAAAAAAAAAAAAAAAAAAAAGAATGAAAGAAGATGGGAGGGGAGAGCCGCCTCCAGAAAAAAAAGGAAAAGAGTAGAGAGCATGTGGGAGATGCCACCATAAAAATCAAAAAAAAATATAAAGTAAAGAAGAAGAAGAAGAAGAAGAAACGGAAGAGGAGCACGGAGAAAAAAGCCATTAATATCTTGATGGGATCCAAGATTCCTCTCTCTCGTTAGCAAGGTTCATCGACGCGCACCCTCGAAGACTCGCTTTAATCAGATAGTGAGCAAGGTTCTAGGGTTTGACTCCGACGCAGTCGCCGTCGGCCTAAATTGAAACGTAATCAAGAAGGTTGCGGTTAATTAGGCAAGAAAAAACTGCCTATAATGTAACTGATTTTATAACTAAAATGACAAACGTGCTCTTTAGTTAACTATACTGTTATAGCCTGCAATGGAGTTTAATCACAACCGTTGATTGGTTAAAGATCTAAGAGTAGAAATCGGGTTCTGAGTTCTCATATTTGTAAGGAGTTCTCATTTGATCAGGCCCCTATATATATATCATATCTTGCACGCATCGCATGCACTAATGTACCATTTATAGAAAACTACAACCTCTCTTGTGTGCATGATTCATGTAAGATCACGGTAGCAAAAAATAAACAGTACATACATGGGGCAACAAATACTCCATGACTGAACCTGTAAAAGATATTATATCACATATACTCGAAAAAACAAATAGTACATGACTCATGCAAGACCTAGGTAGCGAAAACGCAGACAGTACATGCATGGGCTACAAATACTCCATAACTCATGCAAGATCAAGGTAGCAAAAAACAAACAGTACATGCATGGGGCAACAAATACTCTAAGACTGAACCCAAAGAATAGAAAGCATTAAGCACTAACTAGAGTTTTCAAACCAGTAATAGATATTATATCATACACTCGAAAAAAGTTTGAGTGACTATGGCGCCGCTTGAAAATTTTGCGTCAAATGGTCACAAAACGAATAGACTCGGGTAACCATTCAAATATCCATATTGTAAATTCTTCTTTAATTTTTAACTTGGATAGACAAAATAAAAGATTAAGATGAATAATATAGATCACCCATAATTCAATGAACAGGTTCATAACTCATTAATTATGGACGAATGTTCATCTTGATTTTATGTCTTCCCCGTGGAAGTTAAAAAGATTGTTTATTATGTAGTCTACTTTGTGCCCATTGTCAATTATTATTTCATAATGATTTCATATTTTTTTTCTAAAAGGGATTTGGATCCTCTCCACTATAAAAAAAATAGTGGAGAGACCACTATTTTAATCATAATCGTTGATTTGTAGAGTATGTGGTTAAGATACTAAATATAGCACTTACCCTACCCCTATGAATTGCAATCTATCTGCCCAACAATAATTGAGTGAATTGTCAAATGTTTGCTCTATAATCTTCTTCTAGCTGCTCGACTTTGGTAGGTTGGACCAAAGAGAAGCCAGTGACAGGAAGTCCCTCTCAATTGGAAAGTCGATAAAGATAGGAAGGCGACCCAATGTATTGAACTGTCAGAGCAATATGACTTTGCCACTTAAAAGAAAATGTTGTTGAAAGGAACTCAAGGACAAAACAAATAATTTAAACTACTCTCTCCACTAGGAAGTTACCCTCGGAACCTGATTAATTAAAAAACAACAAAGAACGCAGTGAATTGCAAGGAAAATAAATTTCATTAAAGTAAAGAAATTAACTTATAAGCAACCCTATAAACTTACAAGCTGCCCCGTGAAAATAAATTTCATTAAAGTAAAGAAATTAACTTACAAGCTACCCTATGTATCTAAATTACAAAGTAAGCAACAAAATCACAAGGAACTAAACAACCATGGAAAGTAAAAAAGAGAACATGATAATAAAAAAGTAAATAGAATTTTTTGGTTGAATATGTGAGGTTGTTCTACTTCATCGTCATCAAATTAACTTATAAACTGAATCAATCCCGTCGATGGGTGTCTGGCCGCTAGTTTGATTTCTCTCTTATTCTATCGGCTGATGTCCACTCCCAAAAATCAGGTGTAAATATTTGCCCTATACACAGCGGTTGATGACATGTCGGCAGAAATGATACATAGGATTAATCCTTTTTGAAAAACAAAAGCTTTATATGTACATAGATGAGTTGAATAATGCGAAACGACCTGATACGTTGGAATGATGAATTTGCTTGACCTTATGATTTTGGTCAATTATAGTTTGGAATCATTTCTGTTGATTACCCTTTTCATCTCTGAGCAAAATTCTGAAATTAGCCCCCAAGTGAATTAGTAAATAAAGAACTAACATACAGCTAATTGCTGCCACAGCTCCCCTTGGGAAATGATAATTCTCTTGTGAGCAAAGCTGGAAGAGCTAGCAGGAGTTATTAATTGTACAACTTCATGACATATAGGGGATAAACCCTCAAAATGTGCCAATCATAACTAGGGGCGTTCATATATGGTTCGGACATGACACTTATCATATCCATATCCAGTTTCTTAAAATGGATACGGATATGGATATTTCTCGATAAGAAAAATCAGAAATTACAATATAAACATTCGATTGTCAAAAAATATTGATTACGTAAATATGAATTGCGTAACTATAGAAGAATGATTACGTTAAATGAGTTGTAAAAATACTAAAACATTAGAGATTCGTCAATAAAACATTCGATTCTTTAAATATCGAGTGATTACATTGTCTATTAACACCTTTATATTTTTAAAAATCTTGTTGTGAACTAGTTGATTCTGTTAATCTATTCTTTGTGATTCGTAAGTTAATCAAAGTGATTCTTTTTTGTAAACTAGGTGATTCATTAGATCGTAAATAAGATTCGTAATTTATTAAGAGTCATGGCGATTCATGATCCATGATAAGTAGCGACACACAAAAAAAAAAAAAAAAAGAATGAAAGAAGAAGATGGAGGGAGAGCCGCCTCGGAAAAAAAGGAAAAGAGTAGAGAGCATGTGGGAGATGCCACCATAAAAATCAAAAAATATAAAAAGTAAAGAAGAAGAAGAAGCGGAAGAGAACACGGAGAAAAAGCCATTAATATCTTGATGGGATCCAAGATTCCTCTCTCGTTAGCAAGGTTCATCGACGCGCACCCTCGAAGACTTCGCTTTCGGATAGTGAGCAAGGTTCTAGGGTTTGACTCCGGCCAGCGATCGCCGTCGACAAATTGAAAGCGTAATCAAGAAGGTTGCGGTTAATTAGGCGAAAAAGCGCCTATAATGTAGCGATTTTATAACTAAAATGACAAACGTGCTCTTTAGTTAACTATCTTTATTATAGCTGCAATGGAGTTTAATCACAACCGTTGATTGGTTAAAGATCTAAGAGTAGAAATCGGGTTCACGAGTTCTCATATTTGTAAGGAGTTCTCATTTGATCGGGCCCTATATATATCATATCTTGCACGTCGCATGCACTAATGTACCATTTATAGAAAACTACAACCTCTCTTGTGTGCATGATTCATGTAAGATCACGGTAGCAAAAATAAACAGTACATACATGGGGCAACAAATACTCCATGACTGAACCTGTAAAAGATATTATATCACATATACTCGAAAAAACAAATAGTACATGACTCATGCAAGACCTAGGTAGCGAAAACGCAGACAGTACATGCATGGGCTACAAATACTCCATAACTCATGCAAGATCAAGGTAGCAAAAACAAAACATGCATGGGGCAACAAATACTCTAAGACTGAACCCAAAGAATAGAAAGCATTAAGCACTAACTAGAGTTTTCAAACCAGTAATAGATATTATATCATACACTCGAAAAAGTTTGAGTGACTATGGCGCCGCTTGAAAATTTTGCGTCAAATGGTCACAAAACGAATAGACTCGGGTAACCATTCAAATATCCATATTGTAAATTCTTCTTTAATTTTTACTTGGATAGACAAAATAAAAGATTAAGATGAATAATATAGATCACCCATAATTCAATGAACAGGTTCATAACTCATTAATTATGGACGAATGTTCATCTTGATTTTATGTCTTCCCGTGGAAGTTAAAAGATTGTTTATTATGTAGTCTACTTTGTGCCCATTGTCAATTATTATTTCATAATGATTTCATATTTTTTTTCTAAAAGGATTTGGATCCTCTCCACTATAAAAAATAGTGGAGAGACCACTATTTTAATCATAATCGTTGATTTGTAGAGTATGTGGTTAAGATACTAAATATAGCACTTACCCTACCCCTATGAATTGCAATCTATCGCCCAACAATAATTGAGTGAATTGTCAAATGTTTGCTCTATAATCTTCTTCTAGCTTTCGACTTTGGTAGGTTGGACCAAAGAGAAGCCAGTGACAGGAAGTCCCTCTCAATTGGAAAGTCGATAAAGATAGGAAGGCGACCAATGTATTGAACTGTCGAGCAATATGACTTTGCCACTTAAAAGAAAATGTTGTTGAAAGGAACTCAAGGACAAAACAAATAATTTAAACTACTCTCTCCACTAGGAAGTTACCCTCGGAACCTGATTAATTAAAAACAACAAAGAACGCAGTGAATTGCAAGGAAAATAAATTTCATTAAAGTAAAGAAATTAACTTATAAGCAACCCTATAAACTTACAAGCTGCCCCGTGAAAATAAATTTCATTAAAGTAAAGAAATTAACTTACAAGCTACCCTATGTATCTAAATTACAAAGTAAGCAACAAAATCACAAGGAACTAAACAACCATGGAAAGTAAAAAAGAACATGATAATAAAAAGTAAATAGAATATTTTGGTTGAATATGTGAGGTTGTTCTACTTCATCGTCATCAAATTAACTTATAAACTGAATCAATCCCGTCGATGGGTGTCTGGCCGCTAGTTTGATTTCTCTCTTATTCTATCGGCTGATGTCCACTCCCAAAAATCAGGTGTAAATATTTGCCCTATACACAGCGGTTGATGACATGTCGGCAGAAATGATACATAGGATTAATCCTTTTTGAAAAACAAAAGCTTTATATGTACATAGATGAGTTGAATAATGCGAAACGACCTGATACGTTGGAATGATGAATTTGCTTGACCTTATGATTTTGGTCAATTATAGTTTGGAATCATTTCTGTTGATTACCCTTTTCATCTCTGAGCAAAATTCTGAAATTAGCCCCAAGTGAATTAGTAAATAAAGAACTAACATACAGCTAATTGCTGCCACAGCTCCCTTGGGAAATGATAATTCTCTTGTGAGCAAAGCTGGAAGAGCTAGCAGGAGTTATTAATTGTACAACTTCATGACATATAGGGATAAACCCTCAAAATGTGCCAATCATAACTAGGGCGTTCATATATGGTTCGGACATGACTTATCATATCCATATCCAGTTTCTTAAAATGGATACGGATATGGATATTTCTCCGATAAGAAAAATCATAATTATATCTACAATAAATGAAAACCGATATGGTTCGAATATTAGAGACTGATACATACACGATCACGGATACAAATAGGATACTCGAGAAAACAAATATGACTCGGATATGAATTGAATACACTAAAAATATCATGTTAATTGGAAAGTAAAAGTTAATAGTTGTTTCAGACAGTAAGCTCACAAAATTTCAACCACACTAACCTAACAAACCTCACAAAACCAAGAATTGCATATAGTTGATTAAAAAAATAGAAGACAAGAATTTAAACACAAGGTACTACAAAATTTTCTTCTAGACCTCACATTTTATGATATTCATTCATAGAAAAAATAAATCAAATTATAGTATAACATAAATTTAATTATAAATAAGTAAAATGCAAATTAATTACCTTAATAAAAGCACGATCCAATAAACTGAAAACATATGAGCACATCCCAAAGTACATGCAATTGTTATCAATATAATTAAAAATTGAAACTATGAATTCAGATATTCATAACTACATCCATATCCGAATCCACATCTAAATCCATATCCGAATTCGGATATCGGACCGTATCAGAAATTCGGACCGATAACCTTATCCAACCAAAAATCTAAAACCATATCCTAAACCGTATTGGCATCCAACGGTTTCAAATTTTGACTACCGGATCGAATATATCCGACCGTTTGCACCCCTAATCACAACTCAAGCAAATGTGAGCCAGATAATGACACATGCTCATCCAATAAAAACATCATTGATTACTAGTATCAACACTACCGATCCTCAATATTAAAAAAAAGGAAAAAAGTGAAAGAAGATTCAAAAGAATTCAGAAGGCTACTCAGTTTAACATTTATGACGAACAACAACCGAAACAAAATTGATAAATATTACACGGGATGATTTCTATATATGATGACAAAATATAATAGAAAAATACATAGATGAAGATTGACACTTGAATCATATAAGGTTCTTAACACTGTATCCCCCTGTCCCAAGGAAAACGTTCCCGAGTTGGGAAAAAAAAATGAGGGGCCCTAAGAAAATGTAAAAAGATGATACATCTCACGTATGGTTTCAGTCCATAAGAGGATCTTCCACCAAAAACCAGTTTACAATGCCAGCAGAAACTACCAACCTTCAACCATGAATGTACAAAGTAAAAAATGAATCACGTTCCAGAAGCAATACCGTCAACTGATGCCCAATATAGTCTAGACTCAGATATGTTAATAATACAAAGGCATGGCACAATCTAGCTGACACCATTGCCTTCCCTGCTCTTCTCCCAGGATTCATGGCCGCATACCTCCTCAATCACATTACATGTTGGCAAGAAGTCCAGGCCCTTGTCAAATCCATGGAAGTAGCCAATCTCCCATGGCTTCGATCATAATGACCAACAACGAGATCATGATCTGTCATACCACTCACGCCTTCGTTCCTGTATTCAGGATGGAGGTTCCCATGGTCACCCTTCAAAACATCTCCACGGCCACCAGAAGAGTCATTACTGTTGAGTTGGCCCTCATAGGATGTGCAAGAGTCATCGTGCACTTCTTGATCCTCCCAGTAGAATCATGTATATGCAACCCCTTATGTTGCTTACTAGAACTAAATATTGACTTATCATCACCGACCACTCCATCAGAAATTCCATATTCTTCATGTTCACAATAATCTTCTTCTGCATCCTCATGGATATCTTCTAAGCCATCTCCAATAACCCCATTGTCCTCTGCAGTAGCATCTACTGGAGACTCAACTCCTGAATCATCTTCCTCGCCTTCCCGTGTAAATCCAAACTCACAGTTGTCACTCTCTTGCCACTCATCATTATCGCTATCCACATTTAAGGGATCAGATCTGTTTTGTTCAGCTCTTCTTCCGCATGAAGACATTGAAATAGTAGCTAACAAGCTCTTTGCTGCTTTTGAGGAAAACTCGAGGAAGATCATCCCAGAAGTTCTTGCCTAATGATGCCGGATTGGACGCAACTTCATGGAACAGCTGTTCCTCCTCTTCGTCCATCCCAAAGTTACATCTTCTCCCATGTCACATAAGCCCAGATCTACAAATTGCTCATGCCCCAGCATACTCCTAAGCTCTTCTCTCGCTTCCATCACATGTTGTCTCACACATCTAATTGAGCCCTCATCCAAACAGCAACAGTCAAATTTGCTGTGTCCAAGTGAAACATCCAGACGCGTGGTGAAGATTCAGGCATCGGCATAACACAGTGTCCAGTCCATTTATCACCAAGGTCGTCATTAGTTAGAATGTGCCCAGCTGATGTAGAAGCACCGGACCATCTCTACGGAATCATGGAAGCTTTTGGATCTCCACGCAGGAATAATTGCTTGATGATCTTGTCCAATAGCAACACGCTGAGGAGGGTAGTCGAAAACAAGTGACTCAGACTCCTCTACTTGATTGAATCGAGCTGGCCAGTGGTAATCTTCATAATCTGCAAGGAAAAATGTAATTTGTAGGTTGCTATTTTACCATTTAATGCATTTGATTTATGTCTTTTACTACTCTTCAGCTAAAATCAGCTCTTTGGGAGATCCTCATTGGACAGAAATAGGTGTAATCGGCAGTTACCTCTTCCAACTTTCTTGTGCAGTCTCTTCTCATTGGACAGTAGTTTCGGAGGGTATACTATTGACGTAATTGAGTGGAGTAGCCTCCGGTAGGCTTGCTTTTCATTATTCAGATCACTTTCCATTTTAATTGTAGATATGAGGTGCTATTTACTTCCATCTGCATGTGCATATCGACTCAGTAAACCCTTGCTATTTAAGCGTCATGCCTGCCAATCTCAGCTATAACCCGACAGAGCCAAACAGATATTTATAGTGAAAATCAGGAAAATGCTCGTAGCCTAATAGCTCAAATGCATTATCTGAACATGCAATGGTGAAACCTGCTTGTTGAGCTCTCTTTTCAACTTCATTACCATTGGTCTTCATGAATTTCCTCCCCATGAAAGGAATATATATATATAGAAAAAGGAATATGATATTGCTCATTTAGTAAAATGAGCTACCCATTAATGGTATAGTCTTTATACCACCTAGTTGTCACATCCATTGAGGTGTGATTGTGTAAGTGAGTGGTAGCTCACTTTACTAAATAAGGTGCTAGCTCATATTTCTTAATCCCTATATATATATGTGTGTGTGTGTGTGGGGATATTTCTTTCTTCTTGTTTCAGTTAATTTCTCAAGAGTCTAATTAGCAACAAAAAAGTTGAAAGAAAAGGTTTAAGGTAAAATTCTTGGAGTAGGTAGCTTTTTACATAAACAAATGCGATATGCAATACAATTCCATTAAGCCAATTCCACAAAAAACAGTCACGATCTCCTCATGTAGGATGAGACTGAAGGCGAGACCACAAACTACAGAACTGTGCATTAGTAAATCATCGATAATTAACAACAGCAAATTGCTGCTCCAGCTGCCCCAAGACACAATAATCCCTTTATTATGAGCAACGCTAGAAGAGCTGGTAGCAGTACCCAATTGCACAACTTTCTACGTAGCACCCCTCAAAATGTACCATCACAACACGAGCAGATGAGAGTCAGGTAAATGTCACATGCTCCTCCGATATGAAAATAGTAGCAACACTGCTGATCCTCAATATGAAAAAAGAAGGAAAGAAAGAAGAAAACATTCAAAATAATTTTGGAATAAGAAATGGGGGGAAAGCTACACAGGGCCATCCCAATTATCATTACGACAAACACCAGCAGAAACAAATTTGATGAATATTACACAGGATAATTTTTATTATAAACATAATAGAAAAGTACATAAATGAAACATTGACGCTTGAATCATGTAAGGTTCTTAACACTGTATCCCCTTCTCCAAGGAAAAATATCCCCAAGTTAAAAAAAAAAAAGAATGTTGCTCTAAGATGTAAAAAGATGATACAGCTCGTGTGGTTTCAATCCATAAGAGGACTTTTCACCAGAAACTAGTTTACAACACCAGCAGGAAACTACCAATCTTCCACCATGGTGGTACAAAGAAAAATTGAATAGTTTCCGGAAGTAGTATCATCAAAAGACGACCAATATAGTCCAGGCTCAGATATGTTAATAATCCAATAGCACGGCACAATCTAGCTGACACCATTGCCTTCCCTGCACTTCTCCCAGGATTCATTGCCAAATACCTCCTCAATCACACTACATGTTGGCAAGAAGTCAAGGCCCTTGTCTAATCCATGGAAGTAACCAATGTCCCATGGCCTCGGATCACAATGATCAACTACAAAATCATGATCAGTCATACCGCCACGCCTTCACTCCTGTATTCAGGATGGAGGTCCCCATGGTCACCCTCCAAAACATCTCCACGACCACCAGAAGAATCGTTACTGTTGTGTTGGCCCTCATAAGATGTGCATGAGTCATCGTGCACTTCTTGGTCCTCCCCAGTAGAATCATGTAAATTCAACCCCATATGTTGACTATTAGGACTAAATCTTGATTTACCACCGCCAACTCCATGAGAAATTCCATATTCTTCTTGTTCACAATAATCTTCTTCTGCATCCTCATGGATATCTACTAAGCCATCACCATGAACCACATTGTCCTGTGCAGCAGCATCTTCTGCTGACTCCACCCCTGAATCATCTTCACCTTCTCCAAACTCACCATTGCTACTCTCTTGCCACTCATCATCGTCACTATCTACATTTAATGGATCAGATCTGTTCTGTTCCGCTCTCTTCCGAAGCATAAAGACATTGAAGTAGTAGCTAACAAGCTCTTTGCTGCTTCTAGAGGGGAAAACTTGAGGAAGATCATCCCAGAAGTTCTTGCCTAACGATGCAGGATTGGATGCTACAACTTCATGGAACAGTTGTTCCTCCTCTTCGGTCCATCGCAAAGCTACATCTTCTCCCATGTCACGTAAACCCAGCTCTACAAATCGCTCATGCCCTAGGATACTCCTAAGTTCTTCTCTTGCTTCCATCACATGCTGTCTCACACATCTAATTGAGCCCTCATCCAAGCAGTAACAGTCAGTCTTGCTGCGTCCAAGTGAAACATTCAACCTCAGTGATGTTGAATCAGGCGTTGATAACACAGTGACCACTCCATTGATCACCAAGGTTGTCATCAGTTGAAAAATGCCCAGTTGATGTTGAAGTACCAGGACCATCTCTATGGGAATCATGGAGGCTTTTGGATTTCCACACAGGAATAATCGCTGATGATCTTCTCCGATAGCTACACGCTGAGGAGGGTAGTCGAAAACAAGTGACTTGGATTCTTCTACTCGATTAAATCGAACTGTCCGGTGGTAATCTTCATAATATCCAGGAAAAAAGGATATCCGTACAGGTGGTTCCAGCCAAGACTCATCATTCGTGCTGTATGAGAACCATGGAAAACTAAAATTGCCGCCATGAGAACCATTACCACTCTGAAGACCAGCAGCATCCTTTTGATCCTTGACCCCATTATCAGAGAGGGCTGAAACAAAATGGACTGGACTTTAAAGCCTTGCCTGTCACACAGAAAACTGTCAAATAACACTAAATTTATTTATACTTACAGGCAAAAAGAGGTTTCTCCTCACAGGTGCCACTGAAGGAAGAAAAATTTCCATCCAGTTGCCTTGCGCTTTACAGCAACTTGGAGGTTTTCACCATCACCAAAAGGTCGTTTGCTACTCTCCAGCCTAGCAGTTTCATTGTCGCTGCGCATTACCTCTGGCAAGCTGGATGTTTTCTCAGTGGTAAACCCAGAATTACTGTGGGAATTAACAGCGTCCATCTTTTCCAACTTAAAGTTGCCTCCAGTGCTAACTCCATCTTTGGAGGATCAACATAAAGATTTGTCAATAGAAATGCTTAGTTGACATTTTCAAGTTTTTATATGTAGTTTGCATGTTCTCTTTTACCTGGAAAAGGTTGATTATCAGGAATATGTCTATGTCCAGAAGATGCAAATTGATCATGGCAATCTAGTTTTGTCATGTGCTGAAACGAAAACTGGAGAGAATCATCATGCTCCAATGGCAGCTCCAATGGCAGGTTGTTATTCTTAAATACCATTTTTTTTTATTTCTGACAAGTGAAGGAATTTAATGGAACTAATCAGATGATTCTCATCATTATCATCTTGAAAATACACTATAATATGCAGAAGAAAGAATTGCATTCAATAAGTAAATAGCAAGTATCAGAATTCAGCGCTGATAGACACTTCTACAAGAGTCAAAGTAAACCTGCTATAACAAGCTCACGTTAAACCGTATAAAGTAGGACGTTAACATCTATGACTATACCGTGCAACACTTACAAATAAACAATGTAATTCCTGATGGGTGGAATGAGGTAAGGTGTCCAAAACAATAAAACATCAACAAACAAGTAAGACAACCTCCCATGCTCTAGTAAAAGAAGCTCTAGAGATTTCAATCAGAGGCTAATATCTATTTTAGAAGAGTAAGCATGGTTGTAAGCTAACAAGATGTATCCTATCCATTTTATGCTAGCTTCGAGATATTAATAGAAACTAATATCTCTATAATCCCCAATGAAAGCTCTATAAAACTCTAGGCATTCTAATATAATGAAGCTGTTATGAGATATTATCATAAAACTCTAGACTGTTTTACACTCATCTCTATGTATGATAGGAACCCATGACGTTCTCTTAATGGACTCAGGTATACTTGCTTAATGCAAATTGCACGATATAAACAAGCGGTGAAATTTTATCAAATTTTCCCATTGAAAATAAATAAGCATTGGGATTAAAAAATATCTGAGATAGCCAACTTATTAATGGACCTCACTAGTTGCACAAAGGCAATGCATACGCCAAGAAGGTAGTAAACAAAATCCTACTGAATTTGGTAGACAGCAGTTCGAGCACTTTTTCTCAATCTATGACATGGACCAAAAGAACATTACCCAGCTGACACAAAATATTAATTTTTCCTGTCCATGACATACCAAGATCATAGATACTACGGATGCGTAGTATTTGCATAGTAGCAAGGTGGCGTATGAGTACTGACATAATATAGCAAGAAAATCTCATTTTTACGACAATAAGAGTGTTGTAAATACTAGATAACAGTGTGAACTTGCACATCTAAAAACAGAGGTAAAAGATGGTTTAAGCGCCCAATTAAGGGTGAGGCTTTCAAGCCATTTTGATTATAAGCTATGTTACCCGGGTACTTCTATCATGAAGGCGTAACCGTACCCGACACGCACCTGACACTTATTCGTACCCAAACTTCATGGATATTCCTTGGATATATGCATACTTTTATTCAGACACGTGCTCAATTATATGATACGTGTTTTAATTTAAAACACTTGTCAAACACTTCTTGAATGTATATCTTACACTTCACAATGCTCACATCCATTTCTTGAAACCTGCTAGAGATAGTTCGGGTTTGTTATAGCCCATACCCAAGTTCAAAATTGTGATTTCAAAGGGTCGTCTAGGTGTCTAGTTCAAATATGAGTAGCTTCCAATTTATAATAATCAACTTAATAAAAGAAACTAAAAACATAATAGGAATTCTAATTCTAGAAACACATGAATTAACAAACAATAATAATCTCATGTAAATTATTAATCTCAATATACATATGTAGCCGTGTCCCCATACCCTACATTGTACAAATTTTGTCGTGTCCCATACATTACCCCTTGCAGTGCGGTCATGAATGCAGTACTGTTTTCATGCAACTTAGATTATTAGACACATGAAGCTAAGGGGGATTTCAAATATTTACATGGGTCAAAATCCAAAAACCTCCATTTAACATTATGTAATGTGCTGTAGAAATTTGCGAAGAACTCTAGATTCAGAATATATAGTAAAAAAAGATATAAATAATAAAGTGTCCCTCCCTATAGAGCAGGGTGCAATTTACTTCCAACTAGTAAACAGTTTCTAAGAAGCTCCACAATTATTTTCGAACGGGTAAGAGGAGTACATTCAATAGTGATTACCCTTAGGCCATGTTTGGATTGGGTACTATTTTGAATTAATAAGTCTTTATCAGTTAAAATAAAATAGTTAAGCATGTGGTTCAAAATTTCTGGGGAAATTAGGCGGGACTACTTACCCATTAAAATGAATTAGTCCAAAGAATTCGGACTAAACACAGTGAGGGAGACGGTTTTATTGTAGTCCGGACACTATTTACCATTTCTGATTAGATCGGAAAAGACCCCTTTGTCCCTTACATTTTCTAAAATTTATCTAGTGTTCCCGTCTCTAATTCTCTCTTTCATCGATCTATTTCTTGCCGATTCTTCAAGCAGAATAGAGCAGCCTTTTGATGGCCAATAAATAATCCGACTAGAGGCAATACTTGAAATCTAATCGCAGCATTCTTAAACTAGTGTGGTAATCTAACTAGAGGTGGTAATTGAAATCTATGTAGAAGTGCCAATGGAAAAGCAATGACCTAATGGTCCAACACTGATCTCTAACATATTATGATACAGTGTAAAGATTATTTCATGTTATTTGGGTAGGTAGCAGAGTGTTGGCAATACACTAGCATAATAAGCTTAACAATAAACAAAGAATTAACTTTGTTTTCATTGTTTTACATAACGTAATATTATCTCATGCTTTTTATACAAGTATGTAGCAATTATTGTAGTACATAGTAATATATATATTAATTGTTTTAACGCTTATATTTGTTCAATCAAATGGTTTTGCCTTGGGTTATGTCCAAAATGCCCGAAACTCTGCCAAAATACACACAGACTCGACTAAAGTCATGAGTAGTAGGCATAAGGGCATTGTGAACATTTGATGTTATGTCCTAATCTTATATCACTTTACAATGACAACCTAAACATGACACATGTATTAAAAGTGTTAATAACCATGGTTTTAAATGTCGGACATGTCGGCCGACATGTCGGATTAGAGGCTAGAGCGACACGGATATGGCCATTTCAAGTCGGATATCGTTTTTGGGTTCATGTCAGACATGTTGGGGGATATTGCGGACATATCGGCCGATTTTCAGACTTGAAAAATCGGAAATCGGCCATTTTTTTTGTTTTGTTATTTTTTTTGTTTTTTTTTTTTTGTTTTTTTTTTTTTTTTTTTGAGTTGATAGTATTGGGGTTTGGGTTTAGTACTCAAAACCCAAACCCGATTAATTCTTTTTTTAGCCTTTTGTTCCCATAGTAACCCGATAGCATATAATATAGATTAGGGCAAAGAAAAAAAATGTTGCTCTCTTTTCCACCGTGATCTCCTCTCATTCGTCTTCGTCTCTACAAATTGAAATTGTGAATTCATAAAAGTGTGATGTAAACAATAAGTTTGAACAGTAGCTTGAAATCAATCCAAAGTCTAACACTTTATGTCAATTTTATGCAAGGCACTTTACTTTATGCTAATTTTATGCAAGGCACTTCAAAGTTTTAGTTTGACAATGTGTATTTTGTTTATTTGTTGGCATAATATTTCACTGTTTCCCTTCAAGAAATGGAAAACAACTCGTGTCTTGATGATGAATACTCAACTCAAGTAGGATAAGCTATAACAAGACAAGTGCATTCCATCTTGATGACCAAAATTGAGTAGAAATCCATCCGATATGACAATCCGATATTTAGTACATGTCCCCCGACATATCCCCGATTTCCACTATCCGACATGAATTTCAGCTATCCGACATGAACCCGACATCCGACATTTAAAACCTTGTAAATAACAAATTATTAAAAGTTTAACTCACTATAGTCTGTAGGACTATTATATCCCAAGACTATAGTGAGTTAAATTAATCCGGGGACAAAACAAGTCCCCATTCCAAACGTAGGCTTACGCTCATGACCAACATAAAGCAAACAAGATAAAATCAAAAAACCCTTAAGCACAATTAAAAAATAACAATAATAAGTAGTAAGTACAATGGCATTTGCAAAGAAATAACTAGAGATGAATTTGGGAGCACGGAATTACCTCTAGAAAGTTATTCAACGGAAAATGCGGGCCCACCTCCAATGAAGTAATACCGGTGGTGAGAAGCAAATAAAACAAGAACGAATCCTGACTGACTACAATTCTCAAGCACCCAAACAAGATGAACAACAGAATTCAAATTTTATATGCAGGAGGTCGAAACAATAAAAAATTAGAAAGAATCAATCAAAATTAAAACCCAATTCAATACAGAGTACAAAAATTACACAAAAAGAAAAAATATATCCAGAATCAAACAGATTCCAGAATCCCTAACCCTAGATCCGCCTCCAGCAACGGAAAGAAAGATCGGGATCAATCGAGAGGGAGGGGAGTCACAATACGATCTAAACTATCTATTAAGGACAAAAGACCCACCGATCGGGATCGAATCAATGACAAAACAAAAACCCCCAAAATTTTGGAAACCCTAACCCTAGAACCGAATCAGGGCGTCAATATAGAGAGAAATTGGCGGCAATCGAAAGAAGACACAGAGATCCGATTGGCTTCAGAATCAATTTGAGGATTTGAAGAAGAATCGAAGGTGAATCTAGATCGAAATCGGGTGAATTTGGCGGGGAAAGATGAAAAAGGGCAAAGAAAAAGATCGGGCTTTTATTTTGTTTATTTTTCGTGTAATTTTTTATAAATAAATTCGTGGTCCGAAGATACGATCGACAACCGGCGTCTTTTAAACCGGTGTCTATCTCGGGTCTTAATGTCACCTAAAACTACTTTTATACCCTTCCCTTTTGCTAAAACGACCAGCAGCATTTTTTAAAAAGAGCAGCGTATGCAGAATTTATGAGGGTATTTTAGGAAATATAATAGAATAATGCTGAGGACAGAAAAGCCACGTCTCTACAATATTGATACTAAAATCTCATCCGTTAATTCTGTGGGGAGGCTTCTTCATGGACGGTCTAGATTGAAGTAGGTTGACGTCAGCTATATACCGCTTCGGTTTGAGGATCTCGAATCGGTCCAATTGAACCGTCGCCAGCGCTTGAAAGGGAATCAGCCGTTGGTTTTTTTTTTTTTTTATGGATATGTTATCTGCCGTTAAATCCACAAGTATGATTAAGTGGACTGCCCGATTGCTTGCTAATGATTGGTTCATATTATACTTAAGCCTCTGAATAAGGGCATATTTTTGTATTTTGCAAATGTTTAAAAAAGATGTGTCAATTACATCAAATTAGTTTCAATGTAACATACATTAAAGTCAATAAGGAACAAATTGTAAATTATGTTCAACAAGTTGTAATCAGTTTTAAAGTCAGATTTGCTGTAATATATATTTCAACTGTTATCTTCACGAGTCACAAGTAGGTGATTATATCTTTATTTACAACATCATTTCCTTATAATACTTAATTAATATTTTGGTGCATATGATTCAGCATGACACTAGAATGCATGAAAAGTTGCGGGTGAAAAATATTTCATTTTAATTTGGATTTTTCAATCACGTTAATTGCCTATCACATGAGTTTTAAAGTATAATAATAAGTTTTGAGGGTATTTCTTGGGATTTTAGAATTGTGACTCACATGACCTAATTGCTAGTTTTTTTTAATTATAGTAATAGATAAACTTTTATACTTCAACTATTTTTCATCACATTTAAAATATGATTATTGCTTACTGGATCATATTTATAATATATGCATGTGTGATTTAAAATGGATATGATAAGAATAATTTTCAATATGTCCGTCCTACTTTCTTATCAGTTCTAAGGCTTCAAATGTTCGCTACATTATTGAAGGGAAACTCGAAGAAAAATCCTTGACAAAATTTAAGGTTCATGGACAAAATATACATATCTGCTTGATCCACAAGAATCATATTGCCTTGACAGTTGGCATTATAGTTCAAATAGTGCGGGACGAGCTATCAAAAAAAAAAAAAAAAAGTGCAGGATGATTTATAACCAATTATTCTAAATGGAAACTGAAAGTCAGATATAGTATATGTTGATGGTCTAAATCACACAGTCAATTAATAATGAGTTTGAAGATGATTAAGGTCCATTATCTCCTTTGATGGCTGATCCCCCGATGAACCGCCGTCGCCGGAACTGCCTGCAAAACTGCAACACGTTAGAAGATCGGAGTTGGGTTCTCCTGATTTTTTCTCCGACGATCAAGTCAGTACTTTGAGCTTGAGTGGAGAAGTAATCAGATGAACTCAAGAGTTCTACGCTCTAAGTGTGCGAGTTTTTGCTCACCTTGGTTGTGTTAATGTCCCTCTACTTATAGTAGTTGTAGAGGAGCAATTTCGTAATTTTGACTAAGTTGAAGCAAATAGTTTAGTCAGCAGTTAACACATGTCACCTGTCATTGTGGAGAGTCACCAATGATTTGATATGATGGTGATTGATAAGACATGGTGAGTGATGAGTCATGAGGACTTTGGGGCTAGAGTAATGATGACTCGACGATGCATTTATGTGATGATGGTAGTGGCGTGGGCTCGAGGATGACCGCCTTCGACTGCGGCATGGTGGAAGGGATGTGGGCCCGACGGGTGGACGGTGGGTGGATGACTCCTATTGAGAAAGGTCGTGTGAGCCTAGGGTGGGCGACTCACGTGGGAAGGGTTGTGTGGGCCTAGCCGGGTGGACGACTCATGTTGGCTGGAAGGATGTGTCGACTCCTTGTTGGAAGGGTGACTGCTCCTGGCCGGATGGATGGGTTGAGTCCTTGTTGGAAGGGTGGACTCGTACCGCCTTTTTAGTCGGCCTCACAAGTTTTCGACCCATTGCAGGGGAGTCGACTGGGTTCTGGACATGTTTGATTAGGAATGGGACGGACATGTGTCGGCCTCACAAGGAGGATCAACACTTAGCTCAATTGCAGACTCCTATTGGCTGGAATGATGGGTCGACTCCTTGTTGGAAGGGTGGCTCCTGGTGACTGGAAGGATGGGTCGACTCCTTGTTGAAAGGGTGACTCCTCCTGGCCGGATGGATGGGTCGACTCCTTGTTGGAAGGGTGGACTCGTACCGCCTTTTTAGTCGGCCTCGTAAGTTGTCGACCCATTGCAGGGGAGTCGATTGGGTTCTGGACATGTTTGATTAGGAGTGGAATGGACATGTGTCGGCCTCTCAAAGAGGATCAACACTTAGCTCAATTCGGGCTATAACAGATAGTTATTGGTTTATGCATCCAATGACAAGAACTTCCAAAAAATAAAATGGGCACCTATGAGGGCCCCCTAGATGGGCATCAGATCATGTATCTATTATTTATTACTATTATTTAAGAAATGTTATTTTCTATTGTTTTAGTTCTATGGTAGTCACTTTTTAAAAAATTCAAACATATCCCAAAAATTATAGACACAACTTGCAATGGTTTACAATTTAATAGTTAGGAAAAAAAGACAAATAACAATCTCCTTCATAACTATCTCCAATATCTCATAACTAAAATGTCATCTATTTCATAACTACTTCCATTTCTAAAATTCACATAATCTTCCGAATTTCTTCTCTCCCTTGCTCGTTATCTCTGTTTTATTTCCATCTTTCTTACATTTTAAATTTTTATATCTCCTCTCCCTTGCTCGTGATCTCTGTTTTATTTCCATCTTTCTTACATTTTAAATTTTTATATTGAATATTTTTGTTGTGATATTATGCTTACCGTAGAAACAGTTCTACTTCGATTGACTTATTTTCTTTTAAGATTTTATGTTATGCAACTATTTATTAAATAAGAAGAGGTCTTAGTCACGGCCGAATACGCCGAGCATCATACATAAAGAGTGCTTCTTCTTTAGTGCCTTACGCTATAAATAACAGGTACTACAATATATTTATTTATCAATATAGATTATTACACGTAGGTGTGGTAAAAATATATGTGTATTTATATGCTTAGTTTAAAAAATTCTTTTATCACATATTTATAGTTGTAAAACTTTCCCTATCATATATTTGGTATATCGTGTATGTTCCACGATAACAAATTCTCCTATGTCGTTAAAAACATTATTAAATTTTCAATTATCATACCCTATATTGTTTAGTGGAGCTATTTTTAATACACACATTTATATTAACTATTAAGGTGTTAAACAAATTCTTTATTATGTATGAACAACTCTCTCTCTCTCTCTCTCTCTCTCTCTCTCTCTCTCTCTCTATATATATATATATATATATATATATATATATATATATATATATATATATATATATATATATATATATATATATATATATATATATATATATATATATATATATATATATATATATATATATCATACCTTTAAAAGTATAGGTTTAGGAAAACTTTTCATGGTCAATGTTACCCTTAACCTTTTTGAATATTATATTGTTATCCTAATCTATTCTAATGATCCTATCCTCTTTGAATTAGTAATCAAATGATTTATCCTATTCATAATGAGACTTAACATGTTATTGGATAAAGGAGATACGTTTGATATAATTCAAATCCTTTACTTATATCACAGAGAAATCTATAAAATATATGCTAGCCAGCACCTAAAAGTTTTGGACTTTGTAAAAATATCCTCCAAGCTTTTAAATTGTAAAACACCAGACAAATTTAAAATTTTATTAAAACATCTTGAAAATTATAAATTTTACTTGTTTCAATTAAGTGAGAAATCAAAAACATATGCTAGCTAGAAAATGAAACTTTTTTCATTTTGGAGAAAATATCTTGTAAGTTTTGAAAATTGCAAAGACACCACTAAAAATTCAAAATTTATAAAAACACCTTGAAAATTTCAAACTTATAAACACACTAAAAGCCTACAAATAACACACACAACCCCCAGAATTTATGGAATTTGCAATAAGCACTCAACTTTTACAAATTGCAAAATAAAACCCTCAAAATTGTAAAATTTAGAAAAACCTGATAACTTCCAACCTAACATTACATTGAAAATATAACAATTACAAATATTCCCTACATACTTTATAATTTATAGAAAACACCCTTAAAGGTTTAAGAATTATAAACAAACACTCAAAATTCAAATTTTATAAAAACACCTTGAGAATTTCAAATTTATTAGTAAATTGAAAACATAGGAATCATAAATAGTTTATAAACAATTTACAATCAGAGAAAAGGCCTATAAGTTTAAAAATTTGCAAAACCCCTAAAATTTATAATTTACAAAAAACACCATGAGAATTTCTAACCTATAGACACTAAAATGAATATTCAAAATTACTAACAACCCTAGAAAATTAAAATTTTGTAAAAATATCATACTCCCTTTAAAAGTATAGGTTTAGGAAAACTTTTCATGGTCAATATTACTCATCATACTTTTAGTTTTTCTTCTATGATACGAGAATGAGCTATAAAATTGAATGAGAATATTAAATAATGTAAATATGAGTGAAACCACAACTAAAAGTTAACATGAATATGAGTCAAACCACAACTAAAAGTTTAATGGACATATTCAAGTATATTCATATGCAAAATTTATTTGAATTGATGATCATCCATCTTTTGAAGACTTCAAGATACTAATAAACAGAGATGTTGTACTAGATCAATGTGTTTACAACTCACAAATAGTAGATCACGGGCCTACACGGGTTGAGGAAAACAATGACAATATTTCATTTGAGAGAGATTATTGAGTTGATGATCAATCCCACAAAAACTTTATTTTCTTGTTTATTTTTATTCTATTTTATCAATTTAAATAATCATAATATTGAACCACGTGCATTGCACGCATCTCAACTAGTATATATATAGGGTTGGTTCCAATGAGAATCCAATATCAACCATCCATGATATAAAAATAAAGCGTGCTAAAATTAAGGTGGCGAATTATAATTGAATAGACATTACAAACCTAAATAAGGATAAATAAGTAAAACCACGAGATATAAAAGGAAAAATGACAAATCTTTAAACACCAAATCATCTTTTTCAAAAACTTTTCATATTCTACTAGTTTACAAATCATAGGGTCGCTTAACAATTTTCGAAATTATCTGAGATTCACGACTAAAACGGCAAGGTTCTAGGGTTTGACTCAAGACGAATCGAATCGGCTAGAATTACTAAAACATTACCGAGATTCTCAATAAAACATTCGATTCTTTAAATATCACCGAGATTCAGAACTATAGAAGAATGATTCCATTAAATGAATTGTAAGAATACTAAAATATTAATGAGAGATTCTCATTAATAAACCATTCGATTCTCTAAATATCAACGAGAGATTCAGAACTATAGAAGAATGATTCCATTAAATGAATTGTAAGAATACTAAAACATTAAGAGATTCTCAGAACTATAGAAGAATGATTCCATTAAATGAATTGTAAGAATACTAAAACATTACCGAGATTCTCAATAAAACATTCGATTCTAAATATCAACGAGAGATTCAGAACTATAGAAGAATGATTCGTTAAATGAGTTGTAAAATACTAAAACATTAAGAGATTCTCAATAAAACATTCGATTCTTTAAATATCATCGAGTGATTCGTTGTCTATTAACACCTTTATATTTTTAAAAATAGTGTTGTGAACTAGTTGATTCTGTTAATCTATTCTTTGTGATTCGTAGTTAATCAAAGTGATTCGCTTTTGTAAACTAGGTGATTCTCGTTAGATCGTAAATAAGATTCCGTAATTTATTAAGAGTCTCAGAATCGATTCTGCGGATCCATGATAAGTAGCAAAGACACAAAAAAAAAAAAAAAGAATGAAAGAAGATGGGAGGAGAGCGCCTCAGAAAAAAAGGAAAAGAGTAGAGAGCATGTGGGAGATGCCACCATAAAAATCAAAAAAATATAAAGTAAAGAAGAAGAAGAAGAAGAAGAAACTAAGAGGAGCACGGAGAAAAAGCCATTAATATCTTGATGGGATCCAAGATTCCTCTCTCGTTAGCAAGGTTCATCGACGCCAAGACCCTCAAGACTCGCTTTAATCGATAGTGAGCAAGGTTCTAGGGTTTGACTCCGAGCCTTCGCGTCCGGCCTAAATTGAAACGTAATCAAGAAGGTTGCGGTTAATTAGGCAAGAAAAAACGCCTATAATGTAACGATTTTATAACTAAAATGACAAACGTGCTCTTTAGTTAACTATCATTGCTTGCAATGGAGTTTAATCACAACCGTTGATTGGTTAAAGATCTAAGAGTAGAAATCGGTTCGAAGTTCTCATATTTGTAAGGAGTTCTCATTTGATCAGCCCCTATATATATATCATATCTTGCACGCATCGCATGCACTAATGTACCATTTATAGAAAACTACAACCTCTCTTGTGTGCATGATTCATGTAAGATCACGGTAGCAAAAAATAAACAGTACATACATGGGGCAACAAATACTCCATGACTGAACCTGTAAAAGATATTATATCACATATACTCGAAAAAACAAATAGTACATGACTCATGCAAGACCTAGGTAGCGAAAACGCAGACAGTACATGCATGGGCTACAAATACTCCATAACTCATGCAAGATCAAGGTAGCAAAAAACAAACAGTACATGCATGGGGCAACAAATACTCTAAGACTGAACCCAAAGAATAGAAAGCATTAAGCACTAACTAGAGTTTTCAAACCAGTAATAGATATTATATCATACACTCGAAAAAAGTTTGAGTGACTATGGCGCCGCTTGAAAATTTTGCGTCAAATGGTCACAAAACGAATAGACTCGGGTAACCATTCAAATATCCATATTGTAAATTCTTCTTTAATTTTTAACTTGGATAGACAAAATAAAAGATTAAGATGAATAATATAGATCACCCATAATTCAATGAACAGGTTCATAACTCATTAATTATGGACGAATGTTCATCTTGATTTTATGTCTTCCCGTGGAAGTTAAAAGATTGTTTATTATGTAGTCTACTTTGTGCCCATTGTCAATTATTATTTCATAATGATTTCATATTTTTTTTCTAAAAGGGATTTGGATCCTCTCCACTATAAAAAATAGTGGAGAGACCACTATTTTAATCATAATCGTTGATTTGTAGAGTATGTGGTTAAGATACTAAATATAGCACTTACCCTACCCCTATGAATTGCAATCTATCTGCCCAACAATAATTGAGTGAATTGTCAAATGTTTGCTCTATAATCTTCTTCTAGCTGCTCGACTTTGGTAGGTTGGACCAAAGAGAAGCCAGTGACAGGAAGTCCCTCTCAATTGGAAAGTCGATAAAGATAGGAAGGCGACCCAATGTATTGAACTGTCAGAGCAATATGACTTTGCCACTTAAAAGAAAATGTTGTTGAAAGGAACTCAAGGACAAAACAAATAATTTAAACTACTCTCTCCACTAGGAAGTTACCCTCGAACCTGATTAATTAAAAACAACAAAGAACGCAGTGAATTGCAAGGAAAATAAATTTCATTAAAGTAAAGAAATTAACTTATAAGCAACCCTATAAACTTACAAGCTGCCCCGTGAAAATAAATTTCATTAAAGTAAAGAAATTAACTTACAAGCTACCCTATGTATCTAAATTACAAAGTAAGCAACAAAATCACAAGGAACTAAACAACCATGGAAAGTAAAAAAGAACATGATAATAAAAAGTAAATAGAATATTTTGGTTGAATATGTGAGGTTGTTCTACTTCATCGTCATCAAATTAACTTATAAACTGAATCAATCCCGTCGATGGGTGTCTGGCCGCTAGTTTGATTTCTCTCTTATTCTATCGGCTGATGTCCACTCCCAAAAATCAGGTGTAAATATTTGCCCTATACACAGCGGTTGATGACATGTCGGCAGAAATGATACATAGGATTAATCCTTTTTGAAAAACAAAAGCTTTATATGTACATAGATGAGTTGAATAATGCGAAACGACCTGATACGTTGGAATGATGAATTTGCTTGACCTTATGATTTTGGTCAATTATAGTTTGGAATCATTTCTGTTGATTACCCTTTTCATCTCTGAGCAAAATTCTGAAATTAGCCCCCAAGTGAATTAGTAAATAAAGAACTAACATACAGCTAATTGCTGCCCCAGCTCCCTTGGGAAATGATAATTCTCTTGTGAGCAAAGCTGGAAGAGCTAGCAGGAGTTATTAATTGTACAACTTCATGACATATAGGGGATAAACCCTCAAAATGTGCCAATCATAACTAGGGGCGTTCATATATGGTTCGGACATGACACTTATCATATCCATATCCAGTTTCTTAAAAATGGATACGGATATGGATATTTCTCCGATAAGAAAAATCATAATTATATCTACAATAAATGAAAACTGATATGGTTCGAATATTAGAGATACAGATACATACACGATCACGGATACAAATAGGATACTCGAGAAAACAAATATGACTCGGACATGAATTGAATACGACTAAAAATATCATGTTAATTGGAAAGTAAAAGTTAATAGTTGTTTCAGACAGTAAGCTCACAAAATTTCAACCACACTAACCTAACAAACCTCACAAAACCAAGAATTGCATATAGTTGATTAAAAAAAAATAGAAGACAAGAATTTAAACACAAGGTACTACAAAATTTTCTTCTAGACCTCACATTTTATGATATTCATTCATAGAAAAAATAAATCAAATTATAGTATAACATAAATTTAATTATAAATAAGTAAAATGCAAATTAATTACCTTAATAAAAGCACGATCCAATAAACTGAAAACATATGAGCACATCCCAAAGTACATGCAATTGTTATCAATATAATTAAAAAATTCGAAACTATGAATTCAGATATTCATAACTACATCCATATCCGAATCCACATCTAAATCCATATCCGAATTCAGATATCCAGACCGTATCCGAAATTCAGACCGATAACCTTATCCAACCAAAAATCTAAAACCATATCCTAAACCGTATTGGCATCCAACCGGTTTCAAATTTTGACTACCGGATCGAATATATCCGGACCGTTTTGCACCCCCTAATCACAACTCAAGCAAATGTGAGCCAGATAATGACACATGCTCATCCAATAAAAAAACATCATTGATTACTAGTATCAACACTACCGATCCTCAATATTAAAAAAAAGGAAAAAAGTGAAAGAAGATTCAAAAGAATTCAGAAGGCTACTCAGTTTAACATTTATGACGAACAACAACCGAAACAAAATTGATAAATATTACACGGGATGATTTCTATATATGATGACAAAATATAATAGAAAAATACATAGATGAAGATTGACACTTGAATCATATAAGGTTCTTAACACTGTATCCCCCTGTCCCAAGGAAAACGTTCCCGAGTTGGGAAAAAAAAATGAGGGGCCCTAAGAAAATGTAAAAAGATGATACATCTCACGTATGGTTTCAGTCCATAAGAGGATCTTCCACCAAAAACCAGTTTACAATGCCAGCAGAAACTACCAACCTTCAACCATGAATGTACAAAGTAAAAAATGAATCACGTTCCAGAAGCAATACCGTCAACTGATGCCCAATATAGTCTAGACTCAGATATGTTAATAATACAAAGGCATGGCACAATCTAGCTGACACCATTGCCTTCCCTGCTCTTCTCCCAGGATTCATGGCCGCATACCTCCTCAATCACATTACATGTTGGCAAGAAGTCCAGGCCCTTGTCAAATCCATGGAAGTAGCCAATCTCCCATGGCTTCGGATCATAATGACCAACAACGAGATCATGATCTGTCATACCACTCACGCCTTCGTTCCTGTATTCAGGATGGAGGTTCCCATGGTCACCCTTCAAAACATCTCCACGGCCACCAGAAGAGTCATTACTGTTGAGTTGGCCCTCATAGGATGTGCAAGAGTCATCGTGCACTTCTTGATCCTCCCCAGTAGAATCATGTATATGCAACCCCTTATGTTGCTTACTAGAACTAAATATTGACTTATCATCACCGACCACTCCATCAGAAATTCCATATTCTTCATGTTCACAATAATCTTCTTCTGCATCCTCATGGATATCTTCTAAGCCATCTCCAATAACCCCATTGTCCTCTGCAGTAGCATCTACTGGAGACTCAACTCCTGAATCATCTTCCTCGTCTTCCCGTGTAAATCCAAACTCACAGTTGTCACTCTCTTGCCACTCATCATTATCGCTATCCACATTTAAGGGATCAGATCTGTTTTGTTCAGCTCTCTTCCGAAGCATGAAGACATTGAAATAGTAGCTAACAAGCTCTTTGCTGCTTTTGGAGGGGAAAACTCGAGGAAGATCATCCCAGAAGTTCTTGCCTAATGATGCCGGATTGGACGCTACAACTTCATGGAACAGCTGTTCCTCCTCTTCGGTCCATCCCAAAGTTACATCTTCTCCCATGTCACATAAGCCCAGATCTACAAATTGCTCATGCCCCAGCATACTCCTAAGCTCTTCTCTCGCTTCCATCACATGTTGTCTCACACATCTAATTGAGCCCTCATCCAAACAGCAACAGTCAAATTTGCTGTGTCCAAGTGAAACATCCAGACGTGGTGAAGTTGATTCAGGCATCGGCATAACACAGTGTCCAGTCCATTTATCACCAAGGTCGTCATTAGTTAGAATGTGCCCAGCTGATGTAGAAGCACCGGGACCATCTCTACGGGAATCATGGAAGCTTTTGGATCTCCACGCAGGAATAATTGCTTGATGATCTTGTCCAATAGCAACACGTTTTCGAGGAGGGTAGTCGAAAACAAGTGACTCAGACTCCTCTACTTGATTGAATCGAGCTGGCCAGTGGTAATCTTCATAATATCCAGGGAAAAAAGATAGCCGCACAGGTGTTTCCAGCCGGGACTCGTCATTTGTTCTGTATGAGAACCAAGGAAAACTAAAATTGCTGCCATGAGAATCCTTAGCAATCTGAGGAACAGCAGCATCCTTACGGTCCTTGAACTCAGTATCGGACAGGGCTGAAACAAAATAGACTGGATTTTAAAGCCTTGCTTGTCATTCAGAAAACTGTCAAATAAAACTAAAATTTGTCCATACTTACAGGCAATAAGTTGTTCCTGCTCACAGGTGCTACTGAAGGAAAGAAAATTTCCATCCAGTTGCCTTGTGCGCTTAACTGCAACTAGGAGGTTTTCATCATCATCAAAAGATCGTTTGCTACTCTCCAGTCTAGCAGTTTCATCGTCGCTGAGCATTACCTCCGGTAAGCTGGATGTTTTGTCATTCATAAATCCATAATTACTGTTGGAATTAACAGCATCCACATTTTGCAACTTGAAGTTGCCTCTGGTGCTAACTCCATCTTTGAATCACATCAAGAATATGTCAAGAAAAATTATGAGTTGACATTCTCTGTACTATATGCAGTTTACAAGTTCTGTTTTACCTGTAAATTGTTGCTTCTCAGGAATATATCTATGTCCAGAATATGCAAATTGATCACCGTAATCTAGTTCCGTCATGTGCTGAAACGAAAGCTGGAGGGAATCATCATGGTCAAATGGCAGCTTGTTATGCTTAAACACCATTGTTGATTTCTGACAAGTGAAGAAATTTAATGCAACTAATTAGATGATTCTCATCGGTTATCATCTTGAATACAATATATTTGCAGAGGTAAGAATAGTAAGCATTGCATTCAGCAATTAAATAGGAAGTATATGAATTCAGTGCCAATAAACACTTCTACAAGAGTCAAAATAACTGCAATAATGACCTCACATTGCACCATATAAAGAAGGATGCTAGCAGATGTGGCAAGAGGATGCCAAAATTTCAAAAAATCAATGTAGTCCCAGATTAGTGGGATGAGGTAAGGTGTCCAAAACAATAAAAACATCAACATCGACGCTATCCTAGTAAAATAAGCTTTAGAGATTTCAATCAAAGACTAATATCTATTTTAGGGGAGTAAATATGTTTAAAAGCTAATAAGATGCATCCCATCCATTTTGAGCTAGCTGTGAGATCTACTTTCCTTTATAACTAAAGGAAAACCTGATGATGAACAGTAAACTTTAACATTATCCACGAATTTAATTCCATGTTTATTTTAATTTATTACCCATTATATCACAGTCAGTTTATTTTAAAATCTTAATCATTATCCACGAAATGTAGATGATAACTGTCAACTTACGCATTTATATTTCATGACCGTTTTTATTCTCTACACTAACTGAATAAATCCTCCCACTTATTAAACCGTTGGCCCTTCAAATTAACCGTTCAAATTAATCATTCCCACTTATTACATCCCCGTTCAAATTAACCGTTCCCACTTATTAAACATATCCCACTTATTAAACAAGTCCCCCGTTGCCTATATCTTCCCATGATTTACACTTATTAAACCGTTCCCACTTATTAACTCCTTGATTCTTCACAAAGTTTTGCGTGATTTTTTAAAATTCTCTGCTACTATTTTTGTTTCTCCTGCTACCACTTCAAAAGGGGAACGAAGTAAGTCCTCTCTTTTTTCAGAGTTTTTCCTAATTAATGTCTAATTATTTGTTAAAAAAGAGAGTGTCTTCTTTGATTGCCAAATTCAGTGATTTGTATCTCATTAATTAGAGTTCTACTTGCTAATCGGTACGAAAGATCGGTACGAAAGATCTTCATGGTGCTTGCTTTCAAATTATCTGTGTGAACAATTTGCATGGTGCTTACACGATCTGTCTATGACAAATTCTACAGTTAAATTTTACATTAATTCATTATTAATGTTCTATAGTTTTCCTTGATTTGTTTAGAAAAACAAAACCCTGTAATAGTATGATATATAATTTGGAAAGGTGCAGACTTGGCGTGATCTTCTAAATATTAAAATAATTAGCTACTTGGTGCGTGAAATTGAGTTTAAAGACTGTATATTGTTGAATTTGGATTTCATTTTCTTCAGTTAAGAGACTTTTGGGTTCTCCTTTTAGAATTAGAATTGATGAATTAAACCTTTGTAGCTCATTTTGGTTCTAATTAAAGCCGGTTTGATTTATGCGATGCATTTTAAGATAAAATTTCACGTGACGAACCGCAAAAATAAGATGGGAAAAAATTTGCGCGCAAAAAAATATTGTAAGGAGGCCATGCTTAGCACGGGATGAATACTAGTATTGTTTGAAAGTAATACCTCTATAATCTCGAATCAAAACTCTTTTGAGCTATATGCATTCTCATATAAATATATAATATCTATTGAAGTCGCTATGAGATCTACTGATCTAGGTATTCTCATATCTCTCTACTGTTTTATACTCATCTCTATGTATAATATGAACCCATGAGGTTCGCCTAATTGATTCAGGCATCGGCATAACACAGTGTCCAGTCCATTTATCACCAAGGTCGTCATTAGTTAGAATGTGCCCAGCTGATGTAGAAGCACCGGGACCATCTCTACGGGAATCATGGAAGCTTTTGGATCTCCACGCAGGAATAATTGCTTGATGATCTTGTCCAATAGCAACACGTTTTCGAGGAGGGTAGTCGAAAACAAGTGACTCAGACTCCTCTACTTGATTGAATCGAGCTGGCCAGTGGTAATCTTCATAATATCCAGGGAAAAAAGATAGCCGCACAGGTGTTTCCAGCCGGGACTCGTCATTTGTTCTGTATGAGAACCAAGGAAAACTAAAATTGCTGCCATGAGAATCCTTAGCAATCTGAGGAACAGCAGCATCCTTACGGTCCTTGAACTCAGTATCGGACAGGGCTGAAACAAAATAGACTGGATTTTAAAGCCTTGCTTGTCATTCAGAAAACTGTCAAATAAAACTAAAATTTGTCCATACTTACAGGCAATAAGTTGTTCCTGCTCACAGGTGCTACTGAAGGAAAGAAAATTTCCATCCAGTTGCCTTGTGCGCTTAACTGCAACTAGGAGGTTTTCATCATCATCAAAAGATCGTTTGCTACTCTCCAGTCTAGCAGTTTCATCGTCGCTGAGCATTACCTCCGGTAAGCTGGATGTTTTGTCATTCATAAATCCATAATTACTGTTGGAATTAACAGCATCCACATTTTGCAACTTGAAGTTGCCTCTGGTGCTAACTCCATCTTTGAATCACATCAAGAATATGTCAAGAAAAATTATGAGTTGACATTCTCTGTACTATATGCAGTTTACAAGTTCTGTTTTACCTGTAAATTGTTGCTTCTCAGGAATATATCTATGTCCAGAATATGCAAATTGATCACCGTAATCTAGTTCCGTCATGTGCTGAAACGAAGCTGGAGGGAATCATCATGGTCAAATGGCAGCTTGTTATGCTTAAACACCATTGTTGATTTCTGACAAGTGAAGAAATTTAATGCAACTAATTAGATGATTCTCATCGGTTATCATCTTGAATACAATATATTTGCAGAGGTAAGAATAGTAAGCATTGCATTCAGCAATTAAATAGGAAGTATATGAATTCAGTGCCAATAAACACTTCTACAAGAGTCAAAATAACTGCAATAATGACCTCACATTGCACCATATAAAGAAGGATGCTAGCAGATGTGGCAAGAGGATGCCAAAATTTCAAAAAATCAATGTAGTCCCAGATTAGTGGGATGAGGTAAGGTGTCCAAAACAATAAAAACATCAACATCGTACGCTATCCTAGTAAAATAAGCTTTAGAGATTTCAATCAAAGACTAATATCTATTTTAGGGGAGTAAATATGTTTAAAAGCTAATAAGATGCATCCCATCCATTTTGAGCTAGCTGTGAGATCTACTTTCCTTTATAACTAAAGGAAAACCTGATGATGAACAGTAAACTTTAACATTATCCACAATTTAATTCCATGTTTATTTTAATTTATTACCCATTATATCACAGTCAGTTTATTTTAAAATCTTAATCATTATCCACGAAATGTAGATGATAACTGTCAACTTACGCATTTATATTTCATGACCGTTTTTATTCTCTACACTAACTGAATAAATCCTCCCACTTATTAAACCGTTGGCCCTTCAAATTAACCGTTCAAATTAGTCATTCCCACTTATTACATCCCCGTTCAAATTAACCGTTCCCACTTATTAAACATATCCCACTTATTAAACAAGTCCCCCGTTGCCTATATCTTCCCATGATTTACACTTATTAAACCGTTCCCACTTATTAACTCCTTGATTCTTCACAAAGTTTTGCGTGATTTTTTAAAATTCTCTGCTACTATTTTTGTTTCTCCTGCTACCACTTCAAAAGGGGAACGAAGTAAGTCCTCTCTTTTTTCAGAGTTTTTCCTAATTAATGTCTAATTATTTGTTAAAAGAGAGTGTCTTCTTTGATTGCCAAATTCAGTGATTTGTATCTCATTAATTAGAGTTCTACTTGCTAATCGGTGCGAAGATCGGTCTGAAAGATCTTCATGGTGCTTGCTTTCAAATTATCTGTGTGAACAATTTGCATGGTGCTTACGATCTGTCTATGACAAATTCTACAGTTAAATTTTACATTAATTCATTATTAATGTTCTATAGTTTTCCTTGATTTGTTTAGAAAAACAAAACCCTGTAATAGTATGATATATAATTTGGAAAGGTGCAGACTTGGCGTGATCTTCTAAATATTAAAATAATTAGCTACTTGGTGCGTGAAATTGAGTTTAAAGACTGTATATTGTTGAATTTGGATTTCATTTTCTTCAGTTAAGAGACTTTTGGGTTCTCCTTTTAGAATTAGAATTGATGAATTAAACCTTTGTAGCTCATTTTGGTTCTAATTAAAGCGGGTTTGATTTATGCGTCTGATTTTAAGATAAAATTTCACGTGACGAACCTAAAAATAAGATGGGAAAAAATTGCGCAAAAAATATTGTAAGGAGGCCATGCTTAGCAGGATGAATACTAGTATTGTTTGAAAGTAATACCTCTATAATCTCGAATCAAAACTCTTTTGAGCTATATGCATTCTCATATAAATATATAATATCTATTGGAAGGCTGCTATGAGATCTCTGATCTAGGTATTCTCATATCTCTCTCTCTTGTTTTATACTCATCTCTATGTATAATATGAACCCATGAGGTTAGCCTAATTGAGTCAGGTATAATTGCTTAATGCCCAATATAAACAAATTAGGTGCCAATATTATTAAAATTTCCAGTTAAAAATAAGGGGTTTTATATTAGTCCCCAAATCTTGCTTATTTTGATATTAGTCCCCAAATTATAGAAATTTGAAAATAGTCCCCAACTCCGTCAAGTATGTTGAAATAAGTCCTAGTAGTTAGCTTCCAGTTAAAACTGAGGGAATATTCCGTCTATTTTAACAGTTTAGATGCAACAATCCCACTATTAACCTACGAACCCAAATCCAAACCCAACTAAACCCAAAACCTCCTACCGTTTAGGAAAGCCCAAAACCAAACCCATTAGCTAGTCTTCTACCCCAACAGCTATCACTTGACCTAAACCCATGTGGCTATTCTCTCTAATTGGATAGCTTTTTAAGAGGAGGGAGGGTTGGGAAGTATACAATGGCAACCATCCTAATTTGTAGTTGTTTACATTTTCTAGTGAGGGAAGGATTGGGAGGGTTAAAAACAAATTTCTTCATTTTCTTGAACCTCCTAAAGTAGGCAGTTGGGAAGGGAGGGTTTAGTTCAATCATTCCCTCCCTACCCTCTTCTCTGTCCAAACCCACCCTAATGGCTGCAGCTTCTCCATGCAGATCCCTTTCCTACATCAACGGCCTCCTCTCTCCTCCTCCGCCCTGAAGCACTCTTCAAGCTCCGTCCTTTCCTCTCTCTCTCTCCAACCTCAGTTCTACTCAATCCTCCCTCATTATCATCCCAAATTAGGGCTAGAGTTAGGATTAGGTTTACCTCCCCAATTCCAAAACCTCGTTACTGCATCTCCACAATCCAACCCCAAACATTTAATGCAACTAATTAGATGATTCTCATCGGTTATCATCTTGAATACAATATATTTGCAGAGGTAAGAATAGTAAGCATTGCATTCAGCAATTAAATAGGAAGTATATGAATTCAGTGCCAATAAACACTTCTACAAGAGTCAAAATAACTGCAATAATGACCTCACATTGCACCATATAAAGAAGGATGCTAGCAGATGTGGCAAGAGGATGCCAAAATTTCAAAAATCAATGTAGTCCCAGATTAGTGGGATGAGGTAAGGTGTCCAAAACAATAAAAACATCAACATCGACGCTATCCTAGTAAAATAAGCTTTAGAGATTTCAATCAAAGACTAATATCTATTTTAGGGGAGTAAATATGTTTAAAAGCTAATAAGATGCATCCCATCCATTTTGAGCTAGCTGTGAGATCTACTTTCCTTTATAACTAAAGGAAAACCTGATGATGAACAGTAAACTTTAACATTATCCACAATTTAATTCCATGTTTATTTTAATTTATTACCCATTATATCACAGTCAGTTTATTTTAAAATCTTAATCATTATCCACGAAATGTAGATGATAACTGTCAACTTACGCATTTATATTTCATGACCGTTTTTATTCTCTACACTAACTGAATAAATCCTCCCACTTATTAAACCGTTGGCCCTTCAAATTAACCGTTCAAATTAATCATTCCCACTTATTACATCCCCGTTCAAATTAACCGTTCCCACTTATTAAACATATCCCACTTATTAAACAAGTCCCCCGTTGCCTATATCTTCCCATGATTTACACTTATTAAACCGTTCCCACTTATTAACTCCTTGATTCTTCACAAAGTTTTGCGTGATTTTTTAAAATTCTCTGCTACTATTTTTGTTTCTCCTGCTACCACTTCAAAAGGGGAACGAAGTAAGTCCTCTCTTTTTTCAGAGTTTTTCCTAATTAATGTCTAATTATTTGTTAAAAAAGAGAGTGTCTTCTTTGATTGCCAAATTCAGTGATTTGTATCTCATTAATTAGAGTTCTACTTGCTAATCGGTACGAAAGATCGGTACGAAAGATCTTCATGGTGCTTGCTTTCAAATTATCTGTGTGAACAATTTGCATGGTGCTTACACGATCTGTCTATGACAAATTCTACAGTTAAATTTTACATTAATTCATTATTAATGTTCTATAGTTTTCCTTGATTTGTTTAGAAAAACAAAACCCTGTAATAGTATGATATATAATTTGGAAAGGTGCAGACTTGGCGTGATCTTCTAAATATTAAAATAATTAGCTACTTGGTGCGTGAAATTGAGTTTAAAGACTGTATATTGTTGAATTTGGATTTCATTTTCTTCAGTTAAGAGACTTTTGGGTTCTCCTTTTAGAATTAGAATTGATGAATTAAACCTTTGTAGCTCATTTTGGTTCTAATTAAAGCCGGGTTTGATTTATGCGATGCAGATTTTAAGATAAAATTTCACGTGACGAACCGCAAAAATAAGATGGGAAAAAAATTGCGCGCAAAAAAAATATTGTAAGGAGGCCATGCTTAGCACGGGATGAATACTAGTATTGTTTGAAAGTAATACCTCTATAATCTCGAATCAAAACTCTTTTGAGCTATATGCATTCTCATATAAATATATAATATCTATTGGAAGCTGCTATGAGATCTACTGATCTAGGTATTCTCATATCTCTCTCTACTGTTTTATACTCATCTCTATGTATAATATGAACCCATGAGGTTCGCCTAATTGAGTCAGGTATAATTGCTTAATGCCCAATATAAACAAGTCGGGTGCCAATATTATTAAAATTTCCAGTTAAAAATAAGGGGGTTTTTTATATTAGTCCCCCAAATCTTGCTTATTTTGATATTAGTCCCCCAAATTATAGAAATTTGAAAATAGTCCCCCAACTCCGTCAAGTATGTTGAAATAAGTCCTAGTAGTTAGCTTCCAGTTAAAACTGAGGGAATATTCCGTCTATTTTAACAGTTTAGATGCAACAATCCCACTATTAACCTACGAACCCAAATCCAAACCCAACTAAACCCAAAACCTCCTACCGTTTAGGAAAGCCCAAAACCAAACCCATTAGCTAGTCTTCTACCCCAACAGCTATCACTTGACCTAAACCCATGTGGCTATTCTCTCTAATTGGATAGCTTTTTAAGAGGAGGGAGGGTTGGGAAGTATACAATGGCAACCATCCTAATTTGTAGTTGTTTACATTTTCTAGTGAGGGAAGGATTGGGAGGGTTAAAAACAAATTTCTTCATTTTCTTGAACCTCCTAAAGTAGGCGGTTGGGAAGGGAGGGTTTAGTTCAATCATTCCCTCCCTACCCTCTTCTCTGTCCAAACCCACCCTAATGGCTGCAGCTTCTCCATGCAGATCCCTTTCCTACATCAACGGCCTCCTCTCTCCTCCTCCGCCCTGAAGCACTCTTCAAGCTCCGTCCTTTCCTCTCTCTCTCTCCAACCTCAGTTCTACTCAATCCTCCCTCATTATCATCCCAAATTAGGGCTAGAGTTAGGATTAGGTTTACCTCCCCAATTCCAAAAACCTCGTTACTGCATCTCCACAATCCAACCCCAAACATTTAATCCCAAATCAATCTATTCTGAACTCTCAAATGTCGACCTTGATTTCCATCAATTCCTCCCAGAGCACCAATGAGAATCCCTCTCTGCAATCCTCAGAGCCTTCACAAGCTATTCATGGACCTCTGATCAATCCCGCGCAGAAAGGATTTCTGCGTGAAGGAGTGATTTGGGAAGTTAAGCAACCCTAGAGGAGGGTAATTTTGTAATTACCCAACCATAGTTTACTATTAACCCAACAATGGTTAGCGTTTTAGACAAAATATGCATTAGAGGGACTTATTTCAACATACCTAAAGGGCTTGGGGACTAATTTCAAATTTCTATGATTTGAGGGACTAATATCAAAATAAGCAAGATTTGAGGGACTAATATCGCAAAACCCCTAAAATAATTAGCTACTTGGTGCGTGAAATTGAGTTTAAAGACTGTATATTGTTGAATTTGGATTTCATTTTCTTCAGTTAAGAGACTTTTGGGTTCTCCTTTTAGAATTAGAATTGATGAATTAAACCTTTGTAGCTCATTTTGGTTCTAATTAAAGCCGGGTTTGATTTATGCGATGCAGATTTTAAGATAAAATTTCACGTGACGAACCGCAAAAATAAGATGGGAAAAAAATTGCGCGCAAAAAAATATTGTAAGGAGGCCGTGCTTAGCACGGGATGAATACTAGTATTGTTTGAAAGTAATACCTCTATAATCTCGAATCAAAACTCTTTTGAGCTATATGCATTCTCATATAAATATATAATATCTATTGGAAGCTGCTATGAGATCTACTGATCTAGGTATTCTCATATCTCTCTACTGTTTTATACTCATCTCTATGTATAATATGAACCCATGAGGTTCACCTAATTGAGTCGTATAATTGCTTAATGCCCAATATAAACAAGTCGGGTGCCAATATTATTAAAATTTCCAGTTAAAAATAAGGGGGTTTTTTATATTAGTCCCCCAAATCTTGCTTATTTTGATATTAGTCCCCCAAATTATAGAAATTTGAAAATAGTCCCCCAACTCCGTCAAGTATGTTGAAATAAGTCCTAGTAGTTAGCTTCCAGTTAAAACTGAGGGAATATTCCGTCTATTTTAACAGTTTAGATGCAACAATCCCACTATTAACCTTACGAACCCAAATCCAAACCCAACTAAACCCAAAAACCTCCTACCCGTTTAGGAAAGCCCAAAACCAAACCCATTAGCTAGTCTTCTACCCCAACAGCTATCACTTGACCTAAACCCATGTGGCTATTCTCTCTAATTGGATAGCTTTTTTAAGAGGGGAGGGGAGGGTTGGGAAGTATACAATGGCAACCATCCTAATTTGTAGTTGTTTACATTTTCTAGTGAGGGGAAGGATTGGGAGGGTTAAAAAGAAGCAAATTTCTTCATTTTCTTGAACCTCCTAAAGTAGACGGATTGGGAAGGGAGGGGTTTAGTTCAATCATTCCCCTCCCCTACCCTCTTCTCTGTCCAAACCCACCCTAATGGCTGCAGCTTCTCCATGCAGATCCCTTTCCTACATCAACGGCCTCCTCTCTCCTCCTCCTCACTGCTCTTCAAGCTCCGTCCTTTCTCTCTCTCTCCAACCTCAGTTCTACTCAATCCTCCCTCATTATCATCCCAAATTAGGGCTAGAGTTAGGATTAGGTTTACCTCCCCAATTCCAAAAACCTCGTTACTGCATCTCCACAATCCAACCCCAAACATTTAATCCCAAATCAATCTATTCTGAACTCTCAAATGTCGACCTTGATTTCCATCAATTCCTCCCAGAGCACCAATGAGAATCCCTCTCTGCAATCCTCAGAGCCTTCACAAGCTATCCATGGACCTCTGATCAATCCCGCGCAGAAAGGATTTCTGCGTGAAGGAGTGATTTGGGAAGTTAAGCAACCCTAGAGGAGGGTAATTTTGTAATTACCCAACCATAGTTTACTATTAACCCAACAATGGTTAGCGTTTTAGACAAAATATGCATTAGAGGGACTTATTTCAACATACCTAAAGGGCTTGGGGGACTAATTTCAAATTTCTATGATTTGAGGGACTAATATCAAAATAAGCAAGATTTGAGGGACTAATATCGCAAAACCCCTAAAATAAATAAGCATTACGATTGAAAAAAGAATATCTGAGATAACCAAGTTATTAATGGACCTCACTAGTTGCACAAAGGCAATGCATATGCCAAAAGGTAGCTAAGATAACCCTTAAACTACTAGATTAGGTAGGTAACAGTTTCGAGCGCCTTTTTTAAATCTGACATGGACCAAAACGACGTTACCACCTGACACATCATGATATTTTTTACAGCCCATGATAACACAAGACAAAAGTGTGAACTTGTACTTCTAAAAACCATGCGGTAAAAGATGATTTAAGCGAGCAATGAAGGGTGAGGACTTCAAGCCACTTTGACTATAAGGAACCTTGGAAGGTAAGGTGGATTTCCAATTTTGAGATGAGCCAACATCCGCAATCCTCCATATAACACTATGCAATGAGCTATAGAAATTTGTAAATAACTCTAGAACTCAGCATATAATGATAAAATGAAGATAAAAATAACAAATTATCACTCTATAGAATAGGTCTCATCCACTTCCCGCTAGTGAACAGTCTCCAAGAAGTTCCACATTTCATTTTGAAACGTTAAAAAAAGGACATGCAATGGTGATTGATTGCCCTGATGCTTAAGACCAACATAAGGCAGACAGATAAAGCTGAAAAAATACTTCACCAGCAATAAATAAAACATAATAATAACAAGTACAATGGCATTAACAGAGAAATAACTAGAGAATAATTTGGGAGCTAAGAATTACCTCTAGAAAGTTGGCCGACGGAAATGAGGGCCCAGCGCTAATGAAGTAATAGCGGTAGTGAGAGGCAAATAAAACAACCACAAGTTGTGAAAGTGCTACAATACTCGAGCACACAAAAAGGTGGACAATGGATTCAAATTTTATACTTAGGAAATCTAAATAAAAAACAATTAAGAAATAATCAACCAAAATAACAACCTCAATATGACAGATAATTTGAGCTCAAATTGAAACGCAATTCAAGACGCAGATCACAGAAATGAAAAAAAAAAAATCCAGAATCGAACAGATTCTGGAAGCCCCGACCTAGATCCGACTCGAGGACAACGGGTATAAAAATCGGGATCAAACGAGAGGGCGGGGAGTCACCATATGACCTAAACGATCTATTAAGGATAAAAGATTCGCCGATCCGATCAAATCAAAGATAAAACGAAAAGCCCCAAATTATTGGAAACCCTAACCCTACAACCGAATCAGGGCGTCAATAGAGAAAGAAACTGGTAGCAATCGAAAGAAGACACAGAGATCCGATCGAATTCGGAATCAATTTGAGGATTTGAAGAAGAATCGAAGGTGAATCCAGATCGAAATCGGGTGAATTTGGCGGGGGGCGACGAAAAGGGGCGAAAAAAAAAAAGGATGGGGACTTTTATTTTTGTTTATTTTTTTATTAAATTCGTGGTCCGAAAATGCGATTGACAGCCGGTATCTTTTAAACCGGCTTCTATCTCGAGTCTTAACGTCACTGAAAATTATATTTATACCCTTTCCAATTGTTAAAATCACACAGCATTTTATATTAACTGCAAAGAAGAACAAGCGGAGAACGTAGAATTTCTGAGGGTACTTTAGGAAATATATAGAATAATGCAGAGGAGAGCAAAGTCACGTCTCTACAGTTTACATATTAAAATCTCATCCGTTCATTTTATGATACGACTTCTCGATGGACGGTCTGGATTGCTGAAAGATGATGATTGGGAGAATGACGTCGGCAAGGAACCGGTTCGCTTATGATCTCGAATGGTCCGATTGAACCGCCGCCAGCGCGTGAGGTGGAATTAGCCGTTGTTTTTATTGGATACATTTTCCGCCGTTGGATCCACCAAATATGACTAATAGGTTGACTGGTTGTTGGTTCTTGTTCGTATTTATACTTAGTATTGAGTGATATTAATTGGATAACACTGCAGATAACTCATTCTTTGTCTTTGCTGTTACGAACCCAAATCCAAACCCAACTAAACCCAAAACCTCCTACCCGTTTAGGAAAGCCCAAAACCAAACCCATTAGCTAGTCTTCTACCCCAACAGCTATCACTTGACCTAAACCCATGTGGCTATTCTCTAATTGGATAGCTTTTTAAGAGGAGGGAGGGTTGGGAAGTATACAATGGCAACCATCCTAATTTGTAGTTGTTTACATTTTCTAGTGGGAAGGATTGGGAGGGTTAAAAGAAGCAAATTTCTTCATTTTCTTGAACCTCCTAAAGTAGACGGATTGGGAAGGGAGGGTTTAGTTCAACTACCCTCTTCTCTTCCAAACCCACCCTAATGGCTGCAGCCAGCTTCCCATGCAGATCCTTACCAATCTCCTCCTCCTTCTGCCTCTTCAAGCTCCCCTCTCTCTCTCCAACCTCAGTTCTACTCAATCCTCCCTCATTATCATCCCAAATTAGGGCTAGAGTTAGGATTAGGTTTACCTCCCCAATTCCAAAACCTCGTTACTGCATCTCCACAATCCAACCCCAAACATTTAATCCCAAATCAATCTATTCTGAACTCTCAAATGTCGACCTTGATTTCCATCAATTCCTCCCAGAGCACCAATGAGAATCCCTCTCTGCAATCCTCAGAGCCTTCACAAGCTATTCATGGACCTCTGATCAATCCCGCGCAGAAAGGAGTTCTGCGTGAAGGAGTGATTTGGGAAGTTAAGCAACCCTAGAGGAGGGTAATTTTGTAATTACCCAACCATAGTTTACTATTAACCCAACAATGGTTAGCGTTTTAGACAAAATATGCATTAGAGGGACTTATTTCAACATACCTAAAGGGCTTGGGGGACTAATTTCAAATTTCTATGATTTGAGGGACTAATATCAAAATAAGCAAGATTTGAGGGACTAATATCGCAAAACCCCTAAAATAAATAAGCATTACGATTGAAAAAAGAATATCTGAGATAACCAAGTTATTAATGGACCTCACTAGTTGCACAAAGGCAATGCATATGCCAAAAGGTAGCTAAGATAACCCTTAAACTACTAGATTAGGTAGGTAACAGTTTCGAAATTTTTAAATCTGACATGGACCAAAACGACGTTACCACCTGACACATCATGATATTTTTCCAGCCCATGATAACACAAGACAAAAGTGTGAACTTGTACTTCTAAAAACCATGCGGTAAAAGATGATTTAAGCGAGCAATGAAGGGTGAGGACTTCAAGCCACTTTGACTATAAGGAACCTTGGAAGGTAAGGTGGATTTCCAATTTTGAGATGAGCCAACATCCCAATCCTCCATATAACACTATGCAATGAGCTATAGAAATTTGTAAATAACTCTAGAACTCAGCATATAATGATAAAATGAAGATAAAAATAACAAATTATCACTCTATAGAATAGGTCTCATCCACTTCCCGCTAGTGAACAGTCTCCAAGAAGTTCCACATTTCATTTTGAAACGTTAAAAAAAGGACATTCAATGGTGATTGATTGCCCTGATGCTTAAGACCAACATAAGGCAGACAGATAAAGCTGAAAAAAATACTTCACCAGCAATAAATAAAACATAATAATAACAAGTACAATGGCATTAACAGAGAAATAACTAGAGAAGAATTTGGTAGCTAAGAATTACCTCTAGAAAGTTGGCCGACGGAAAATGAGGGCCCAGCGCTAATGAAGTAATAGCGGTAGTGAGAGGCAAATAAAACAACCACAAGTTGTGAAAGCGCGACAATACTCGAGCACACAAAAAAGGTGGACAATGGATTCAAATTTTATACTTAGGAAATCTAAATAAAAAAACAATTAAGAAATAATCAATCAAAATAACAACCTCAATATGACAGATAATTTGAGCTCAAATTGAAACGCAATTCAAGACGCAGATCACAGAAATAAAAATAAAAATAAAAATTCCAGAATCGAACAGATTCTGGAAGCCCCGACCTAGATCCGACTCGAGGACAACGGGTATAAAAATCGGGATCAAACGAGAGGGCGGGGAGTCCCCATATGACCTAAACGATCTATTAAGGATAAAAGATTGGCCGATCCGATCAAATCAATGATAAAACGAAAAGCCCCAAATTATTGGAAACCCTAACCCTACAACCGAATCAGGGCGTCAATAGAGAAAGAAACTGGTAGCAATCGAAAGGAGACACAGAGATCCGATCGAATTCGGAATCAATTTGAGGATTTGAAGAAGAATCGAAGGTGAATCCAGATCGAAATCGGGTGAATTTGGCGGGGGGCGACGAAAAGGGGAAACAAAAAAAAAAGGATCGGGACTTTTATTTTTGTTTATTTTTTTATTAAATTCGTGGTCCGAAAATGCGATTGACAGCCGGTATCTTTTAAACCGGCTTCTATCTCGGGTCTTAACGTCACTGAAAATTATATTTATACCCTTTCCAATTGTTAAAATCACACAGCATTTTATATTAACTGCAAAGAAGAACAAGCGGAGAACGTAGAATTTCTGAGGGTACTTTAGGAAATATATAGAATAATGCAGAGGAGAGCAAAGTCACGTCTCTACAGTTTACATATTAAAATCTCATCCGTTCATTTTATGATACGACTTCTCGATGGACGGTCTGGATTGCTGAAAGATGATGATTGGGAGAATGACGTCGGCAAGGAACCGGTTCGCTTATGATCTCGAATGGTCCGATTGAACCGCCGCCAGCGCGTGAGGTGGAATTAGCCGTTGTTTTTATTGGATACATTTTCCGCCGTTGGATCCACCAAATATGACTAATAGGTTGACTGGTTGTTGGTTCTTGTTCGTATTTATACTTAGTATTGAGTGATATTAATTGGATAACACTGCAGATAACTCATTCTTTGTCTTTGCTGTTAAATAAATTGTCTTTTACAACATATCTTTGTGATGTTAATTGAATAACACTGCCAATCATTCCCAATTATAAAAATAAGTACCTGTTCATTTCACATCGTCCAAAATTGCATAATTCTTAGCACAAATATATTGAGCAATGAGCTATAGAAATTTGTAAATAACTCTAGAACTCAGCATATAATGATAAAATGAAGATAAAAATAACAAATTATCACTCTATAGAATAGGTCTCATCCACTTCCGCTAGTGAACAGTCTCCAAGAAGTTCCACATTTCATTTTGAAACGTTAAAAAGGACATTCAATGGTGATTGATTGCCCTGATGCTTAAGACCAACATAAGGCAGACAGATAAAGCTGAAAAAATACTTCACCAGCAATAAATAAAACATAATAATAACAAGTACAATGGCATTAACAGAGAAATAACTAGAGAATAATTTGGTAGCTAAGAATTACCTCTAGAAAGTTACCCGACGGAAATGAGGGCCCAGCGCTAATGAAGTAATAGCGGTAGTGAGAGGCAAATAAAACAACCACAAGTTGTGAAAGTGCTACAATACTCGAGCACACAAAAAGGTGGACAATGGATTCAAATTTTATACTTAGGAAATCTAAATAAAAACAATTAAGAAATAATCAATCAAAATAACAACCTCAATATGACAGATAATTTGAGCTCAAATTGAAACGCAATTCAAGACGCAGATCACAGAAATAAAAATAAAATAAAAATCCAGAATCGAACAGATTCTGGAAGCCCTGACCTAGATCCGACTCGAGGACAACGGGTATAAAAATCGGGATCAAACGAGAGGGCGGGGAGTCCCATATGACCTAAACGATCTATTAAGGATAAAAGATTCGCCGATCCGATCAAATCAAAGATAAAACGAAAAGCCCCAAATTATTGGAAACCCTAACCCTACAACCGAATCAGGGCGTCAATAGAGAAAGAAACTGGTAGCAATCGAAAGGAGACACAGAGATCCGATCGAATTCGGAATCAATTTGAGGATTTGAAGAAGAATCGAAGGTGAATCCAGATCGAAATCGGGTGAATTTGGCGGGGGCGACGAAAGGGGAAACAAAAAAAAGGATGGGGACTTTTATTTTGTTTATTTTTTATTAAATTCGTGGTCCGAAAATGCGATTGACAGCCGGTATCTTTTAAACCGGCTTCTATCTCGGTCTTAACGTCACTGAAAATTATATTTATACCCTTTCCAATTGTTAAAATCACACAGCATTTTATATTAACTGCAAAGAAGAACAAGCGGAGAACGTAGAATTTCTGAGGGTACTTTAGGAAATATATAGAATAATGCAGAGGAGAGCAAAGTCACGTCTCTACAGTTTACATATTAAAATCTCATCCGTTCATTTTATGATACGACTTCTCGATGGACGGTCTGGATTGCTGAAAGATGATGATTGGGAGAATGACGTCGGCAAGGAACCGGTTCGCTTATGATCTCGAATGGTCCGATTGAACCGCCGCCAGCGCGTGAGGTGGAATTAGCCGTTGTTTTTTTTTTTATTGGATACATTTTCCGCCGTTGGATCCACCAAATATGACTAATAGGTTGACTGGTTGTTGGCTCTTGTTCGTATTTATACTTAGTATTGAGTGATATTAATTGGATAACACTGCACATAACTCATTCTTTGTCTTTGCTGTTAAATAAATTGTCTTTTACAACATATCTTTGTGATGTTAATTGAATAACACTGCCAATCATTCCCAATTATAAAAATAAGTACCTGTTCATTTCACATCGTCCAAAATTGCATAATTCTTAGCACAAATATATTGAGAAATCAGCCATTGAAATTTAAGATAGTAACATACTTTAATCAAATCTGCATACAATAAACTTACATAAATATGATGGGATTGTTTTAAGATACAATGGCAATTTTAACTCCAATATGTAGTCTTTATCAACCACCTATTTCCTACAAATCAAACTCCAACCACTCACCTTAAGCCTACAAAGAAACACTCGACTCCTCTGAATCCAACCTAAATATAAAATTTAGATCAATGGATGCATAGAGATGAAGATCACTCTTGAAATAAGTAAAACCAATAAATAATATTAAGTATTAATATGATAATATTATATTTGATCATTAGTTGCTCATTAGTTGTCCTACAAAATAGATAAATATTTCTTAGACGTCTATCATTAACTTCAATATCTAAATAAAAGGTATAACATGTATCAACCGTACAACATGTATAACAGATAAATCTTGTTTCTTAATTTATACAACTACTGCTAAAGAAAGTGAAGAATGTTAGAACGTTGTTCGTGCAATATCTCTTGTTTGATTAATAACAAACTCTCATTTACTACCGATATGTTTGTGAGATGATATATTTCGTGTATAAACATGTACGAACAAGTTGCGGTTCAAAACGATACAAAAATCAACACTAACGTTGATTTCAACCTTTGAACCATCCATGGTCAAAAGGCACCATCGATGGTCAAGCAAATCATCGATGGACTACGGGAAAGAATCAGAGAAAATAAAATCCAGAAATCGGACCATCGATGGTCAACAATCGACCATCGATGATTGCAAGGACCATCAATGGACTACAGTCAACAATCGGAGAAATTCAAAATTAAAATTTGCACAATCGATGGACTGATCAACCATCGATGATCATCAACGGATCATCAATGATCGTGACCAACCATCGATGGTTATGGCGTGTTTTGATAGATTTTCAAATTTAATCTCAGCCGTTCGTTGATTGATTTGATCTCCTATTGGAACTCTGATTAGAGTATCTCTTTCCTATTCTATCAAGGTCTATTTAAGAGGAGTTGGAGATCATATTTGAAGAAGAGACAACAAGAAGACAGAGAGGCAATTGCATAAAAAGAAGAGATCTTTTTCTAGTGTTTGAGAGAGAGAGAGAGAGAGAGAGAGAGAGAGAGAGAGAGATTGTTGATGGTTTAAATCACACAGTCAATAATTATGTTGGTGAGGAGATGATGGGAATCCGTTAACTTTCTCCGAATATCTGCTTCTAAGAGAGAGATTATCTGATCCAGCACAAGTAAGAATCCGTAAGAGGGTGGGGCCTATTTTCTCGGTGGGTCCTCCGACGATCAAGTCGGTTGATGCTAATGGAGGAGTCACGATGAACTACTGGAGTTCTTAGGGATTGAGAAAAAAATATGAGGTCTGTGCTGGGAATTAGCTGACCCTGATTTTGAGAATAGTTTCGCCTTTTATAGCATAAGTGTGGGGGTAATTTGGTCATCTTGGCTAGGGCTGAGCTAGCAGCTGAGTCAGACCTTGCTTTACAGGTGTCGACCGAGGAGTGGAGGGAGGTCACTTCGATTAGGCATGGGTCGGCGATGGAGTCAGATCCACCTTTACAAGTGTCGCATGCTAAGTGGATGGAGTCAAGTCGGCATTTAAAGGGATTTGATGGGGTGTGTGCGGCGTCGGCGTGGTCCAATGTGCCTTAAAGACTTTCAAGGAGGGAGTAATGATGACACTGATCATGCATTTAAGGTGATGGTGATGCCCTATCCATGGGGAAACCGAGGTGAGACGAATGGCGAGTCATTGAATAGGATGTCGAGAGGTACCGCCTTCAAGTCGACTTTGAGAGAGTCGATATGAGGCTAAGGTGGCACAACCGGACGAAAGGGGAAACAAAAAAAGGATCGGGACTTTTATTTTTGTTTATTTTTTATTAAATTCGTGGTCCGAAAATGCGATTGACAGCCGGTATCTTTTAAACCGGCTTCTATCTCGGTCTTAACGTCACTGAAAATTATATTTATACCCTTTCCAATTGTTAAAATCACACAGCATTTTATATTAACTGCAAAGAAGAACAAGCGGAGAACGTAGAATTTCTGAGGGTACTTTAGGAAATATATAGAATAATGCAGAGGAGAGCAAAGTCACGTCTCTACAGTTTACATATTAAAATCTCATCCGTTCATTTTATGATACGACTTCTCGATGGACGGTCTGGATTGCTGAAAGATGATGATTGGGAGAATGACGTCGGCAAGGAACCGGTTCGCTTATGATCTCGAATGGTCCGATTGAACCGCCGCCAGCGCGTGAGGTGGAATTAGCCGTTGTTTTTTATTGGATACATTTTCCGCCGTTGGATCCACCAAATATGACTAATAGGTTGACTGGTTGTTGGTTCTTGTTCGTATTTATACTTAGTATTGAGTGATATTAATTGGATAACACTGCAGATAACTCATTCTTTGTCTTTGCTGTTAAATAAATTGTCTTTACAACATATCTTTGTGATGTTAATTGAATAACACTGCCAATCATTCCCAATTATAAAAATAAGTACCTGCTCATTTCACATCGTCCAAAATTGCATAATTCTTAGCACAAATATATTGAGAAATCAGCCATTGAAATTTAAGATAGTAACATACTTTAATCAAATCTGCATACAATAAACTTACATAAATATGATGGGATTGTTTTAAGATACAATGGCAATTTTAACTCCAATATGTAGTCTTTATCAACCACCTATTTCCTACAAATCAAACTCCAACCACTCACCTTAAGCCTACAAAGAAACACTCGACTCCTCTGAATCCAACCTAAATATAAAATTTAGATCAATGGATGCATAGAGATGAAGATCACTCTTGAAATAAGTAAAACCAATAAATAATATTAAATATTAATATGATAATATTATATTTGATCATTAGTTGCTCATTAGTTGTCCTACAAAATAGATAAATATTTCTTAGACGTCTATCATTAACTTCAATATCTAAATAAAAGGTATAACATGTATCAACCGTACAACATGTATAACAGATAAATCTTGTTTCTTAATTTATACAACTACTGCTAAAGAAAGTGAAGAATGTTAGAACGTTGTTCGTGCAATATCTCTTGTTTGATTAATAACAAACTCTCATTTACTACCGATATGTTTGTGAGATGATATATTTCGGTATAAACATGTACGAACAAGTTGCGGTTCAAACGATACAAAAATCAACACTAACGTTGATTTCAACCTTTGAACCATCCATGGTCAAAAGGCACCATCGATGGTCAAGCAAATCATCGATGGACTACGTGAAAGAATCGGAGAAAATAAAATCCGAAATCGGACCATCGATGGTCAACAATCAACCATCGATGATTGCAAGGACCATCAATGGACTACCAACAATCGGAGAAATTCAAAATTAAAATTTGCACAATCGATGGACTCTGATCAACCATCGATGATCATCAACGGATCATCAATGATCGTGACCAACCATCGATGGTTATGACGGTTTTGATAGATTTTCAAATTTAATCTCACTGCTCGTTGATTGATTTGATCTCCTATTGGAACTCGATTAGAGTATCTCTTTCCTATTCTATCAAGGCCTATTTAAGAGGAGTTGGAGATCATATTTGAAGAAGAGACAACAAGAAGAGAGAGAGGTAATTGCATAAAAAGAAGAGATCTTTTCTAGTGTTTGAGAGAGAGAGAGAGAGAGAGAGAGAGAGAGAGAGAGAGTTTGTTGATGGTTTAAATCACACACCAATAATTATGTTGGTGAGGAGATGATGGGAATCCGTTAACTTTCTCGAATATCGCTTCTAAGAGAGAGATTATCCGATCCAAAGACAAGTAAGAACTGTAAGAGGGTGGGGCCTATTTTCTCGGTGGGTCCTCCACGATCAAGTCGGTTGATGCTAATGGAGGAGTCACGATGAACCACCGGAGTTCTTAGGATTGAGAAAAAATATGAGGTCCGTCACGGGAATTAGCTTACCACGATTTTGAGAATAGTTTCACTTTTATAGCATAAGTGTGGGGTAATTTGGTCATCTTGGCTAGGGTGAGCTAGGACCGAGTCGACCTTGCTTTATAGGTGTCGGCCGAGAGTGGAGGGAGGTCACTTCGATTAGGCATGGGTCGGCGATGAGTCGATCCACCTTTACAAGTGTCGCATGCTAAGTGGATGGAGTCAAGTCGGCATTTAAAGGGATTTGATGGGGTGTGTGCGGCGTCGGCGTGGTCCGATGTGCCTTAAAGACTTTCAAGGAGGGACTAATATCAAAATAAGCAAGATTTGAGGGACTAATATCAAAATAAGCAAGATTTGAGGGACTAATATCAAAATAAGCAAGATTTGAGGGACTAATATCAAAATAAGCAAGATTTGAGGGACTAATATCAAAATAAGCAAGATTTGAGGGACTAATATCAAAATAAGCAAGATTTGAGGGACTAATATCAAAATAAGCAAGATTTGAGGGACTAATATCAAAATAAGCAAGATTTGAGGGACTAATATCAAAATAAGCAAGATTTGAGGGACTAATATCAAAATAAGCAAGATTTGAGGGACTAATATCAAAATAAGCAAGATTTGAGGGACTAATATCGCAAAACCCCTAAAATAAATAAGCATTACGATTGAAAAAAGAATATCTGAGATAACCAAGTTATTAATGGACCTCACTAGTTGCACAAAGGCAATGCATATGCCAAAAGGTAGCTAAGATAACCCTTAAACTACTAGATTAGGTAGGTAACAGTTTCGAGCGCCTTTTTTAAATCTGACATGGACCAAAACGACGTTACCACCTGACACATCATGATATTTTTTCCAGCCCATGATAACACAAGACAAAAGTGTGAACTTGTACTTCTAAAAACCATGCGGTAAAAGATGATTTAAGCGAGCAATGAAGGGTGAGGACTTCAAGCCACTTTGACTATAAGGAACCTTGGAAGGTAAGGTGGATTTCCAATTTTGAGATGAGCCAACATCCTAATCCTCCATATAACACTATGCAATGAGCTATAGAAATTTGTAAATAACTCTAGAACTCAGCATATAATGATAAAATGAAGATAAAAATAACAAATTATCACTCTCTATAGAATAGGTCTCATCCACTTCCCGCTAGTGAACAGTCTCCAAGAAGTTCCACATTTCATTTTGAAACGTTAAAAAAAGGACATGCAATGGTGATTGATTGCCCTGATGCTTAAGACCAACATAAGGCAGACAGATAAAGCTGAAAAAACTACTTCACCAGCAATAAATAAAACATAATAATAACAAGTACAATGGCATTAACAGAGAAATAACTAGAGAATAATTTGGGAGCTAAGAATTACCTCTAGAAAGTTACCCGACCGGAAATGAGGGCCCAGCGCTAATGAAGTAATAGCGGTAGTGAGAGGCAAATAAAACAACTACAAGTTGTGAAAGTGCTACAATACTCGAGCACACAAAAAAGGTGGACAATGGATTCAAATTTTATACTTAGGAAATCTAAATAAAAAACAATTAAGAAATAATCAACCAAAATAACAACCTCAATATGACAGATAATTTGAGCTCAAATTGAAACGCAATTCAAGACGCAGATCACAGAAATGAAAAATCCAGAATCGAACAGATTCTGGAAGCCCTGACCTAGATCCGACTCGAGGACAACGGGTATAAAAATCGGGATCAAACGAGAGGGCGGGGAGTCACCATATGACCTAAACGATCTATTAAGGATAAAAGATTCGCCGATCCGATCAAATCAAAGATAAAACGAAAAGCCCCAAATTATTGGAAACCCTAACCCTACAACCGAATCAGGGCGTCAATAGAGAAAGAAACTGGTAGCAATCGAAAGGAGACACAGAGATCCGATCGAATTCGGAATCAATTTGAGGATTTGAAGAAGAATCGAAGGTGAATCCAGATCGAAATCGGGTGAATTTGGCGGGGGCGACGAAAAGGGCGAAAAAAAAAGGATGGGGACTTTTATTTTGTTTATTTTTTATTAAATTCGTGGTCCGAAAATGCGATTGACAGCCGGTATCTTTTAAACCGGCTTCTATCTCGGTCTTAACGTCACTGAAAATTATATTTATACCCTTTCCAATTGTTAAAATCACACAGCATTTTATATTAACTGCAAAGAAGAACAAGCGGAGAACGTAGAATTTCTGAGGGTACTTTAGGAAATATATAGAATAATGCAGAGGAGAGCAAAGTCACGTCTCTACAGTTTACATATTAAAATCTCATCCGTTCATTTTATGATACGACTTCTCGATGGACGGTCTAGATTGCTGAAAGATGATGATTGCGAGAATGACGTCGGTAAGGAACCGGTTCGCTTATGATCTCGAATGGTCCGATTGAACCGCCGCCAGCGCGTGAGGTGGAATTAGCCGTTGTTTTTTTTTATGGATACATTTTCCGCCGTTGGATCCACCAAATATGACTAATAGGTTGACTGGTTGTTGGTTCTTGTTCGTATTTATACTTAGTATTGAGTGATATTAATTGGATAACACTGCAGATAACTCATTCTTTGTCTTTGCTGTTAAATAAATTGTCTTTTACAACATAGCTTTGTGATGTTAATTGAATAACACTGCCAATCATTCCCAATTATAAAAATAAGTACCTGCTCATTTCACATCGTCCAAAATTGCATAATTCTTAGCACAAATATATTGAGAAATCAGCCATTGAAATTTAAGATAGTAACATACTTTAATCAAATCTGCATACAATAAACTTACATAAATATGATGGGATTGTTTTAAGATACAATGGCAATTTTAACTCCAATATGTAGTCTTTATCAACCACCTATTTCCTACAAATCAAACTCCAACCACTCACCTTAAGCCTACAAAGAAACACTCGACTCCTCTGAATCCAACCTAAATATAAAATTTAGATCAATGGATGCATAGAGATGAAGATCACTCTTGAAATAAGTAAAACCAATAAATAATATTAAATATTAATATGATAATATTATATTTGATCATTAGTTACTCATTAGTTGTCCTACAAAATAGATAAATATTTCTTAGACGTCTATCATTAACTTCAATATCTAAATAAAAGGTATAACATGTATCAACCGTACAACATGTATAACAGATAAATCTTGTTTCTTAATTTATACAACTACTGCTAAAGAAAGTGAAGAATGTTAGAACGTTGTTCGTGCAATATCTCTTGTTTGATTAATAACAAACTCTCATTTACTACTGATATGTTTGTGAGATGATATATTTCAGGTATAAACATGTACGAACAAGTTGCGGTTCAAAACGATACAAAAATCAACACGAACGTTGATTTCAACCTTTGAACCATCCATGGTCAAAAGGCACCATCGATGGTCAAGCAAATCATCGATGGACTACAGGAAAGAATCGGAGAAAATAAAATCCAGAAATCGGACCATCGATGGTCAACAATCAACCATCGATGATCGCAAGGACCATCAATGGACTACAGTCAACAATCGGAGAAATTCAAAAATTAAAATTTGCACAATCGATGGACTACAGTCAACCATCGATGATCATCAACGGATCATCAATGATCGTGACCAACCATCGATGGTTATGACGTGTTTTGATAGATTTTCAAATTTAATCTCAGCCGTTCGTTGATTGATTTGATCTCCTATTGGAACTCTGATTAGAGTATCTCTTTCCTATTCTATCAAGGCCTATTTAAGAGGAGTTGGAGATCATATTTGAAGAAGAGACAACAAGAAGAGAGAGAGGTAATTGCATAAAAAGAAGAGATCTTTTTCTAGTGTTTGAGAGAGAGAGAGAGAGAGAGAGAGAGAGAGAGAGTTTGTTGATGGTTTAAATCACACAGTCAATAATTATGTTGGTGAGGAGATGATGGGGATCCGCTAACTTTCTCCGAATCTCTGATTCTAAGAGAGAGATTATCTGATCCAGCACAAGTAAGAATCCGTAAGAGGGTGGGGCCTATTTTCTCGGTGGGTCCTCCTACGATCAAGTCAGTTGATGCTAATGGAGGAGTCACGATGAACTACTGGAGTTCTTAGGAATTGAGAAAAAAAATATGAGGTCTGTCCTGGGAATTAGCTTACCCTGATTTTGGGAATAGTTTCGCCTTTTATAGCATAAGTGTGGGGGTAATTTGGTCATCTTGGCTAGGGCTGAGCTAGGAGCTGAGTCAGACCTTGCTTTATAGGTGTCGACCGAGAGTGGAGGGAGGTCACTTCGATTAGGCATGGGTCGGCGACGGAGTCAGATCCGCCTTTATAAGTGTCGCATGCTAAGTGGATGGAGTCAAGTCAGCATTTAAAGGGATTTGATGGGGGGCGTGCGGCGTCGGCGTGGTCCGATGTGCCTTAAAGACTTTCGAGGAGGGAGTAATGATGACACTGATCATGCATTTAAGGTAATGGTGACGCCCTGTCCATGGGGAAACCGAGGTGAGACGAATGGCGAGTCATTGAATAGGATGTCAAGAGGTACCGCCTTTCAAGTCGACTTTGAGAGGAGTCGATATGAGGCGAAGGTGGCACAACCGGATGAGTCAACCCGTGTAGCATTGGCCGAGTAGGGAGGCTGACTAGTACCACCTCTCGAGTCGACATGGGGTGGTGTCGACTAGTCCCGCATCTTGAGTTGACCCGCCGAGTCCGCTGGACCTTAGAATTGGCCGTATTGAGGTGGCGAGTTGGTTGGATTTGAGTTTTAATGCGGGATATTTGTCTGCTACTAATTAATGGTTTGTGTTCTAGCGATTAAAATACCATAACAAAGTTGATCTAATTCTCTGAGCCTCGTTCAACTTCTTCTCGGTGAGCTTTTCATCGGAGTTTGATTGAGAGAGAAGGAGTGCCCTACGCCTACAATGCTACACCGCTTCTTCATCTACATTAATTTGGAGAACGGTTTGATAAAGGGTTGTAATATTGTTCTTTTATTTTTTATTTATTTTGGGTTGGTTGTATTTCAAACTTGTGAGTTTAACGGCGTACTCAAGCCGAGTAATTGAGGATTGGTGTACTCAAGCCAGGTTAATTAAGGGTTTGTCTAGCTAGGACTAGGTTTCTTCTGGTCATTGTGAAGAGTTAGGTTAGACGGCTGATTTCAGGTAGATTTCAGGGTGCGGTCTTTGAAGTCTACTAAATTGGGCTGTGATTTGGGTGAACTCTGGTCATAGTGAAGAAGGCTTTTCACGAGAAGGAAGAGTAGACGTAGGATTTTGATTCGAACTACAATAAAAATCTCATGTGTTCCTGTGTTAGTTTGCTTTTAGTTTTTCACTTATTTTATTTTCACTACATATTCTGAGTTAGTCAAAAATTATAGCAATCCTATTCACCCCCCTCTAGGCTTGCATCCCAGTTCCAACAAGTGATATCACAGCCTTGTTATTCATCTTTAGGTATCACAACCTAGGATAGAAATATCAAGTCTTATCACCGCTTCAGCTTTTCTTGAAGGACATGCCGTCAACCGACCCTCACTTTTCGATGGCACAAATTACACATATTGGAAAGCACGTATGAGAGTTTTTTGTTGTCCACTAGTTTTGATATTTGGGAGAGTGTAGAACATGGGTATAAGGAACCTAGTAATGAGGTAGATGGTGTTTACAGTTGTTCTAACCAAGGATAAGTGGACTACACAGGATAAATAGATTTATTCTCATAATTCTAAAGCCATGAATACCTTATATTGCTCTGTTACCACTGAAGAGTTTAACCATGTTTCTAATTGTACTATTGCGCAGGAAATTTGGAAAATACTGGAAGTTACACACGAAGAAACTTCACGTAAAGGAGGAAAAGCTTGCAATGTTGGTGAGCAAATATTAAAATTTTAAGATGAAGGCCTCGGAAAGTATACAGGAGATGTTCACACGATTCACCGATATTGTGAACAAATCAAAAGCTTTAGGGAAGGAGTACGATAACAAAGAGTTGTGTAGAAAACTATTTCATTCTCTATCTCGGTATTGGGAACCTAAGGTAACGGCTACTGAAGAACTTTAAAATTTTTCTAATCTATCTCTTGATGATCTTGTAGGCAATCCTATAACATATGAAGTTAGGCTTAAAGAAAGAGAAGATGCCTCAGAAGAAGACTCCAAGAAGAAATCGTTAGCCAAACTAAGAAGGAAAAATCCCAGTCTAAGAAGAAGAAAAAGCCGAGCTCAATTTTTGAGAAAGAAAATAGCCAAGTTAATCAAATTGTTAAAGGCTACCAATCCTTCCTCAAGTCAAAGGATGGTCAAAACTTCCTGCAAGACAAACGGGATCACTATACAAGCAGGGTAAATAAATATAATTCTAGTGATTCTGATACTGAATTAATTTATTTTCGATGCAGGAAACTCGACCACCTGAAGAAGAATTGACCACTGAACAAAAAGAACTATAAAGAAAAGGGAAAAAGCTCCAAAATAACTACTTGGGAGGACTCGGAGAGTAGTTCTAGCGATGATGACAAAACAACACACTTATGTCTCATGGGAAGAAAAGCTTCAATTTCATATGCAGATCAAGGTATTTTGAGTGGCTCTAATAGTGAAAGTTTAGACGACGAGGTATATCTTGCATATGATGATTTATATTTAAAATATAAGGAGATGTTAGTTCACCTTGAGAAAATTGCTAAAAAGTATGAAACAAAAAGAATGAATACAAACTTGAAAAAAGAAAATAAGCTTTTGTCAAAGAAAGTAAAATTTTCTTCTTCAAATTTGAATTCAGATAATTCATCTCATGAATCTCCTCTTTCATGTGCACACAATGTTCTGAGCTACAAAATCAAATCTCTTGTTTATCTAAGCAACTTGAAAATAATCAATGTGAAAAAGAAAAACTGTTGCTAAGATAAATGAGTTATTTTATGAGCAGTCTTCAATAAATAAAGTTTGAAACTCGATGCACTACTATTATTTTTGAAAATAAATAACTAAAGTCTAAAAATAGTGATTTGGAAAAGGCAGTGAAAAATTTCTCCTTGGGATCTAAAGGTCTAAACATGATCCTTTCCAATCAACGATTTGCAAAAGTCAAAACTGGACTTGGTTATTCATATTCTAAAAACATAAAAGTTTTAACCTTCTTTTGTAAAGGGTAATAATCTTGGTTATTTTAATTATATTCTCAATGAAACTTATCATTCTATATGCTCATTATGTGGAAAAACTAGACATGTTTCTATGAGCTATCGTATGAGATATAGGATCATAACAATCAAACAGATTTGGGTATCGAAAAGCCTTATTGCTAACCAACATGGACCTATGTGGATACCTAGGTCATAATTATCTACCTTTCTGTAGGTTTGTAGGTCTACCGAGGATTGAGACAACACACGGTGATTGCTTGCAGGTTCAGATTATCAAAATCTAATCCTTGGTCTGCATGGATATGAGGAGATACTAATTTGATATATGTTTTATATTATCTTCTCATAAGGGTAAGCTTCAGGTATATTCTATAACCCTTACTAGTTGTATATATATTTTTGGGTGATGCATGAGATACTCTAGCATTACTAACTTATTTGCTTTTATTGCTTATCAGTTTAGTTAGTACCATTATGCATGCTCACCTGACCTGTTGTATGTACATATTTTTTATTTTTCTTGATTTTGGTTTTATTTTTCTTGACTTTTGGTTAGTTTTATATATTGAAAACAAAATAAAATTTCTCTTGCTTCCTTTTTGTTTTCTTATGAAAAATCAAAACAAAATAAAATGTCTTTTTCTTTATTTTTCATTTTTTAAAAATAATAAAAAACTTGAACATTCCTATGTATATGCTTTTACATGAAATATTCAGATAAGGTTATCTATTGGTGTATAGGCATGAGTTTATCATATTGGTTCACATATTTTTTACATCTATTTATATTATATGTGCACACATAGTTATACATGTTTGATTGATAAACATGATGGTTTATGATATGTTTCATATTACTTTTCACACCTTAGTATTATCTTATCATGTTTAGTCTTGTAAAAGTAAGAATAAATATTTTTATATGTTGTTCATGAAGTGTTTTTAGATATATCAAATAGTTTTGAGCTCAATCTATACTTGAACACAGCACCAAAATTTCTATACATGTACAAAGTACATATGTGCTATAAAACATCAAGCAAAAGAGTGTATTCGTGAAAAAAGATGGTCAAAGACCCACACTCTATAAATCCACGATAAAATTTGAGTGTATTCGTTAAAAGATGGTCAAAGACCCACACTCATGGATATAATTGTGCACTATCTCAAGGGTATCCATCCTATGCTAAATATTTTAATATTTAGAGATGGTGTACATTGCCCTTCAAACATTATCGTTCTTTCTCTTAAAAATTCTTATATGATTGAGGTGATAGATCGAGATTTCGGACCTTTTCTAAAGGTTGAGATAATTCAAGTTGTGTAACAAAAGAAGCTCAAACTAGATAAGATATATCTGAATTTGTTTAATGAACTAATATAATTACTTTTATTGTTATTTTTATAAACTTTTCATTGATATCTTTATAGTTTGTGTGTGAATTTTAATATGACTTATCATTGTGATTCACTTGTTTTGATGTTATATATGTATCTCTCGTGATATTTTCTATAAAATTCTTTTGTGAACCGTATATATTTCTCTTCCTTTCACGTTTGGATAATTTTTATTTGAATTTTCAAGTATATTGCATATCCTAGGTGTGTTTTTCTTTTGCTAATAGAAAAAAGGGGGAGAAAATGGTGAAATTTGAAATTTTTCATGAGTTTCATGATTTTTTTCATGATGGATTTGCAAAATTTTTTTTACTTTGAGTTCTTTATTTCACAGGGAATTTTTGAAACTTTGAGTTCTTTGTTTTAGGGGGAGTTTCTGGAATACATGTACATTTTCATGATGGATTTGCAAATTTTTTTTTACTTTGAGTTCTTTGTTTTAGGGGAGTTTGCTTAGTTTCAAGAGGAGTTTCTAGAATACCTGTACATTTTCATGTATGCATATTTGTAGGGGGGCTTTGCATATCATGTCTTTTTGCATGAAATATGTTATGTGTACTAAATATATATCTCACCATGTTTTACATTCTGTATTTTGAATTTCGAGTTTTGTTATTATCAAAAGGAGGATATTGTTAGAACGTTGTTCGTGCAGAATGTTGTTCGTGCAATATCTCTTGTTTGATTAATAACAAACTCTTATTTACTACTGATATGTTTGTGAGATGATATATTTTAAGTATAAACAGGTACAAACAAGTTACGGTTTAAAACGATACAAAAATCAACACGAATGTTGATTTCATCCTTTGAACTATCCATGGTCAAGAGGCACCATCGATGGTCAAGAAAATTATCGATGGACTACAGGAAAGAATCAGAGAAAATAAAATCCAGAAATCGGACCATTAATGATCGCAAGGACCATCGATGGACTACAGTCAATAATCGGAGAAATCTAAAAATTAAAATTTGCACAATCGATAAACTACAGTCAACCATTGATGATCATCAACGGACCATCGATGATCGTGACCAACCATCGATGATTATGATGTATTTTGGCAGATTTTCAGATTTAATTTTAGCCGTTCGTTGATTGATTTGATCTCCCATTGGAACTCGATTAGAGTATCTCTTTCCTATTCTATCAAGGCCTATATAAGAGGAGTTGGAGATCATATTTGAAGAAGAGACAACAAGAATAGAGAGAGACAATTGCATAAAAAGGAGAGATCTTTTTCTATGGTTTGAGAGAGAGAGAGAGAGAGAGAGAGAGAGAGAGTTGATCTAATCCCCTGAGCCTCACTCAACTTCTTCTCGGTGCTTTTTCATCAGAGTTTGATTGAGAGAGAAAAAGTGCCCTACACTTACAACGCTACACTGTTTCTTCATGAATCTTCATCTACATTGATTTGGAGAACGGTTTGATAAAGGGCTATAAAGTTGTTCTTTTATTTTTTATTTATTTTGGGTTAGTTGTATTTCAAACTTGTAAGTTTGATAGCCAGGGTAATTGAGGATTGGCGTACGCAAGCCAGGTTAGTGAGGGTTTGGCTAGCTAGGGCTAGATTTCTTCTGGTCATTATGAAGAGTTAAGTTAGACGACTGGTTTAGGGTAGATTCCAGGGTGCGGTCTTTGAAGCCTACCAAATCGAGTTGTGATTTGGGTGAACTCTGGTTATAGTGAAGAAGGCCCTTCGCGAGAAGGAAGAGTGGACATAGGATTTTAATGCGGACCACTATAAAAAATTCGTGTGTTCCTATGTTGGTTTGCTTTTAGTTTTTCGCTTATTTTATTTCTGCTACATATTCTGAGTTAGTCAAAAATTATAGCAATCCTATTCATCCCCCTCTAGACTTGCATCCCAGTTCCAACAAGGAATACATATCATGTATATAGAAAGCTTTAAAAATTATGCATATCATAAATTTGGCCAATAAATAACATATTCATTGTCAACAAACGATTTAAGATATAAAAAAAAAAATACTACATATAACTTTTTACAATTTTCCACTTAGAATATGTAGCTAACTACACCATCTGATAATTATACCTGAAGCTTAATGGGCATAGGATTCTGAACATATATCTCCAAATAAACATTATCATCTCCAAATGCAGCTACAACCTCACTCTTACCTTTCTACAATCTGACAATTTTGTTAAAATACGACGTATAAGAAAAAGTAAATGAATAAAAGGTTTCGAGAATACTTGAAAGGAGTGAAATGACGAAGCTATAATAAGTTGGTGCTATAGGAAGAGCAGACATGCAGTATACACTAACTAATATTTACAACTTTAGCATCCTCTAACGTCCTCGACTACTTCTCACAGCTCCTTTTGTTGAAAATGCTACATAGACAATAAAATTGCAGTAAAATAATTAGTAGCAAGTAAATCTCGAGCCCAATCTATAGATGTCAAGAGGTTAATAATCTAACTATGCTATCATATGCAGATCTTGGTTCCCTTTAAATCATATGAAATTATTCAGCTAATATTTGATTCACACACTTCCAAGCAGAATTGTCAAAATCCTAAAATATTCTTGCTACATTGTTGCTTATCCTTCTGCTATAGGCATCTAGTAATAGATTTAATTTCCCAAGAAAACTTGATAGAAAAACTATAATTTTGAATTAGAGATACATATATTTTCTGCCCTCTTCTTCTTCTTTCCTCAACAATCCCAAATTTTCCTGAAAATTCAGAAAAAGTTATCAAGTAATTAGAGGGAATAGTTTGAGTTTATGAGAATTAGGGGACCCAATAGCAAATTCAATGATTTGAGAAACTAATTTCAAAATAAGTTAAGAACTGAAAATAGTTTGGGGAATTAATCCAACTAACTAATAATCACATAAATGAATACGAATACAATAGCGTTACAAATACAAAAACATACAAATATAAATAGGGTTCAATAAAGTAAACTCTTTGTTCGCATCTGCCAAATTTGGATAACGATACAAACCAGCGGAAAACATATACAGATATAAAACGTATATAAGGAAATTTAGATAAAACTCAAAAATATATAGCTAGTGTCAAAGACAGTATAAAATATAGTAAATTTCTTAAATAAGAGTCCATTGATACGTTTGACTTATCTGAATAGCTACGATTAGAGTTTTGAATCATCAAAATGGCCTCAAATTATTAATCTAATAAAGGTCAATAATTTCCATTGTCTTGTCGATACATGAATTTAGATATTCAGTTATGAACACAAATATTTTGCTTATATATTCATCACTATATCCTACTAGGCAAATTGATTATTTATATTTATCATGATATGGATATAGATAGGTACATATTAGATTTTGAAATATATGGAAATGAGTTTTTCACTAGGAAATCGCGGTGTCCTATATTTCTTGAAAATGAACTCACAGGCAGATAGCATGTTCCCAATAACTGGCTCTCCTATCTATTGTTACAAGAGAAACAAGGGGAAAAAGGGGGAAAATAGGCTTGTCTCATAAAGTTGCGATAAGATCCGAGCAGCATAATTTAGAGTTTGACGATGATGAGATTGATGGCGTTATAGGGAACAAGGTCCTTTATTAGAAGTCGGTCTACTACGGTGATAAGCAACTTGCATCACATAATAACGTTAGTACGGTTGGGGCCTGGGTCCCAACGAAAAACCCTTTGATACTCAAACTAGTGTTTGTAGATAGTAAATATCAGTTGAAAAGCTTAATGACATGAGATTAACACTCAGGTTACTGAAGAAAAAACCGGTATATCAGGCTCAAAAGTGGGTACTTTCCATATTTGTCACTACAAGGCTAGCTTTGGGATGATATGAGTGCTATAAACACTGAATTTGCGGATAATTATTTATACATGAGGAGATGGGGGCTATAAACACTGAATTTGCAAATAATTATTTATACATGGAAACTTCACTTTTTAACGAGAATGACATCTATATTACAAGTGAATGCATGTCATGAATAATGCGAAGAAAAATGGTGGGATGCCTCATAGATCGAGTCCCTCATCCAATGCAGTGGAGCTCATCATAACATTGGAATCAATTTGCTTGTCAAATTTCTTCTTTCTCCGTGCTTCAAACTCCAGGAAACCATCCATCTACAAGCATATAAAAAGTGAAATCTTTAGATCAAAGAGCTTGGTAAGGATTTCAGAGCCCCCACATAAACAACAACAATAAAGTTGGGAGGTGAAAAAAGGGATAAAGGCTAACCTGCTGGAATTGCTCCATGGCAATGGGATTGTCATGAAGAGAGAGATTCTGCAGGGCTTTACAGTCTCTCAGCAGATTCTGGGGCAACTGAAGAACATTAAAAAAAAATAAAATCAATATACTGAAACTGTTCATATTAGATTTTAGAATTTTTTAGGTAATATGTTCACGCTAAGCTATGCAATATATGACCGATGGAAGAAGATAGTATCAGAGCGAAGTGAAGTCTTGCTTGCAAAATGGCTAGAGACTAAATCAATCATAAATCACATACCTGATGCATGTTATTCTTGTTCAAAAAGAGGGATTTCAGATGAATGAGATTGCAAATTGATAGGGGTAGTTCCTCTATTAAGTTGTCTGCAGGAAAAATTTAATATAAAAATCATGGTGAAAAAGGCAAGCGCGCGACACAATAACACACTAAGATAAAAGTATTTAAATTAAAAAAAAAAACTAAGATAAAAGTATAGCATACCTAAAAGGAACAAGAATATACTCCGGTACAGTAAAGATTAAAAACACTTTTCCAGAATTTAAAGATTGAATTATGAGAGAGAAGTTTTAATTGCAATGCAGAAAAACACAGTCAACAAAGAAACAAGTTTTAACTTCATCACAAAAAAAACTCAAGTTTTGAAATTGAAAAAAAATGTAGAATCATATTATTATGAACAGTGCAGATTAAGGGCCCCATAAGTCATACTTTCAAGGTTATATCAGGTATTAAAATCCATATTACCTTACAAAGGAAAAAGGGAATGGGTTCAGTTCTCAAACTATAAAGCCGCAGGTAAAGTATAGGAAAAGTTTAAAGAGGAGTGTTTTACCATTCGCCTGAAATTCTTCCAAGGAGGTGCAACCCCCAATTGACTCTGGAAGTGACTTTAACTTGTTACTGGACACATTTAATATCAGTAGCTGCAGCAAGATAAAGAAATTTAGCATGAGATGCACAGTAGCTGAACCACATCAGATACTAATGAGTTTGAAAATTTGGACACGAAAATGGAACTCCATAACGAACTGATGACCATCTTAAATGTTTCGGGAACCTTGTATAAAATAAAATATTAATAATAAAAAGTATGAGACCAATTAAATATGTCATCATAATAAAATTTAAAAAAACTGTGGACTTTCCTGATGTCATAATGGTAAAATTTAAAAAATATAGCAGTTTCAAGAAATCTCCCACAAGGGAAGAAAACCATTTTTTTAGCCCCTTAATTCAACAATTTTCCCTCATAAAATTCAACATGCAACGAACTAAAGCAAGAAAAAAAAAAGCACTCTTATTCTACAATAGCCGCTTCATTTGCTCATATTACCTTTTACTTTACATGGTTACGAAAACCATATGTGGAAAGGAGCTGTAATATGTGTAATCAGTATCATCAAAAAGATAATAGTTCAAGAACAAAAGTCCCAACATTTAAGATTGTCACGGTGATTGGGTTGGCTAGAAGCACAGGCTACATGGAAATATCGAAAACGTTTATGGCTGGTTCTCAACTTTATGTGAACCCTCTATATCGGTGTCAAATTCCAGGGACTAGGGTAAAGATAAATATTGAAGAGAGGCTCCCATAAAAATCTTAGGGGACTAGTTGGTATTGGCAGCCTGGCAGGAAAAAAAAGCTTTCCTAGTGATCTTGCAGTTGAGCTCCTATAGACAAGTAGCAGGCCAAAAGGTCTCTTATAAAAGGAAAGACCTAGAAGGATAAAGTTATAGATTTCATAGAAGAAATTGCATTCAACTCTAAGGTGCCATACAAGAAAGCAAGCCTATTATCTACTTAGAATACATATGTGATTTAGGGTCAGATTTTACATAGTTACAGTGTACGCGGTAGTAGTAGGTCGTGGTACGAAATTGCGTACTTAGTTTGCTATTTAACTATTTTAGATTGGAGTAGATTTCTTTCATATGCAAGTTCAGTAGGTGGTACATTGTAAAATACTTTTGGGTGCACTTATTATTTTTCAAAGTGTATAGTAGAAAACTAGAAACTAGAAAATTAATTATGCATTTTAATAATTTTTTGTTCATACAAAATACTTTAATGGTTCACTTTCAAACTCTATGAATACATAAGACAAAAAACATATAAACTATAGACTAAGACCCTTACAAACTTTTCCCCTTTCCAACTTTCTTCCACTTAGCATCAAGTGCATCCTTAACTAATTCCGAATCCAAACAGTTCCATCAATGATCCTCTAATTTACTTGAAGAGTGCTCCCAATTATCAATAATGGGATCAATATCCCAACCTTTATAAGGACCAACTTTGTAATTCTCACATAATCACGACAAGAGAGGATGTTTAAATCGATGAATACCAATTTGACCTCCCTTCCACTATTCAATCTATTCCTTTTCACACTATATATGTAGGCATAAGTACTTCAATTTCTCTCAGTTAAAGAGCTACTAATAGGCTGAGGCAAAATCTTCTTGTTAACATCAGCCAATTCTCTGGTTTCTATGTTACACGCTGCCACGAATCAATAGAAGGCATGATCACAACATCACATAAGAGTGTTTGGCAAGCAGTATAACCCCTTCTTCATTGTCAATGGTGCAATTATTCACGCAAGAGCTTCTTCTCCTCTTCACTTTTGCTATTCTATCTAAGGTCTCGATGACACCCATCATCACTTCTTTATCATGATAGGTCTTCTAGAATCTCCTTCGCGAGCTGGTGTCTCAAGGTTTTGAACATCATAAAAATCTAAGGATGAGTGCAAAGCCAAGACAATGCACAGGAAGACTTGTAAGCGATACGCCAATTATGGAGAATCAATTCGTGTACTTGAGAGAATCGGTTCACAAATGTACCGAGAATCGGTTTGTAGGAACTGAACGACGATACAAGAGGGGTCCCAGGAATTATGCAACTATGGGTTGCAAAATCAAAGCCTTGACCTACTTAGAATAGAGAAGTGATCTAGGGTCATCTTATTATTTGGTGAAAATATTTCTTCAAAGAGAAGTATAAAAAACATTTCTTGTATTTTTATCATTATATATTTCAGTGTAATAAATTTTCTGAACTATGATATCGAAGAGTACTTATCTTTGAAATTGGAACTGATTTCCAACTGAGCATTTTTCTTTCAACTGGCTGATACCCTCCTCCTAATTTTTTTTTCCAGATAATTGCTTGTTTGATATGTGAAGCTATCTCAATATTTATAGAATGTGGCTGTTTAGCTTTCCTCCACGTTTGATGGAGAAATGTAACTATCAGTTAGCTTCAACTTTGTATTGCTTTTTAGTTTGTCACAGTAAGAGATTATCTTGTCTTGCATCTGTTCTTTGGTGTAGCATCAAGTTGACATTATCTTTAGTTGGTATGTTGGCTTTGTTTGTCTAAAGATGATTTTGTTGTGCTTAGTTGATGACTTCAGCTACTTCTAATTAATGTAAATGGCTATAGGCTACAGATACTTCAGGAGAATAGCAGAGGGAGAGGAACAAACAGAGAGCTCATGTGAGGGATGAGAGCCAAAGAGATGCACCTAGATAACTGTTAGTTTGACTTATTCAAACTTGTAACCAAATCAACCCCATCATCTTAACAACATGGTTTTTGTTGAGAGAATAACATCTGGACCATTAGTGGGAAAATCACTATAATAATCATCGTCTATTATGATTTGAGGTTCTATTTCCTCTTGAACTTGTTCCTCTTCCTCTAGATTCTCTAGAAATATAGCATCTCTGCTTTGAATGACCCAGATACAATTGAACTTTATTTCTAGAAATGTGGATTCTCTAGATGCCGACCAGATCCTAGCTGACCTCCCTAATCTGAGCTTGCCGATTCAGATCTACTCCGACCTCGACGACTATATGATATTCTCTCAACAAAAATTATGTTGTTGAGATAATGGGGTTGATTTGATCACAAGTTTAAATGAGTCAAGCTAACAATCACTTGCCCTGATATGTGGTTAGCTATTCAATGAATTTGATCAGAATGTTAGTTTAACTTTATATATATCTGCTATTCAATGTTTAGTTGGGAATATTTATCATCTTTGACTTCGAACTGAGATATTAGTACGGAACATAATAGTTGTGTATTATTTGTGAAAAGAGAAAAATATGTTTTGTTAACTATTTCTATATTTGCGTTATATATTATTTCGAGTGTACAAGGAAAAAGCTGCTAGTAGCGTGGCAGATAGCAAAAAACCTCTGCAGCCATTGGCATCTGGTGCAACATTTGCAGAAGAACCTGAGAAAATGCATATGTTTTGCTGCAAATATTGACACCAGATGCCAACGTTTGTCAGAGTGCGGGCAAATGCCCACGTCTTGTTGCAAATGTTGGCATCATGCCATTGTTTGCAAGAAAATGTGGGCACCTAGTATCCACGCTTCTGATCCCAGCGTTCTTGCAAATGTTGGTTGCCCATATAGCAAGGCCTTAAAATTGTTGATCTATGAAATTATAAATGTTGTTATTTGAGAACTTTTTCATAGTGATTGTTATAAAATCAAGCAAAAAGCTGCTACAAACTCTAAAATGTTCCAACACAAGAAGAATGAAAAGGTAAATCTAATCAACAGTAAAGAAATGTTGGTCTAGTTAGATATTGACAGATAATTTTGTAAACGATCCTATTGAAAAGATTACACATTCGCACATGTACACTTATGGAAAGTAACTATGTCAACTCTAACCCCTTGCATGATTATGCACGGATAAATCAACAATAATAGATCATTTATCGCAAATATGCCATGAGAATACTAACACTATAGAAGTATTAAAATGTCTGCTAAATTAGGAGTCAAACCGGTCATTGGCATTCCAGTAACCAAACATGCCCAAAATCCAGAATCAGAAAAAAGAAAAACTGAAAAACCTTCCTAAATAGCTCTAAATAGAATGCTCATGAAAAAAGAGGTCATTTCTAAAGATAAGTGTTCAGAACCTTTTAATAATGTAAGGCTACTCTAAGATCAACTAGTTTATTCGTGAAATACTCACATTACGCAGATGCCCAATTGTATTGGGCAAGCATATCAAAATATTGCTGGTGATAGACAATTGCTCTAGTCTGGAAAGGGCACCCACTGGACAAAGAGAAGAAAAAAACATGATAAGAAGAACAGCTGAGCTAGATATCCCAGCCCAAACAACAGGAGGTCTAAATCTTATGCTCAGATAATGGTCAAATTGGTATAAACAGTTCTATTTAGTTGTTAGTTAGTCTGCATCAGAGGAAGCAGATCGTGCAATTAGTAAGATGTTTCAAGTTGAAATCAAAGACGAAATAAATGTATATCGTAAGTATTTTATACATCATAAGAAAGACATTACATTCATCAGGTAAGGTTGTAAGCCGATTTCCATCAAGTGTGAGGACCTTTAATGACCGAAGATTCCCAATGTTATTCGGCAGTCTCTCAATTAGATTACTGGCCAAAACCTGAATATGGAAAACGACTAGCAAGTTAGGAGACTCTTCTAGGAATTTTTGTCATGGTTAGAGAACATGATAATATAAATAAACACTAACAGAATTTACAAAAGGACAAGAACAAAATAGATTGACAAAACCTGAACAAAGCAAACCTCACCAGACGCTGTGCGCTAACTAGTTTTCCAATATCTGAAGGTATTTCAACTGCAAAAAAAAAAAAAAAAGTCATTGATAGAAAATTTTCCTACTTCGACATTACACTGCATCATTGTGCCAAACGAATATATGGCAAGCAACTAATACATCCACACTGTAGCAAAGTAAGTTTTCATAACTTATCAAATACATCATAATCTTTGGAAAGAATGCTAAGATAAATATTACTTATCATCTATGTTGCATGGGTACTTCTATCAGTAGCCGTACCCGTACCCAACACAACACCGAAACTTTGGTGGACGCTCCTTGGATATTTGCATACACTGGTACCAATGTGTACTCAATTATATAAGACATATTCAAATTTAAAATACTCATCATATTCTTCTTGGACTTATATCCTACACTTCTCATGCAATTCTTGAAACTTGTTGGACATAAGTTGGGTTCATTTCAGCCTATACCCCATCTGAAACTATGATTATAAATGGTTTTTTGGATATTAAGATATCAAACAAGCAATTTTCTAATTCATCTATGTTGCAAGGGTGCTTATCATCATCATCATTAGTATTATGATTACTATTATCATTAGTATTATGATTACTATTATCATTAGTATTATTATTACTATTGGTATTACTACTACTACTACTACTACTACTACTATTATTATTATTGATGCGGAAAAGGTATGGACGAGATGGATGAATGGATAATCGGATAGAATGCTGATCACTCTAAGGATACAGATATCACCACTTTAGAATAAACGATGATAACGAGGTTAGCTGACCGATCTAGAAATACATATATCACCATCCTAGATAGAAACGATGAAATACAGAGTTAAAGAGATAACAAGCAAGCTAAAAGCCAGAATTCATATATCATCAAAAGCAGCCGATTACAATTGGAGTTTAGGTACTTATATTCTTACTTGGAACAACCCTCCAAGCATATGAGAAGTAAAATAAAAGCTAAATTCGTCTATTTTGACTATAATAACAAGAAGAGTCTAGAAAGACTAGATATTAAATGCAATTTGAGAATCTGAAGAGGCTGCATGTATCTAGACACAAGATAGTATTAATTATGTTTGGAAACCCTCAAAATCTACCTTCTCCAATGCATATAAACTTCTATTTATTAATTAGCCTAGGGATCTCCAATTGCTGTCATTGACTTGCAATAACTCATCATTTGTACTTTAAATTCTACAACATCATAATTTTGATTATGCTTCGAGCAACTATCCACAAAGGCTTGGACCGGGGTTGTAACTTCGGCTGGGTTTTTGTCTTTGTCTACATTAGCCCCTGCGTCAATCTCCCCCAATTGGTGAAGACTTGTCCTCAAGTCTAATTCATCATCATCTTTGTGATCTAGTGAAAGATCAGCGATATTAAAGGTTGTGGAAACACTATAACAATTCAAAAGTTTAATATTATATGCATACTCATTATTTTGAAGCAGTACTTCAGAAACTTGGCAAGTATGCCTCATATGTTCCTCATGGTCTCTGATATAGATGCGAATAGTAGTCAAATTTGGAGAATCTGTTGCAAGTCGCATATGCTCATCGACTTGTTGCAAGAAAGAGCTTAGAGCTCAGTCTCAAATTTTTTCTTGATAATGCCTCCACGCGAATGAGGTGTTTATTTTCTTAAGATACAAGAAATGTGCCGCCAACTCTAGAAACCCAACAACAATTTCAGAAGATCTAACGAAAGGATAAACAACTCAAACAACAAGAGGAGCAAGATGGATTTCAGCCAACATCTTATTCTCAGGATTCAACTGAGAAGTTACCTCCCATCTTTGATGATGATCTAATACCAAAAATGATGTGAAACACTGTGTGTGCAGGTAGGAAGATCAACAACAGCAATGCTTCACCAAATCAGCGACCGATCTAGGCAGGAAACTCGAGAGGAAGTGGGGCTTCCGATGGTTTTAAACCAAAGTTGCAATGTACTTAGTTGAAGCCTTTGTAAATTATTCAAGAAAAATGTGATATAATTGATTCGTTCTTGTAATAAAGGTTCAAGTTGTAATATTTAGATAAGTAAACATACTTGGCAATAGAATCACTCGCTCACTAATCAAGCAGTATGTAGCACAATCGCAACTGATAATAAAATTGATAATAACATGCACGCAATAGTAGTTCCGAAAATATTAGAACGAAAGAAAGTTAAACCTTCGTCGGATTGAACTGGTTCGATGAGAGGAGCTTCTGGAGGCGGTGCGACCACTCCGAATGTGAGGGGTGGTAGTTCTCCCCCAAAGGCCATGTAACTGGGATGAAGCGGTGTATCTGGATAAAATCGGCGGTGCCACGAACTGATTCCCAAATGGCTCTCCACACTCTCAGCTATCTAAGGGGTTACGCATTCGATATATCCGAGTGGAGTATCGAACGGCTGGAAATCGAACCACTGGGAAAACTGCAAATCAATCACGCCGGTCTCAGGATCATACACGAACTGGGCGTCTTCAGCTACAGGATCGGCCATACACCAATGAGTTGCAGAATTATAATTCGAACCGAACTTGAGCCAACTTAGGAGTATTAACGGATCTATTTCCAATTTAGACCCGAATTAAATCAAACCCACGTGAACCAATTCCCAAATAAGCCAAATCAAGAAATCAGTTCTGTTCACAACAGATCAGACCCACTCCACCTCTTCAAACCCGATCGACAGGGGAGAGATCTTCTTCGACGGATGACGGGAGGCGGGGCGACGTGCGACGGCGACCATGAGTGGCGTGGTGGCGAGGCGAGGCGACGGCGGTGGCGTTGGACGGCGGACTTGGCGACGGCGGTAGCCTTTGGCGACGGCGAGGGCTCAGACGAGGACTCGGATCTGCGAGGTCGGGCGACTGCGAAGGGCTCGACGGCGGATCTCGGACGACGCTCGGATCACGGGTCCGCCGATGCGCTCAGTGGGGACTGACGGAGGTCAGGAGCCGAATTGCGATGGCGGCGGGGAAACAGGGAATTGACGGCAGCTAGGGTTTCACACCCAAAGAGAAAACACGGTTTCACACCAGAATTTAGGTAAACAAAAATTTCTTTATTCTTAAAAAATCTCCTCATTCTGATTACAGCAGGGTTTATATAAGATTACAAAATCAAATCTCTCACAAATCTACCAAATAAATAACTACCAAATAAAAACAGCAATTCAAAATTCAAATCTAATTAACCAAATCTGAAAACACTGCCAAATCAAAATCATATCACGGGGACCCGCTGTAGAGCTGAAACTCGACATCTCCTGCGCTGATAAACTCGGCGAAAGTCCCGTGGGCGCGTCGAGATGTCCTCATCATGATATCTTTTATATTGATAATGGCGAGCCACCGATCTTTGATGATGACTCACAACCTCTGTTTAATCATAACTCATTATCCATTTTTGATGAAGATCATGTAGAAAATATCATTTATAAAGATCCTAGAGGGGCACCCATCTTTGATGGCGACTCACTGCCTATCTTTGATAAAGATCCAACAAAAAATATGATTTGCAAATATCATGGTAAAGCTCCTACTATGCTTGAAAGTTTCAACGCGTTTCTTTAGAAATACGAGTTTGAACGAGAAGTAGAGGAACACACTCAGGTCTTTGCATTCATGGTTGTTTAGGAAAATAGAGAAGACAATGAAATTCTGCTGGTGATGAAATCTCTGATTCAAAATATCCAAGATGTCACAAAAGAGTTTCTCGTTGACATTCCACTTATTAAAAAGATACAACATTCTACCGATCTTGAATGCGATGTTTTTCAAAATTATCTCACCTATCACATTAGTTTCAAGGAACAAGCAGTTGCTACAACAAGTTGATGCGCATATGCGATGTGCAACACATTCTCCAAATTTGACTGCTAGATACCTTTTCCGCATCATTTTGGTATCAGAGCTAAATCTCAGATTTCTTCTTCATAATGCCTCCACGTGAACAAAGTGTTTGTTTACTTGAAGAAAAGCGCCGCCAACACTAGAAACTCAAACAACAATTTCAGAAGCTCCAACAAAAGGATGAACAACTCAAACAATAAGAGCAAGAGGGCTTTCAGCAAGCATCTGATTCTCAGGATTCACCTAAGGAGTTACCTCCCATCTTTGATGATGATCAAATAGATGATATCTTTTATAACGATCATGGCGAGCCACCGATCTTTGATAATGACTCACTATCTCTGTTTGATCATGACTCGCCATCCATTTTTTTATGAAGATCATGCAGAAAATATTATTAATGAAAATCCTGGAGGGGCACCCATCTTTAATGACGACTCACTGCCTATCTTTGATGAAGATCCAACAGAAGATATGATTTGCGTGAAGCTCCTATTATGCTTGAAAAATGCATTTCTTTTGAAATATGAGTTTGAATGAGAATTGGAGGAACACACTCAGGCCTTTGCATTCATAGTTGTGGAGGGGAATGGAGAAGACAATGAAGTTCCGCTAGTAATGAAACCTCTGATTCAAGATATCCAAGATTTCTCAAAGGAGATTCTCATCCGCATTCCACTTATTAAAGAGCTACAACATTCTACCAATCTTGTATGCGATGTTTTTCAAAATTATCTCGCCTATCACATTAGTTTCAATGAACGAGAGGAGTTGCTGCAACAAGTCGATGAGCAAATGCAATATGCAACACATTCTAGAGAGGAGTTGCTGCAACAAGTCGATGAGCAAATGCAATATGCAACATATTCTCCAACTTTGACTACTACTCTCATCTATATCAGAAGACCATAAGAAAAATATGAGGCATACTCGCCAAGTTTCTTAAGTGCCGACTCAAAACAACTAGTATGCATATAATATTGAACTTCTGAATGTTTATAGTGTTTTCACAACATTTAATATCGTTGATCTTTCACCATATCACAAAGATGAGGATGGAACAGACTTGAGGACAAGTCTTCATCAACTAGGGGAGATTGACGGAGGAGTTAATGTGGACAAAGACAAAAGCTCAGCCCAAGTTACACGGTCCAAGCCTTTGTGGATACTTATTTGAAACATAATCAAAATTATGATATTGTAAAATTTAAAGTGCAAATGGTGAGTTATTGCAAGTCAATGGCAGCAACTAAGGATCCTTAGGCTAATTAACGAATAGAAGTTTCCAGGCATAGGAGAAGGTGGATTTTAAGCATTTCTAAACAAAATTAATGCTCTCTTGTATCTAGATACATGCTTCAAATTCGAAAATTGCATTTAATATCTAGTCTTTCTAGACTCTTGTTGTTAGTGCAGTCAAAATTGACGAATTTAGCTTTTATTTTATTGCTCATATGCTTGGAGGGTTTTCCAAGTTAGATTATAAGTACCTAGACTCAAATTGTAATCAGCAGTTTTTGATGATATATAAATTCTAAGTTTAAGCTTTTAGCTTGCTTGTTATCTATTTAACTTTGTATCTCTTTGGTGGATTTTTTGGAGTGGTGAGTTTTCATTTGTTCTCTAGCTCTAGGTAATGGAGCTTCCTGTATCCTAGAGTGATGAAATACTTATCTGTATCTCTAAGCTAGGGTCCTTGGAGTGGTGATTCATTGTTTCTATCTAGAGTAGTGATATCTGTATCTCAAGATCGGTCTGCTAACCCCGTTATCCATCGTTTATTCTAAGGTGGCATATCTGTATCCTTAGAATGATCAACATTGTATCCTTAGAATGATCGGCATTCTATCTGATTATCCATTCATCCCTCTCGTCCATACCTTTTCCACGTCAATTACTATTATATACACATGTATGAGTGGTTGTGTCCCCATACCCTATTTTTCACAAATTTGCCATGTCCCATACGCGTACCCGCATCAGCACCCATACTCGTATCCTTGTAACTCAGCTTATCATACACTTCACCTATTTGAGAAAACATCTAACATGTGCCAAGTAACCAGGTTTGCCATTAATCAACAGTGGGAAGTCTTTGCAAGCATGAATGTTATTGAAATGCCAGTACTACTAAATTTGCTCCCTAAAGAAAATGATTACTCAAAAAGTAAAAGAAATTAAACCTTACATACAAATATAATAAGGTCTAAAGTGTATTCAAATGTATGTATTATGTAATTAATCACTTCACACTCTGAACTAAGTCAAAACAACCTGATCATGATATGTGGACTAATCATTGTCATTGTCAGTGTCATTCTCATCTAAAAGAATCCCCTTGAAAATCATGTTGGTTATTGAGTGCTCTCCAATGAGAAAGATTCATTAAAGGCGAGAAAACTGAGTCAGGTACCAAACTTTTGGTTGAGAAAACTATTTACAGGCGAGGGCTCACTTTAGAAACATGAAGACTGCTTGGAAAGAAGGCGATCCTATTTGTGCAATTAATCTTACATGACATGGATAGTGGCATATACTGATAGTGCTACTAGAGAATGGAGGATCAGGATGATAAGTTTTGCTATAGGGAATTCCATGCCTCTGTGCCATGGTATACAGCCACAGAATTTAATGAAAATAAATTCCCAAATTGTTCTGCCAATCCCCACACAAATTTTACCAATAAAAAATCCACATAAAAATTAGAAACTTACTAATTTCAATATTTGGAGGCAGTTAGCTGCTAGGGTAGTTCAAAATTGTCAAATTGATACTAAGTTCTAACTCATATGTCCAATACATCGACCCTGTCTATCTTATAGTGATTTTTATGTTCATTTATTGCACAAGAGCAATGCAACATATTACTCATGAAGTTACTTACTAAACTAAACATGATTAAAAATTTGTGTAATAATCATCAGTTATATTGTAATAAATTTCTAGTAAGTTGCAACTGTTATAAGGTATAAGAACAAAGTTTTTGTTGATTATTACCAAAAATTATAATTACAGTAAAAATCAGAATTCAAAATTTACAGAGATTTCTAACTTACCTATTTTGTTGTTGGTTAAATCAAGTGTACGTACAGAACTTCCCACCTCAAAAATTTCACCTGGTAGTGCCTGCTCATGCAACACAAATTCAAAAGAAGCTGAGCATTGTTTATTCTTTTTATCTCACAACAAGGGAATCAATGAGCAATGAAAACAATAAAAAAACATTCCATACTCGAAGCAATACTTGAACTAAAAATAATAAATGAAGTTGGGGTTTTTGTTGCTTGGTAAGTTTAGTAGTGCAGAAAATCAATGTTTTGAGAGAGAGAACTTTTCTTCAATGGTCCTGTTACCTGGTTCTTAGCAAAGTACATGCAACTAGTGAACAAAGTGGATAGTATTATTCTGTAAGGATGTTTTTTACCTACTCTAAACCAGAATTCAAGTCATATATCACGAAGGAAATAGAGAAGGCCCCATTAATAAATTATTAGGAGATGAATTTTGTATAGCACAGAACTAAGGTGCATACAGGAAACAAACTTGCAATTAAACTACTTCACTTTGACATAAAATATGAAGAATATGTAAAGAGAAACATGATTTTCGACATCCGAAAAATATGAACTTTAATTGAAACCAAACAGATTTTATAAGGCTAAAAGGCCAATTTGGTACCTGTACTAAAGCTTCATTCACAAACTGATCTTTGTATTTTCTTTTTTCTCAACTTAGTCCCCGTACCACACCTCGGTTACAAATTAAGACCTTTTTTTACGTCCGTCAAAAGTTGGGTGTTAATTTTTTATTTATGACCATATTACCCCCTCAATGAAATTAAAGAGAGTATAATCTTTGCATGGGGCTTTAGGAAGTCGGAATTCTTTCTCTTGAGGGGCTCAGGTAGTGCAGAGGGGGAATCAGTTTCAGGTATACACTGTGGCCTTCTTGGTCACAACAAAAAAAAAAAAAAAGGACATCCGGTATTTGTCTGTAAATATTAAAGAATCCCAATGTTGAAAAGAACTTAAGACCCATTTAAAGTTATGTGTTGGCTCAACAAACTGATAGAGCAAGTCAATGAAAGCAAGGCCTATAAGAAGTTGTAGAAAGAAAAGAAAATACAATTGACCCATTCATGGTCATTTTGCTCAGTGTCCATGTCCATAACAATTCAAACTAACTACAGTTATGCCATTAAAAAGATGGCTGTATTTATTCCTAGCAAGAACTAGTACATTGTGATTTCGAACGTCATTTTGCTCAGTGTACATGTCCATAACAATTCAAACTAACTACAATTATGCCATTAAAAAGATGGCTGTATTTATTCCTAGCAAGAATTAGTGCATTGTGATTTCGAGCGCTGACCTTCTCTTCTTGCAAAAACAATCATTCACCATTGGAGTTATTTTTTCTGAACTCGATGAAAAATATCAACGTTGTCAAACGAAACCAAGTTGATTCCCGCTACTGATATTTCTATGTTATTATACAGTCAACACTATGTTTTGTCCTTACGACTGGCGGCATATTTTGATTTCTTACCTTCATAGGTACATTTCATTGATACTATTTTTCTACTGCTTGCAAGTACATTTGATGAAGTCGTCACACAAACAACCATACTGGATTTCATTAGTAGACACCTCCAAATTATTTTAAGGGATAAAGTGCTCCCATGTAGTCTTGTTGCAGGATTTGTCAACAGTTTCCCTCAGTGCAACTTGTTCTTCCAGGCCGCTTAATGGGAAAAAGTATTTATTTTTGCTCTGATTTTGTTGAGCTTAACGTTGGCATCATTCTTGATTCTTCTGCAACCGTTTTATGAGTTGTGTGATGTGATCTTGCAGTTAAAAGCTAATTATTGGTGAATTCCTTCAGATGGTGTGATGTATTATGCTTCATGTCCAGAATACTCTCAACACAAGCATATAGAACATTAGAAGCATATTGATGCTGACACGACTAGCATTATGATATACAGTTAGCACAATTGAAATTATTTTAGTCATTGCATACAAGATACACAAACTAACTAAATGTAAAAGAGGGGTCTTTTCTTTACTACCTCTTTAACCTCTGCTTTGGTAAGTTTGGAGTCAAGAACACCTTAGAATGTAAATCCACATGAGACCACTCAAGCTATCCAGGTTTGTAGACGTTTTCTATGGTTTATACTCAAGAGATATGTGTATAAACCATTGAGAATTGAGTGTAAAATTCTCTATCCAGGTTTTGAGATACTGTGCAAATTTCTACCAAAATTATGTCAGAATTCAACCAAAATCTATGAAAATTTTGTATGTTTATTCACAAAAGAAGGTAATTTTCCAACAATCATAAAAATTTATGACAAACACCAGTGCCTTCATGATATTATAGATTGGAGATCTTTTAGAAATATTAGCAAGCTTATATTGGTTTTAAAAGGGTTCAAAAGAGATTTTCTAAATGAAAGTACAGGGACCTCTCATTTAGGATTATGTGGTAGTAAATGAAAAAGTAACAACCATTTTTTAACAGGTGTTAAAAAAGGACTAAATTTGTACCTGAGGTAAGGTACGGGGACTGAGTTGAGAAAAAAGAAAGTTGGGGGGCCAATATGAGATTGAAGCCCCAGTATGAGGACCAAATCGGCCTTTTAGCCATTCTATAAATATGAATTTCAATTCAAAATAAGAAACTACCATGTTAGACTATAGACCTATAACCCCCCCTGTTATCCTCAGCCCTCATCACAACTTCGGAGTTTTAGTGAAGTGAATTCGATCTTATTTAAGATAAACCATTTCTAATTTCGTGCATTCCTTGATATTCTTTCTTGTTTCAGCAATCCACGCCATGAATCCAATCAAGATCGAATCTCTATAGTTACTACTGACTTCTAATGATCACATAAGTTGATATCAAGTAAGCATCAAATGAAAATTAAAATCGACAACCCTAATTTCAAGTTGAGAGCCAGGAAAATAAATTGATAATACCTTTAACTTAAAATCTCTGAGAGCAACGATGCCGGTGGATCTCCATCGAGCGACACGAGAAGCTCTAGAATCGCCATTCGTGCTACTACAACACCCCATTCAAAGATTCAAATGATAACAAAATTTGGGGGAGAAGAGAGGCGATGTCGAAATTTAGAAAGTAATTACAATCGGACGACAGCTGGGATAAGATCCATACACGGTATTGAAAATCGAGTTGAATAATAAAAAAATTAAATTAATTTTTTTTTTGGAAACGGCTGAATCGATTGAGAGCAAAAAGAGGGATTTTTGTTTGGTTCGTTGTTAATTTTTGCTGAAGAAAGACAAAAGACATCGATAGCATGTGAACATATATATGTTGGTTATTGGACTATTCCACATGAAAGTTGACCCCATATTTTTGTCCATTCTGCATCAGAACAGAGAGTATTAAAGTGGAATTAAAAAAAATCGTTTTTGAAACTTTATTAGCAAACTCGATTTTTTGTGGATTTAATTAGCAAAATCGATCTCTTTTATCGATTTTGCAAAATATAACTTTTAAAATACACAGGCTTAGTACTTCCGTGTAATTAGTGTTGGCTAATCATATGTTAATACACGAGACTATTTTAACTTCATTAGGGTGTAATTAGGCACCACTTAATACACGGGACTAGTAGTCCCATGTATTTTAAAGCTTTATTTTTGTAAAATCGACCTCTTTTTTGCCAGTAGTCGATTTTGCTAATTATATAAAAAATAGGTCGATTTTGCTAATAATAAAGTTTCAAAAATGGTCTTTTTAAAAAATTCTCCTATTAAAGTTGACCTGATAATTCAAAGGCTGAATTATTAATTCTATGCTATAAAATAACTAAACAAAAGAGCAAAACCACAATAGAGAGGCAAGAGAATTGAGATATGAAATTAGAGAGAGAACTTCTCTTATTTTCTTGTGTCATTTACTATACTCTGTTTATATACAACTTGAATTTCCAAATAAGGTATCCATACATGACAAGAGCCAAGGAATTAATTAGAGAATCAATTTATGGTCAAAACCATGTGCAAAATGCCATGAGTAATTTTAGGGGTCAATCAATATATAGTGACAAATATCAAATTGATATGTCGCCATATGAGTATATGGACATTCATTTCGTAACACTTCCCCTTGCATGTACATTCAACAAGGAATATGTCTCGTTAAAACCTTACTAGAAAAAACCCATTGAGAAAAAAAATTCAAAACATAATACATCATTCATTGTAACAACTCCCCCTGATAGAAACATCATTTAAATATCTCTTAACTGAGGCATTCCAATATTGCACACCAACTTCTCAAATGTTGCAGTAGGTAACACCTTGGTGAATAAATATGTTAGATTATCGCTTAAACAGATTTGTTAAACATCAATATCATCAATTTTCTGAAGATCATGTGTGAAAAAGAACTTCGGTGAAATGTATTTCATTCTACCTCCTTTGATGTATTCACCTTTTAGATGAACTATGCATTGCGGTGTTATCTTCATAGAGTGTTGTTGGAGTTTCTTTCTCGGGAGCTAGACCACATGATTCTCGAATGTGTTGAGTCATCAATCTTAACCAAACACATTCTCGACTTGCCTCATGAATTGCAATTATCTCTACATGATTTGAAGAAGTAGTAGATATAGTTTGTTTTATAGATCACCATGATATAGTTGTATCACCATACGTAAATAGATAGCCCTTTTGGGATCGAATTTTGTGTGGATCTGATAAATAATCTGCATCTGCCAAACCAATTAATTGTTATGTAGATTCTTTTGAATAAAATAATTCCATATCAATTGTTTCTCGAAGATATTGAAATATATGCTTAACTCTGTTTCAATGTCTTCATATTAGAGAAAACCTATATCTTGTTAATAAATTTACAATGAATGCTATATTAGATCGCGTGTTATTAACAAGAATTGCACTATGATATGGTACTTTAGGATCAATAAGTTCTTCATTACTCTTCCGATGTCGGAAAGGATCCTTATTCACATCAAGTGATTGAACAACCATTGGAGTACTCAGTGTATGTGCTCTATCCATATAAAATCATTTTGAGACCTTTTGGGTATAATTTGATTGATGAACAAGAATTCTATTAACTAAATGCTCGATTTGCAGGTGAAGACAAAACTTAATTTTTCCAAGGTCTTTCATCTCGAATTCTTTCTTCAAATATTCTATCCATTTAGAAGCTCTTCAGGAGCTCCATTTATATTCGAGTCATCTACATATATAACAATTCGATCCAGATTTCTTTATAAAAGGACATGGACATATAAGATCATTTTTATAAACTTCTTTCAATAAATATTCTCTTAGATGGTTATACAATTTATGTCCGATTGCTTTAATCTATATAAAGATCTATGTAATTTAATTGAATAAATTTTCTGAGAATTTAAATTACATGCTTCAGGCATCTTAAATCATTCAGGGATTATCATATAGATAACATTATCAAGTGACCATATAAGTAGGCTGTAATAGCGTCCATTAGACGCATGTCAAGATTCTCATTTATTGCTAGAATAATGAGATATCCAAATGTTATTGCATCTACCACAAGAGAGTATGTCTTTTCATAATCAATACTGGGTCTTTATGAAAAACCTTGTGCACAAGTCGTGCCATCTTACGACTTCAATTTCTTCATTTTATTTTCATGCAAGTACCCATTTGTACCCTGCTATTTTTACATTTTTAATTGTACAGACTACCGGTCCAAAAACCTCATATTTTGCAAGTGAGTTTAATTCTTCTTGAATTGCATCTTTCCATTTTGGCCAATCATTTCTACGATGACATTCTTTGATAGATTTTGGTTCAATATTCTCGCTATCTTTCATATTATTGAGGACAACTTTATATGCAAATGTGTTGTTGACAATCGTTTCTTTTCGATTCCATCTTCCTCTTGTTGCAACATAACTTATTAAGATCTCTTCATTTTCACTTATTTCAAGTGCTTGAACTTCTTCTAGAGTTTTGTGATAATTTATGTCTTAATTTTCTTCTAGAGTTTCGTGATTAGTTATGTCTTCATTCTATTCGATTATTTGCTTATTTTCTCTTTTGTAGATTTTTATTCTTAGAAACGATTGGTCTACCATACTTTAGGTGTGCTCTAGACTCATTATCTTATACTATTAACAAATTATTCTATGGAACATCAATTCAAATTGTAGCATTTGCTGCTGGTTTATGCGATATGGTTACTCTCTTCAAGTCAGTAAATGCGTCTTACAATGGATTTGTTATATTTCACAAATAAATTATCTTTTTAACTTTTTGTTCACATTACTTTATGCGAGGATCAAGATAATTTTATGATGATGTATTCCATGTAATTTCTTTGACTAGTTGCTTATTCTCTAATGTTGGGAAAATTATTTCATCAAAATGATAATCAACGAACCACACCGTAAAAACATCCCCAGTCATTGGTTCAAGATGTTTAATTATAGAAGGGGATCCATATCCAACATAAATTCTCAACCTCCTTTGAGGACTCATCTTAGTACATTGTGGTGGAGCAATTGAAATACATATCGCACATCCAAAAATTCTTAGATGGGAAATATTTAGCTCCTAACCAAAAACTAATTGTTAAGGGGGGAACTTATGATAACATGTTGGCCTGATGCATATAAATTTTGCTGCATGTAAAATAGCATATCCCCAAATTGAAATGGGGAGTTTTGTTCTCTAGAGTAGTGGTCTAGCTATTAATTAGAGGCATTTTGTTAACGATTCTATTAAACCATTTTTGTATGAACATGAGTGAAAGGATGTTCAACACTTATCCCAATTGACATGTAATAGTCATTAAAAGTCTGGGATGTAAACTCTCCAACATTGTCAAGACCAATTGTCTTAATTGCATATTCTGAAAATTATGCTCTTAATTGAATTATTTAAGCAAGTAATCTCGCAAATGCTAGGTTGTGAGTTGATGATAAACATACATGTGACCATCTTGTAGATACATTTACATGCACCATAAAGTATCTAAATGGTCCACATGGTGGATGAATAGGTTCACATATATTACCTTGAAAACGGTTCAGAAATGAGAGAGATTCAATTCTAACTTTAGTTGGTGATGGTCAAATAATTAGTTTACCTAGAGAACAAGCAGCAAGCAAGAACACATTAGATTGAAAAATCTTCTACACAAGCAATCATCGTCATCATGTATATACTTTATCATTTTGCCTTATAATGCATACCCTTAAGGCCGAGGCTCATGATAATGAACTGGGCAAATAAAAGTCCAAGGTATTTACCTAGGCCAACATGCATAATATCTAGGGATTCTAGGTCATGGCCTAGCGTAGCATAGTATAGTAGAAGCATACGATAAAACACTATGAGACAACATAGCAGAACAAGTGTTACTTACATATATAAACTTGGATATATCATGATTTCAATAAAATGATCATAAACAAGGAACTATAACCAAGCAACTATTTTATCATCTACTTTATCCCAAGATGGTAAGAACAATCTTAACTACATAACTGATATCATAATCCATGAATGGAAACTGAAGAATCATGAAAAATAAACTCAAAAGGATCAATTTTTCAAAAGCAGAAGAATTTGTTTTCTGGTAATGAGCTCGTGCGCTCGGAGTTGGGCGTGTGGGCTCACACCGGTGCCACGTCAGCAAAGTTCTGACAGCAGGCTGAGAAATCCGAAATAGAAAATACCTGCAATGCTATCATAAAAATATTCTATACTTTCACAAAAACTTACTATACTTTTAGAATTTCCTGCTATACTTCCATAAAAACCTACTGTACTTTCAGAAGTTTCTACTATACTTACAGAATCTATTATAATTTCACACAAACATGCTATACTTTCACAAAAAACTGCTATACTTTCAGAATTTTCTGTTATACTTTCACAAAAACTTGCTATGCTTTCAAAATTTCTTGCTATCCTTATAGAATACAAGCTACACATTAACAAAAACTTGCTATACTTTCATAAGTATGCATCACATACACATCGCATACATATTAAACTTCATAAGTAACATAACATACGCAAGGTTTCTATCAATAAAATACACATAAAACCAACATATGCCAACATATACACATACACTAAGATACCCATAAATTCCTTCAAATATGGCAATGAGACTCCCCCTTTTGGAATGAAACATGGCTATGCTTTCATATAAATCCTATCATGAACGCCACAAGCAACTATGAAAAAATAGAATCTTTGCGCTTGCGAATTAGATCCACAACACCAAAATGAATATATCCTTAATTCTCGCAAATAAGATCCTTGAAGTAGACTATATTTGATGGAAGTCTACCTTCTATAGCTTTGTTGCGAACACAATAAAACATAATCCAAAATTAGTAGCAAATTAAAGAAAGTAATAACAAGCTAAGTTCAACTACTTTTTATGTTGATATTCCTCACGTACAGTGGCGGATCTAGAAATTTTAGCTTTGGGGGTAGGGGCGAGGGAGGTTAGGGAGGGGGGGCAAAATGCACAGATGTTCTACTACATATTTCATACCTCCTCCCCCCCCCCCAGCCCCCAAAAAAAACACACACTAACTTCAAACTGAATTTACATGTGTTTTCATTAAAGATGTACATAATAGAATCCAAAATATAAAAAGTCATACAGGGACATCTAAAACAATAAAATGAAATGGAATAGGTAAGGCATTTCAAGTTCTCAATTGAATTAGTATAACATACTTCACCATTCATTTCAATAACTAGCTAAAAGCTTTTCAATTCCTTAAATAACAAGATAACAATTTGATTAAGAAGTACTCAGATAAAAGAGGAAAACATAGTCCAAACTCAAACCTAATTATCTATAAAGGTAAGGTCACCATCGCCGCTATCTCATGCCATGGGTGATGTGGGTATGGACGACGATCACGAAGAAAAACTGAGATTTTTGTTGATGGAGGACTCAGGGAAACTCATTTGATATGAAATTTGCAATAATTAACTTTGTTAAGGATAGCTGAAATATAAAATAACAACCTACATAAAAAGAATATGATATGCGATAACCATATTATAACAAGCAAAACCTAATAGTCCAAGCAGAAAATCGCTAAACTAAAAACAACATATTAATTTACTCATTAGAATACAAAAAGGAGAAAACTTTACTACTTTTTTATTTGACATCCTGAATAATTTTAGAATATAAAAAGGCAACTCTGCTAGCAAACAAATAACTATATAAGAACCTATAGGCTATAAGATATCCAAATTTTTTGGGTGGCCAGGGCACCCCCAAGGGTATTCCTGGCTCCTCCCTTGGTCAAGTAGGACTCTATAGATATCCAAATTTTTGGGGTGGCCAGGGCACTCCCAGGGGTATTCCTGGCTCCGCCCTTGGTCAAGTAGGACTCTATAAAAAAACAAAGTGCATCGCTTGAAAATATTAATTAGCTCGAGTTTATAAAATTAAGATCAATGATTGCTTGAGTTCATAAAATTAGTAAGGTCTCAATCTTAATTAGCCTAAGTTATACTTTTTCTATGTCTCTATGTTTCCTATACGTCTTTGTTTTTATACATATGACATCGACAACACAAACGCAATCTCCTAAGCATCAACAACACAAATATTATATACTTTTTAACATTTTATATGCGTATAATTAAATACTTCTGTCACGCCCCGCTTCCCAAAATACACGGAAACGGTACGTGAACAAGCCCGCGACGTATTAGGTTGAGAAGAATACAAATAAAATAAAATATTTCTCCTCAATCTAATACGCCAAGCGTCAAGTAATAATAATAATAATAATAATAATAATAATAATCACACCAAGAAGAATAAATAATAATCCAGAACAGGAAGTACATATCACCAAAATGAAATAACATCCAGGACTATAAAAGAGTCCACATATCCAAACAATTCATGTGGCTAAAGAAACTAGAGAGTCATGAAACAAATGTCAACCGAAGTTAAAATGGAAATATGAAGGAAGTCTAAAGTTCATCAACTACTGAAAATAAAAGGAAACTAAGCTTCAGCTCGATCTACTCCGTCGTCTAGAAGGCTCTCCTACTGAGAAAACTCCGGCTCAAGTGCATCTCCATACTGGACCTGTCCGTCATCTAAATCTGCGTACACCAAGAGAATGGATGCGTCGGCGATGTATAACACACGGCAAGATCCCACGTGCAATGGCGATAATAATAATGCGAATGAATGCAGTAATCAGAAAATGCGAACGAATGTAATAGTGTGAAGTGACGCATGCATACAACTAGAACTAACCATCTGAACAATCAAAAAACTCTGACATTTCAAACAACAGTAACGGGTGACTAACCATTTTGTCATGGTCTCAGATCTACATCTCATTTAAAGTCAAGGTTCATATTAATCGGATAACTGACGGTTCATTATCCTCTACGCTCATCCAATACCGCGGAACAACGAATGGTCAAAGGACTACACGCAATCAGGTTCCGGCTTGTCCGGACACAAGCAAGACTCAGGTGAATATAAAAGTACACTGGCCACATGCGAAACGATTCACGGGCCCAACAAACCAGCCCCAAGTGCGGGAAACAAGGTCACTTGGCACGGGTCTGGAAGATATATAAACAGCCACATCCAAATACATGAACCAAGACTTTCCCATCCCACGGTCTCAGGTAAATCAAGTCAACGATGCCGATATATCAAACACGGGTTCACCTCCTAAGCATGGTCAACACACACATGTCACTAGGTCATGTTCATGACAACCAAATTCCTAAGTCATGAACTACTACGGTTCTGGACACAACAAAACTATGTATAACTGCAATTAACATGTCATATGTGCAATTACTCTACGTGTCGGTGTCGTGTATCATGAACAGTAACGTGAATAACTATCAACAACGGTACAATATGAAAATGTGAAATAAGAAAAGTTAACCACATGAAATGACGTAGTTTTCAACATAAATTCCCATAAAAATCCTTTAAACTAATTCTCAACTTAATTATCCAATATTTCAATTAAAATATACTTTTTCTCTTTAATATTATTTATGAACGATAACTATTTTCTTTTCCATAAATCACCTCTATTTCTTTTCTTTTCAACTAAACCTCTTAAAATATTTCAAAATTCTTTTTCTCCCAAATAATTTCTTTTAACCATAACAATTAATTAAAAATACTTTTTACTCAAAATAAATTATTTTCACCAAATAATTTCTTTAAAAATATTTTCATAATTATAATAAATGCTAGAAATATCCTAAAAATACATTCTTACTTCCAAATAGCACGAAATTAATCATGGATCAATTCGACCTATTCAACCATCACAAATAATTTTATACTACCGAATATTCACGAATATGTAAATGTTACTTTGCATATGATATTAAATTGTACGAACTAAACCATACATATCTGAAATAATTCATACGGTATAAAAATAAGTTAAAACATGACAAGGCAAGAGGGATCTTGCATATAATAATTCATAAATAATCTAAAATATAAAATACAAGTCAACGGGTATCGGGATCTTGCCTCAGGTCGCGGGACGGCGACGAAGCGGCGGCATGCCGTTCTTGTCCATCGTTCGTCGTTGCGCCTGCGGATCGACGGGCTAATTCGTGGAGTGAATGGCGGCGGCGGATGACGGCGTGGGTTCGGGGTTGTCGTAGGGGCATGGCACGTGGAGGAGATGAACGGGCTGATCCGGCACGCATCATGAATGAACTACGGCGGCAGCGCCACGGCTCAACGGTGTGCACGGATCAGACGACGCCGACGAGGTCGCACGACACTCGAAAGCAAAGACCGTTGTTGATGACGATCGCTAAGCGTGGCTGCTCGAACGGAGGTGAAGGTGGCGGCCGCGGGGTTCAGTGCAATGGCGAGGCAGCGATGGGGAGTTCTGGTAGAAATTTGGGGTTTGGGGTTTTTTTAAAACAAAATATAATATATATATATATATATATATATATATATATATATATATATATATATATATATATATATATATATATATATATATATATATATATATATAGGGTTAGGGTTAGATTGAGGGGTATAGTACAACACATAAAATAGGTGATTTATTATTATTATGATAATTAAACAAAATTGATATTAATAAAATTATTACACACATATATATATTTCTACGCACCAAATACCAAGCTCGGGTTTACAAAATCATTAATAATATCAATAATCATGATTATGACTGAAAGTATTTACCGAAATTATTAAATTTATAATGTAGCTAAATCATAAACATAAATATAAAACTCTATTTTGAATTAGTAGAGAATCACGAAAATTTGAGTAAATATTAATAATACTTTTAGAAAATAATATTTAATTTTAAATACTAAAAATAATATTTAACTTTCAAATACTAGAAAATAATATTTAATATTAGAAAAGCAATATTAGAAGATACATATTGAAAAATATTAGGAAAATAATACTAGAAAAATACATACCAAAATATTAGAAAAATAATGATCGAAAATTCATGGGTGTTACAACTTCTCTTATATTATTTAAATGTGAATTGCTTTTTTACATTTTTGAACTCCACCTTGACTATGAGAATTCTTCTAAAATCTATTGCAACAAAAATATGAAAATTAATGACAATAAAATGTTGCATTCATAAAAGACTTTCATGACATTAGCATTTTATGGATTTCTTTTAAACTCGAACATCGAACAAGATAAATTTTCAACATCCTCAACATCAAATCAATCTATTTTTCTTCTTATTTTAAAAGAATTCTTTTCACACAAACTTGTAACAAGATAAAATATGAAAATCAACCAAAAAAATTGCATGCTTCAAATGTTGCATGACATTGGCATTTTAAAGATAAACTTGCAACATGCAACAAGAAAGTATTGACAAGCCTTCAACAACAAGAACCACGAACCAATCTGTGAACTCACGTGAACTCACGTGGGTGGGCCACCCACGTGAACTCACGACACAATCTACCCACGTGGGTGGGCCGTGGGCCGCACGAATTTGTGCATCGCGTTTCGTTCTGTAGCTTGCAGAGAAACGAAAAAAAAAAAAAAGGGAAGGTATTTATTTCCCATAAATACCTATCTAAACCTAGGGTTTTGTTTTAAGGTGGAGTTTGTGGGAGAAAAAGCTAGGTTTTTTGGCAGCGGATAGAGAGAGAAAAAGAGAGAGATTGGAGAGATTCTACAAGAGAGAGGTCAATTTCTTTTGGGTAAAAATCAAAGCTTTATCTTTGGGACGAGCTTGTGGATTGTACAAGTCGTCGGTTTTCTTCTTCATAGTCGAATCTCCCCTCACCCCTCCCGTGGACGTAGGCAAGTTTGCTGAACCACGTAAATCTCGTGTCTTTACTGTTTACTGTATAATTGGCTATTGTTTATAGGTTTCCTTGATTCAGTCCTAGTACTGTTGAGAGAAAGAGTAGATATCTCACTTTGTTGGGATATTTTACTTTCTATTTTTATTTCTTTCGTGAGACGGGAATATAGATCAGGGCCTTCTCTCAGGTGATATCGCTTCCGCGGCGTGTGGGCGTGACCCCACATCCCAATAATTGGTATCAGAGCTGTTATTCAGATTAGAAGTGGTGTAGCTTCTGGTTTGAGGTGGTGCTCGGTAATTTCTGAGAGAAGCAGATTTATAAATACAAATGGAGAATGGCGTCTACCAGTAAATCTGTCAAAGTGAGAAAATTCGAGATTAAAAAGTTTAATGGGAAGAATGATTTTTCCTATTGGAGGATGCAGATGAAAAACACATTGATTTCGCAAAAATTGCACAAGGCTTTGGCTGGAAAAGAGAAGAAGCACAAGGATATGTCTGATGAGGATTGAGAAGAGCTGGATCTGAAAGCACGGGCGTCGATTATTCTATGCCTTGAAAGGGATGTAGCTTTCTTGGTAGATGGAGAGGAAACGGCTGCGGGCGTGTGGAAGAAGTTAGAAAGTACCTTCGTGCCGAAGAGTCTAACGAACCGGATCTATTTAAAATCCAAATTGTATACTTGCAAGATAGAGGAGGGCTCATCAATCCGAGAATACATTAACAAGTTTGATAGGATCATATCAGACTTAAAAGACATAGATGTGAAAGTTGTAGATGAGGATCAGACGCTTCTACTACTTCTGTCTCTGCCGAAGTCTTATGAGAACCTGGTGCAAATACTGATGCTTGTAGGAGACAATTTGAAGATGGATGAGACTAGAACGGCGCTTCTAGCGGATGATCTTCGAAATATTACAACCAGTGACCTGACTACTAGTGGTAATAAAGAACAAGCGCAGGGATTATTTGTTAGAGGAAGGAGCAATGAGTGAGGAAAAGGCAAGGGAGGAAAGTCTAGATCTAAATCGAGACCTCTTGCGGGAAAATCATATTTCAAATGCGGTGAAGTAGGGCATTTCAAGGTCGACTGTCCAAATAAGAGAGTAGGTGAAAAGAAGAACAACAACAAGACTGAGAGAAGAAAGGGTAAGGAAGAGGCGAGCTACGTTTCAGAGGAAGGGAGCGATAAGGAGTGCTATGTCGTCACGGGTGGCGAGGATATCTCCGGAAAGTGGATACTTGATTCTGGTTGCTCTTACCATATGTGTCCAAATAGAAAGTGGTTTACTACTTACAGAGGCATTGATGGTGGAACCGTATTGATGGGGAACAACCATGCTTGTAAAACGGTGGGGCTAGGTAATATCAAAATCAAGATGCATGATGGAGTGGTTCGAACCTTGACGGATGTGAGGCATGTTCCCGACTTGCGAAAGAATCTTATCTCAGTGGGTGCATTGGACTCCGACGGTTGCAAAATTGTTATGGAGAACGGAGTGAAGAAGGTTGTTCGGGGTTTCCTTGTAGTGATGAAGGGTATTCGTCACGGTAATTTATATACTCTCTCAGGTACGACGGTGACGGGAGATGCAGCGATTGAAACTGAAGGAAGTGGTGGAGATCCATGTGAGCATACACGGTTATGGCATAAACGGCTTGGGCATATGTCAGAGAAGGGTCTAGTTCTGCTTGGTAAAGAGGGTCTGCTGAAGAATCTGAAGGAACCTAGTATGGATTTTTGTAAGGATTGTGTGTATAAAAAGTCACACAGGGTTCAGTTTCTGAGAAGCAAGTCTAAGAGCAGAGGGATACTAGATTATGTGCACACGGATGTTTGGGGTCCGGCTCAGACCACTTCTAAGGGTGGTTCCAGATATTATGTCTCGTTCATAGATGACTATTCGAGGTATGCTTGGATTTACTTTCTGAAGTATAAGAATGAGGTGTTCGAGACATTCAAGAAGTGGAAAGCAATGGTTGAGAACAGGACGGGAAAGAATTGAAGACACTGAGATCTAATAACGGTACAGAGTATACAGATGGTGCTGTCAAGGAGTTCTGTGATCAGGAGGGAATTGTTCGACACTGGACAGTCAGATCAACACCATAGCAGAATGGGGTCGCAGAGAGATTGAACCGAACATTGCGGGAGAAAGCAATGAGTATGCGATTATACGCTAGATTGGGCAACGAATGGTGGGCAGAAGCGGTGGCTACAGTTTGTTACATCGTGAACCGTTCACCACATTTAATATTGGATGGTGATACACCCTATAGGGTTTGGTCAGGGGAGCATGCAAATTATGATAGGCTCAGAATTTTCGGATGTACCGCCTACTATCACGTCAATGAGGGAAAGCTTGACGCGAGAGCCAAGAAGGCAATATTCTTGGGATATGCGAAGGGCGTAAAAGGCTATCGCCTTTGGTGTACGAAAGATTCAAAGTTCGTGATCAGCAGGGATGCTACCTTTGATGAGAAATCCATGATTGCTAGGGCGCCCAAGGATAATGGTGTTAGGACTGATGAGACTTCTAAGTCTCAGGTTATTGAAATAGAACCTAAAGACTAACCAGGTTCTAGTCGTGTTCAAGTGGAAAGTCAGGTAGATGATGAGCTTGAGCAGGAGGAGGTTCAGCAGGAGAATACACAGGCACTACAACAACAGCAGCTCGAGGATAGTTTGTCTTCTACTAGGCCAAGGCGAGCATATAAGCAGGTACAGAAGCTGGGGGCTGATCAACCCCTGAAGCACTATGGGCAGGTTAATTTGGTTGAATACGTACTCTCGGTGGAGGAGGACGAGCCGGTCTCCTTCAAGGAAGCTATTCGGGACAAGAATAGTGAGAGTTGGTTGGCTGCGATGGAGGAAGAGATGGAATCTCTTCGGAAGAACCAAACATGGGAGGTGGTCCCATTGCCCGTAGGAAGAAAAGCTATTAGTTGTAAGTGGGTGTATAAAAGAAAGGAAGATCTTTCAGAGCTCGGTGGTACAAGGTACAAGGCAAGGCTAGTGGCTAAGGGGTTTGCACAAAGAGAGGGTGTGGATTACAATGAGATCTTTTCTCCGGTGGTGAAACACACTTCTATTCGCGTGCTATTGAGTATTGTTGCTCATGGTGATCTTGAGCTGGAACAACTCGATGTTAAAACGGCCTTCTTGCACGGAGACTTGGATGAAGAGATCTACATGCATCAACCTGAGGGCTACAAGGTTGAGGACAAGGAGGATCATGAGTGTCGTTTGAAGAAGTCACTGTATGGATTGAAGCAATCTCCCCGACAGTGGTACAAGTGATTTGACTCCTTCATGCTGAAGCATGAGTTTTCCCGAAGTGACTATGATTGTTTCGTTTACATCCAGAAGCTTCGTGGAGGTAATTATATCTATCTCTTTTTGTATGTGGATGACATGCTTATTGCTTCTAAGAGCAGGGTGGAGATAGATAGGCTGAAATCTCAACTTGGTGAAGAGTTCGAGATGAAGGACATGTGCGCTGTTAGGAAAATACTGGGTGTGGAGATTAGAAGAGAGCGGGTGAACGGACGATTGTTCTTGAGTCAGAAGGGCTACATAGAGCGGGTGATCACGAGGTTCGAGATGCAAAGTGCTAAGTCGGTGGTGACTCCATTGGCTCCACACTTTAGGCTCTCTGGTAAATAATCTCCCACTACAGCGAAAGAAAAGACACATATGGAGCGTGTTCCCTATGCTAGTGCAGTTGGCAGCTTAATGTACACGCCCAGATATTTCACAGGCGGTCAGTGTGGTCAGTAGATTCATGGCGAATCCGGGAAAGGCGCACTGGGAAGCAGTGAAGTGGGTCCTGAGGTACTTAAAGGGTACTGTTGATACGAGTCTGTGTTTTGGTGGAAAAACATGTCAGATTGATGGGTTTGTGGACTCTGATTATGCGGGCGATCTAGATAGACGACGATCGACTACTGGTTATGTATTCAGGATACATGGGGCTCCAGTTAGCTGGCGATCGATGTTACAAGCTACAGTAGCACTTTCTACTACAGAGGCTGAGTACATGGCCATGGCAGAGGGAGTGAAGGAAGCATTATGGTTGTGGGGTCTTCTAGATGATTTGGGGATTAAGCAGGAAAGCGTGAACTTGTGGTGCGATAGTCAGAGTGCGATCCACTTGGCGAAGAATCAAGTTCATCATGCTCGTACCAAGCATATCGATGTCAGGTATCATTTCGTGGAGATGTCATAGAGGAAGGTGATATTTCTCTCATGAAGGTGCACACGAATGAGAATCCCACAGACATGTTAACCAAGGTGATCACAGTTAGCAAGTTTAAGCATTGCTTGGACTTGCTTCATATCAGCCCGTGTTGATCTGCCCAAGAGGGCATGGCTCTTCGGGGCGGTGATGGGGTGAGGTGGAGATTATATGGAGAATTGCAGAACTATGATTAGCTTGATCCCGGTTAGAGGGTACGTAGGCAGCCACGTATAGTGGCGCAGCTAGATTGGTCTGGTTTGGCTGATGGAGATCTCTCTAGTAATGTTCGCGGTGTTCTTCTGGTGTTCGTCCAAAATTTGAGGTTTATCAAATGATGTACGAGGTGGAGAATTGTGAACTCATGTGAACTCATGTGGTTGGGCCACCCACGTGAACTCACGACACAAGCCACCCACGTGGGTGGGCTGTGGGCCGCATGAATTCGTGCCCCGCATTTCGTTCTGCAGCTCGCAGAGAAACGAAAAAAAAGGGAAGATATTTATTTCCCTATAAATACCTATCTAAACCTAGGGTTTTGTTTTAAGGTGGAGTTTGTGGGAGAAAAAGCTAGGGTTTTTGGCGGCGGCTAGAGAGAGAAAAAGAGAGAGCTTGGAAAGATTCTACAAGAGAGAGGTCAATTTCTTTTGGGTAAAAATCAAAGTTTAATCTTTGGGACGAGCTTGTGGATTGTACAAGTCGTCGGTTTTCTTCTTCATAGTCGAATCTCCCCTCACCCCTCCCGTGGACGTAGGCAAGTTTGCTGAACCACGTAAATCTCGTGTCTTTACTGTTTACTGTATGATTGGCTATTGTTTGTAGGTTTCCTTGATTCAGTCCTAGTATTATTGAGAGGAAGAGTAGATATCTCACTTTGTTGGGATATTTTACTTTCTATTCTTGTTTCCTTCGTGAGACGAGAATATAAATCAGGGCATTCTCTCAGGTGATATTGCTTCCGCGGCATGTGGGCGTGACCTCAAAGATAAATCAGGATTATCAAGAATTCCTTGGTGACTTTCAAACTGATAGAAGAATCTTACCTCAAGACAAGCTTTCAACCTCCACAGTCAATCAATTATAACCACGAGCCAGTTTCAGGGGTGGAGGAATTTAGGGCTTGGGGGGCTGATTTTCGGCCAAATTCACCTTGTGATAAACAAATTGAGAGAGGAGAGAAAGAGAGATCGCTTAGGGTTTTCTTGGGGATCGATTTCACTCTGCAATTTGAGGGGTCAGTTAGGGTTTGATGTTACTTTTCTTTGGTTATAGAAATGATAGAGTGGAGAGAGAGAGAGAGAGAGAGAGAGACATCGAGAGAGAGAGAGAGAGAGAGAGAGGAGATTTTTGTTGAGATTGAGGGGTATTTTGGGGTTTTTGCCACCTTAAATTATAAATACAACATACTCTAGCTTTGAATTATACTATTTGGGTTTAAAGACAAATACGAAAGGTTGATTGGATTTAAAGGTATAAATAAAAGATGTTGGGTTTAAACATAAATTAGGGTAAACCGTTGGATCTAAAGACAAAAACCCCAAATATATATTATTGCTATCCATTTCTTCAGACAATCCATCATCTTTATTACACTTCCAAATTAACTCTCCATTGTCTTCAAATATGTAAGTATAGAGTTCCCCTACAAGATGGACTCAAACATAGACAGAGTTTTCAAGGTTAAGGTAAGCATATAGCATTTACGCTAGCTCCTCTTTGATACTTACACGCCAACTCCTCTGCTTCATATCCTCCATTAGCAGTTGAATGTTTTTATAGGATGATCCCTCAATCCCCACTGCTTCTCTGGCTCTTTCCCCTAACATTTTTGCCCTCTTTCTCACTTCCTCCACTTCCTTCTCATTTCCCATGAACCAAATCACCTTCTCTTTGATTTTCTCCCCACTTACTACCACGCCACCCTTCTCAACCTGGTTCCAAACGAAACCCACTTCAGCGCCTATTTTTGCACCTACTTGCGCCACTTCCGTAACCAATATCTCATTGTAAAATTGTTCCGCGAACAAAGGCCAAGTCAGCATCGGCACACCAGCCGAGACCGTCTCTGTCACCGATCCCCACCCGCAATGCGTCATGAATCCGCCGACCGCCACGTGGGATAAAATCCCCACCTGTGGGGCCCACCCTTTAACCACCATCCCCCTTCCCTCCACGCTCTTTTCAAAATCCTCCATCCACTCGTCATGTGACCCGCCCTGTCCTTCTCGGATCACCCAAATGAATGGTACGTTTGATGTCTCCAACCCGAACCCGATTTCTTTCAATTGTGCCAATGGGAACTGGCACAAGCTGCCGAAGCACACATAGAGGACTGAACCAGCGGGTTTGTTATCGAGAAACTGGAAGATCCGACCCGCTTCAGGTGGGATCACTCCTCTGCCTCTTTCAACCATGTCAGATGGTTCTTGATTGCATAGTGAAAGCGGGCCTACCATCCAAGCCCGCTTACCCGTTACCCTTTGGTAGTGCTCAGCATAACCGGGTTCCAGGTCCGAAAAGCTGTTGACTACCAAACCCGCTGTGCTGAGATCCGCTTCCCTTGCCCGGTCGAAAAATTCTTTGCTCTTCTCCCCTGAAAAAGTAACCGTTAGTTTAAACGTGGTAATAGCTTTGACTAACAAATAGACTCTTAAAGAAATTGTGAGAAGTTCTACAGATATAGATTAACTGAGAAAGACCAAACAAGAAGAATATATCTTCATGTCAAAAAACTGATGAATGCATGTACAACTTTTTTATGCTCATGCAATTTGCACTTGTTCATCAAGACATTGTGAAAAAAGAATTCTGCAAACAAACATTAGATCTTGTGAAATATTGATCAAAACCACTTGCATAGTTACCTAAATAATCTTCATGCATATACACTTAAAAAAATATATATAAATGATATCTCGAAAATATAATTCACCCCAAAGGTTGCATACATAGAGTTGAGACAAGTAACTGTTATACCTGGCAGAGTGGCTTCAGCAAGCTTGAACCGTGTCAGATACACCTTATTCGGAAAACCAGGTACAATAAACTCGTCAACCAAACCAATCTGAGCCCGATTCATCAAAATACTGAGCTCAACAGAGAGAGGAAAACAGCCAGTACCAGGGAAAGCATAACGAGGTATATTGAGCTCATTGGCAACTGGTGCAGTCCATGACAGCAACAGATCAGATACAATGGCATCAGGAGGTTCAGATCGCACCACCTGATCAAATTCGGCTTGCATTAGGCTTAGAGCCTGTGAAAATGGTTCGGACAAAGAACGGTCAGGCAAAGTGTCGGTTGACTCACAGTTTGGTGGTAGGAGAGAAGAAGGGAATGGGATGACGTGGAGTTTGATGAGGTGGTTGAGAGATTGTGAACGGGCGATTGTTGAATTGAAACGGGAAGCATTTAATGGAGTGAGGATGATGGTGGATTGGGCTCCTCGTGATGCAAAGAGCTTCGCTAAGTCGATCATAGGGATGATGTGGCCTGGAGAGGGTAAGGGGAAGAACAGGATCTGGAGAGGTTTTTGTTTGGCCATTGTTATGGTGTGGTACTGGGGAGTGAGGTTTGGTGAAGTTGAGTGGAGTATATATAAGCATATTGGTTGGATTTTATGGACATGCCGATAGCATAGAACCTGATAACAACCTGATAACAGAAAGTATTTCTTTTTCTGATTGAAAAGAGGAAATACTGAAAAAAACGTACAATTCAGAAGAAACAATAAAAGAGCATAGTATATGTGTGAGTTCTAACTACTGTTCTTCTTATTTGTTCCTGATTTACGAAATATATGTTAGCTATAAATGCTACAACTTAAACCGGATTTTTTTTTTTCATTACTTACAACCAAATTTTCTGAGTCTCAACTCTTATTTTTAGAATTAAAATGCTCGACTATCTTTATTGAACACAGAATGTGGAGACGAATTCGAATGTGGATCCTCTAGAATGTAATCTAAATCCAACCCATTGGCCACCCTAGTTTCAGCGTGAAGGGAGGAAGGGAGGAAAAGTGTTGGTGTCTGAAGGAAGGGTATGGCGGTGGTTGGGTTTGTTGCACTAATTGTCAAAAGAGCGATGATCAAGGCCATGTGCACAGCATGAAGAGAAGAAGAAGAAGAAGAACGTGTTGGGAGACAAACCCGAACTTCCTCATGCAATTCCTGTGGTACTCCTAGATTTAAGCCTTTAAGGGCACCTGGGGAGTTTTATTTCCCGTGTGTGCCTGACCCTAAAACTTGGAGGTTGATGGCATCAAATGAATGCAGAAAAATGGCATATCTCTGTGGTGGTGCTGATACTTATAGAGATGCATATAATTCTGGAATAAAGGATTTGATGCCAGCAAATGAGAAGAGAGTCTAGACTTTTATTGACAGCGCAGAAGGTTGAGAAAATGTTTTTCTCCTTTATAACAATATAACTATTGATCATAGAAAGACTGTAAATAATGTTTTTACCAGATGCAAGTGTCGTAGTGGCTCATATCACATTAGTGTTTAGGAAACATTTTCTTCTGACACAAGTTTGAATCAGGTCACCAACATGTTTTGAAGAATTTCCTCAAGTCAATTGTTTTTTTTTTATTTTAAATCCGGCCTGGAATCAAACCCAAGACCATGGGAGCCACATTGGAACCTCCCAACCGTTCGCATCACCCGTGGTGGTTCCGGATCAAGTCAATTGTTGATCCAACTTATTCATTTAAAATGACAGCATTCCGTCCCTTAAAAAACAAACACTGGAAAGAATATGTCATTCGAATCATGCAGACAATATCTTGAATATGAAAGGAGGAAAAAAGATTGCCACTTTCTATCTTTGTGAACAGCTAAAAATGTGAATCAAGAATCACAAGTGAATAATATCAGACAGCATTTACAGCATTTACAGCTCTGATTACTGACAGTCCTTCGACATGCTACTATATCCCCAAGACTAGCTGAAGGATTAACCCAAAACATCTAGGATTCTTGAACCTTCTGAAATAAAATTTTTGTCAGAGGAAATTCAGGTAGAAAATTAATTCAGGCACAACTCCAGAACATTATAATAGTTCAAAGGGTATTGCGACAAAAATTTATATTAAGCTTCTCAATGAAAACTTTCACTTCCTATCTACACCAAGACAACAATAATATTCTAGGAAAACAGAGATCACATAACTACAATAATTCTCGCGTTGAGTTCTATAGAAATTCATATACAGAAGTTTGAAACATTAAAATTTCCGATAATTATATGCTACCAATAACCAAAAGCAGAGCAGATAACAGGTATTGACAAGTCAATTACTAATTTGTGCACCATTCTTTTAGTGCTATGAAAATAAACATAGAAAGTTAAACCTGTTCTAACAAAAGAGACTTTTCATAAGAATGTCTAAGACCACAACCAACAGTCTTTTAATTATAACTATTCCTAAAACAAATTAAATAATAAAAAGAATATTGAAGCATTGTCACAAGAAATGACAACCATAAAGAATCATCAATTGTAAACTAACAATCCACCAAAACAATCCACCCTTTTTCTTCATTACACGAATGCTGGCATATCCTTGAGCCACTGATCCAGAGGCTTCCCAATAGAGTACACAATGAAACCAATCTCCCTCAGCTTCTGAGGGTCAATCACATTGCGACCATCGAAAATAAATGCAGGCTTCTGCATCCCGTCATGGATCTTCTTATAGTCGAGCTTCCTGAACTCATCCCATTCAGTCAAGATACAAACACCATGTGCCCCCTTGGCAGCCTCATAAGCATCCCAAGTAACCGACACCTGCTTCACTGTGGTTGGGCTCAAAGGCTGAAGATGAGGAGGATGGTCCCTATCATACTTGTTCATGACCAAATCTCTCTGGATTTGGTCTTCAGTCACCTGAGGATCATAAATACTGATCTTTGCCTTGTCACCCAACAAACCTTTACAAACATCGATAGCAGGAGTCTCCCTCGTGTCACCAGTGTCTTTCTTGAAGGCAAACCCTAAAATTGCAATCTTCTTTCCTGCAACAGTATTAAACATGGAGGAGACTATCCTGTTCACAAAGCGGCTCTTCTGGTAGTCATTGATCTTGATCACTTGTTTCCAGTACTGAGCCACATCTGGCAAGCCATTGCACTCACAAATATAGACTAAGTTTAGGATGTCCTTTTGGAAGCAGGAGCCACCAAAACCAACACTAGCATTCATGAACTTGGGCCCAATACGAGAGTCCTTGCCTACGGAACACGCCACTTCTGCCACGTCAGCACCCGTGGCCTCACATAGTGCTGAAATCGCATTCACTGACGAGATCCTCTGAGCCAAGAAAGCATTTGCAGCGAGTTTTGAGAGTTCCGCTGACCAAAGATTGGTAGTTAGAATCCGATCCTCTGGGACCCAGTTTGCATAGACTGATTTCAGTGATTGAACCGCCTTTTGGCCATCAGGAGTCTCTCGGCCACCAATCAGGACTCGATCAGGATTGAAGAGGTCCTGGATTGCAGTACCTTCAGCAAGAAACTCTGGGTTGGAGAGGATCTGGAACTTAATTCCTTTGCTGTTATGGGTTAAAATCTTCTCAATGGCCTCGGCAGTCTTCACAGGCACAGTGGACTTCTCCACTACGATCTTGTCTGATTTCGACACATCAGCAATCATGCGAGCAGCTGACTCCCAGTAGGTGAGGTCAGCAGCCTTGCCAGCACCGAGGCCACGAGTCTTTGTTGGAGTGTTGACAGATACAAAAATGATGTCAGACTCAGAGATGTGCTTCTCGAGGTCAGTGCTGAAGAATAGATTTTTACCACGGCACTTCTTAACTACATCATCAAGGCCTGGCTCGTAGATTGGAAGCTGATCGCTGTTCCAGGCTGAGATACGAGTTTCAGAAATATCGACAACGATGACTTGGACTTTAGGGCATTTAAGGGCGATCACTGCCATTGTTGGGCCTCCGACATAGCCGGCTCCAAGGCAGCAGATCTTTACCATCTTTTTTTCTTCTTCTTTTGAATGAGCAACCTGAGTTTTTCGCCCACAAGATTAAAAGACACTCAATAAATTCAAAATAGTTGCTTACCTTTGAAATGTTGTAACAAATAATCATCGAGAGAAACAGAATCAGTATCTGCAGTGTCTTTCTCAGCTGTTCATCCATTTTAAAGCATCAGGGTCATTCATATAATTCAAACTATCAAAACATCAGCGATGGGTTTAATAACATTTGTAAGAGACAGATATCCTCTGTAGAAAGTATTTCACTTCAAACAAACTCAATCAAAATTGGTATCTGCTGAAATTTTAAACAAGGCTGCTATAAGGACAGGAAGATTGAACTTACATATGTTTTAAAAAATTTAAAATAAATCAGCAAATCCTAAGCTTAACTTCTTCAGGAAATACTAAGTCAATAGAAAAAGTTGCACACGTCTCCAAAATTTAACAATGCAGAACACAGGTCACACAGAGATCACTCATATACCGATTTGATTTGACAATCTATTAGCACAAAGAATTTAGCAACAGATCTACTTGGATAGAGACGGCAACGGGTTAATTATTTGAATTGTTGAGATACAAATGCAACTAATATTTTGTTATAATGAAACTATGGCAATGTATTTTAAGCAGGAAATTCACCCCGAAGAACATTCCAATTCTCCATGGAAAAAAGTTCTCTATTACTGCAACCACAATGAAATAACATGCATTAGATCCATGATAGCATCAAAATGATCCGACATGACTGCCATGATTCTGAAGAAAATAATCACTAGAAATCCTAATTCAAATCATGAACCAAAAAACAAAAAGTAGAAGAGACAGGGATCAGATCATCGAATGGCAAAGGGAAATACGCAATTATCTTAAAAAAGACATAGCAAGCATGAAGGAATTCAGAATTGATGGGTCCTTAAATAAGGGACAATTATGTTTCCAACATATTCAAACAAATTGCAACCACGATATTAGAACAGCAAATTACCTCGCGCGGTTGCCCTTGACTATTTCAGAGGAAGCTTGGAAATGAGAAGGAAGATTAAGATTTCACATCTTGAAAATAGGAGGGAGAGGAATATTTCTCTGAACACAAGAGAAGGAGAGGCTTTCACCTTCTTTAAATGCCCCAAAAAAATAAAAAATTAAAAAAAATGTTAAGATAACAACAGGTTAGATTTAACAATGACGGGGGACCAAGAAAGAAAATGAAAAAGAAGTTGTGTGCCCATATACACATTCCAATAAGAGAGTATTAGAACAAAATAAACTACCACTGTGTTTGGGAGTTCACTAGGGGAAGATAAGGAAAGGTAAAATAGGGAAAGAAAAGATAAAAAAAGAGAGGACAAATTAATATTTTGTTTGAGTGTTTAGTAAGGAGAACAGAGGGAACTTAGTTTATCATGTTTGAAAGTTCTAATTAAGGGAAGGGAAAGGAAAAAAAAAAATAGTTTCATAATCAAATCTGAACCGTTGATCCATAGTGATAGAAAACCACATATTAGATTTTTTTAAAGTTTATTTTCCCTACCCTCCTCTACACCCCAATTTGGAGGGCAACTAAACCATAACTTTTTAATGAAAATTTTACTTCCCCTACCCCTCCGTTACCTTCTTAAAAAACCCAAACGGAGTTAAGTGTTATTTTTTCTTCTTTTAGCCTTGGCTACCCCGCATCCAAACACATACATGTAACTTATATCGGCATTATCTTTGTTCTGTGATATTAATACACCCTCTTCGCTTAAGAAAATTAATTCACCAAATATATTGTGGATATAGGTACATACCAAATACAACCAAATAAATCATATTAGCAGCATGAGGAGAATAAACAGTTGTTTAAAGTAAGAATTCAAGGTTACAGTGGTTCACATATGATATTGCGCAAAATTTTCAATACTTTTGAAGCATCACAATTCAATATCTAGTTATTTAGGGATGTTTGGTTCAAATCCTAAAATTATAAAATTTAGAATCTCATCAAGAATTTTAAATTCATAGGCTTTTATACATATTTCGAATTCTAATCTTTTGTTTGGTTCAACATGATTAGAGGAAAGCAAATCCTAGAATTTATAAGTTCTTATTTGGTTCTAACCCAAAAATATAGGAAAATACAAATTGTATGGATACCTAATGCCAAAACTTTAAATTTTTAGCATTTAGGAAATTCTCTCCAAATTGTAGGATTTGTCCGATCCCTAAAATTTCTATTTTTTCCGTTTTATGGATACCTAATGCCAAATTTTTTTTAAAAACAAATACTCTATATGGAATCCCATAAATAAAAATGAGATACTTTTTACTTCAAAAATTTCAAATCCACCTTAAATGCCAAAAATTTTGTTGAACCAAACAACCCCTAGTCGATGTCTCAATAAATCAATTCTTTTTCCATGGAGAGGGGTGGCTTTGGGGGGGGGGGATTGAAAAAGCAAACATATGGTGTGCATGAAAAAAAATTTATACCAAGATCACATATTTTTACCTTTGTCAGGTACAAATGACTGTAATCTTGGTAACCCAGGAAAGTGGCAGATCTAGGGAATTGAGTGAAATGAAAGCATATGCCAACTACCAAATTTAAAAAACAATAAATTCAATAAACTGGGGAAAAGGGGAAAGTGAAATGCCACCAAATCTATGCGATGAAGTGTTGCGTTTTGATTGAAACATGAAGCACAATTAGAAAAGTAGATCTAACAATAAAGAAAATGAAGAGTAATTACCCTGCACACGATCTTCGTTATGAAAGAAGAATGAAAAAGGTAGTTTATTTAAATGGATTTTCCTTGCGAACGAAAGACTTCATTTTTTTAAGAGAAATTATTTTGGGTTTTTGATATAATTGGTTTCGTTTAAAACTCAAATCCTGATACCATAAACAAATAGCTAAATTTATTAGTTAAGGGTTTTCTCATAGAAACCACCTTTATTCTATGGAACCATATTTGATTTTGATTTTTTGTTGCAATTAAACAGTGTTTTTTTGAAAGTTATAACTCAACCCGAAATCGAACCCAAGATCGTGGAAGCCATATTGGAACGATTTAATCGTCCAGATCGCTCGCGGTGGGTATCTAAACTCACTTTTAAGTCAAAAAATTTCCAATTTTATTTTAATAATCAACTTTTAAATACCAAGTGTATTAGATTATTAATTGAGATTAGGCGGGGTTAATTATTGAAAAAATATATCTGAAAGTAGGTTTAAGCGATAGATTGCAACACAAAGCACTTTAAAGATGGTTTATGTGTAAATTGACAATCAAAGATGGTTTTTGTATAATGACCCTATTTTAAAGGTGGTTTCTATGGGGGCAAACTCTTAACTCAAATTAGTTCATCCTATCCAAATCTGTTAGTTTAAGGTTGTTTTGTCTTTAAACCCAAAGTTTTATCCTCATTAATTTTTGAACTCACGTCCTTCTATGTTTATCTATACACACAAGATATTTTTCCTTTTTATCTGTAAGTCAAAATATCAACTGGGTGGTGATAGAGAGTGGCGATGGTGTTGCTCGGAGATGTGGGGGCAGAGAAGGGACGATGATCTCATTGAATGAAGGGAATGAGTTATTTTTTTCGAGAATGGAAGAAAAATATTTTGGATATTTTTATTCTATTAAAAGAGAAAATATACATATATGGTTGTATTTTGTACATTTTGAGTTAAAAGATAAATTCAAATAGTCTTTTGGGCTTATGGGTATGGATAGAAGTTAGTGGGTTTATAAATAAATCAAAGCAAAACCTCAGGTTTATAAGCGAAAACTCCTTAATTTGACATCTACCTATCTATATCTATATCAAAATATTTGTAGGCGGTCAAGAAGTACGAACCATTCAACAAGATTAGTTAAACATGAGTACGGGCCCACAAAGACACTTGGGTCATTTGAATGATACCACATGAACCCAACAAAACTAAGAAAGGTGACTAAATGAAGGAAGAATCCAAGACTCTAAGTTAAACAGGCTACAAAGTCAGCTAAAACAAGCTTTCAAGAAAAGACAAAACTCTGTGAAACACAACCCTGCACAAGTCTAAACTCTACGTATGTCAAACCCAGCATGACCGCTGACAACACTCTCTAAACAGTGCAGCTCTTTTTGAAGACAAGCATGACCGTACTCCGCGTAGTTCCAACTTAACAAACCGTAAAAGACAACGCGTCCTTGACCTGATTTGACCCCTATCAATGGTTTAATCACACAGTCACCATATTTAATTCGTTGACTAGAAAAAATTAGCACTATACATGATTCAAGGCACATAGTCCCAAGGCAGTGTGCCACTAAACCCAGCGTAACCGCTCGAATCACCCACGCTGAGTTTGGTAGATGCAATGCATCTAATGAATTTGACTAAAGCAATAATGATAATGACACCCCATTGGCCACGGGGAGATAGGTGGTCACGCCGCATTAAATGTGAAGTGGCTGAAGAGAAGGCACTTATAATGATGAATAGGCTCTGTAGAGTTTCACACCCGCAATGCATTTAATGCAATTTTGTGAAGTGATGGATGTAATAGCCAACAACATGGTTGTCGCACGGACACGACCTAACTAGGCATAGACAAACTCTGCTCGCAGTTCAGCAACGAATTCTATAAATCCCCCCTTCATTAAATCTTCAGAGGGGGATCATTCATAGCAATCATTATGCCATTACTACTCTCTAGCTATTCTTCAACTATTCGAGGTCCTAACTATGCGGAGAAGACATTTGCTTTGCAAACTTGGTTCATCTTTAATCCTTAACCCCTGATCCTTAATCTTGTATTGGTATAGCCACATAACAATCGATCATTGACCATTGTTGGCAATCTTCTCGCTTTTTCAACGAGGCAAACCCTCCATAATAAGTTCATTCTTCATCTCAAGAAGTTTCAAGATGGACTTGCTCAATCCTACTTTGCTATGTAAAGAACGGTCCTATTTATTCATATGGTCAACGGAGCCGACATCTAGTCTCTTCTTGCACAACTTCCCAAAACTAAAATTATAGCTAAAGACATTATAATATTTATTTTTCTAAGAGAATAATAAAAGAGAATGACTATTTTACTGCCTCAAAATTTTACAAACCTTTTGACCCGAAAATAATGGCGACTCTGCTGGGGAGTGACTTCTCCTCTAATGAGAAAGTTGTGTTGCAGTATGATAACATAGCACTTGGGTCAATTGTTAAGACCATCACAGTGAAGGTTGACTACGCCGTGCCTATCTCAAGAGCACTCAAGGAAGCCCCAAATAAGCGCAAAAAGCTACTGGAACCTCAGCCCTGCATTCACGCACAGTTGTGATCAAGAATCTCGCTACCGCTGAAGCTGTTAAAGTTTTGACAAATTTCAAGTGTAAATCCTCCTGCTGGGTAGATGGCCTAATCGCAGTGTCTGATTTAATCAAGCGTGGCAAATATGCTAGTCATCCATTCAAACACTCGAAACAAAGTGGATGCCGATCAACACCAACCATACTATGGATGCTCAGCTCAGTAGAGATATGTCACCAGATCCCCCAGAGCTTCAAACTAGTCTAAAAGCAGACACCACTCAGAACGCCACCGAACTTAGTATGACAGGGGATTCCAAACTCCACATAGGCATGCAGTTTCCACTTGTGATCGAAAATAAAAAATGACATATCGTAACTTCACAACATGTGAGAAGAAGAAGTGCTCATTAGTGGGCTAGAATGAGTGAACAACTTAAGATAACCCCAGTTCCGTCTCGAATCAAGATCCATGCACTGTTAGGACCAGGAATAGGAAGGTCATCATCCCCGCAGCGGGTTATGAGTCCAGAATCAATCACTAATCTTCGAGTCTATCTAAAGGTGAAACCCCCTTGATCTCCTATTGACGGAATAGAAGTCATCAGTCAGTCCCCAACCATTAAAATAGCAACGATGTGGCTCTCCAAATTTTCCATGCCATGTCATAATAGTCAGAATGTCAAATGTTGCACCATATGCTCCCATTATGGGGTCTGACGGAGTCTCCTTCACCCCATCTGATAGAAACTCAATCTTGAAGGGTGTTAGTCTTTGAATGATTATATGTGGGCCTCACCTGAACCCATCCAAAGAGGAGACAAACTCGCAGGAGACGTGCAAAGAAATCAACGGTGAAGATGAGCATAAGATTGTTCATGTCCACATGACAGACCAACGATGCAAAGCCAGCGTTTCCAAAGGTGGGCGACAGGAGGTGGACATTGATGAATTTTAGGAGTACTTTCGGGGACCTGCGTAAAAGACTCGTTCAAAAATAATCAAGCTGTCTCCATGGGTCGAGGCCCATTGTGTGATAAACATGGTGTATGAAGAGATTTCCGAAGACAAACACTTGGCTTGTGCCTCAGATAGTACAATAAGCTCATGATAGTCATGGAGACCAAAAGTTAACATGACAGGACCTCAAGATAGAGCAAGTTCAAAGCAAAAGGAACCATCATTAAACATCTTAGATGAAACCTCCAAACAGCTATGCTATTCTTCGAAAGAGGTAGACCTCTGAGTATTGATGCAGAATATCCTAAGCCAAGGGAAGTGATGGAACATATGCAAGAGCAGATGCAAACATTGGTGGATGCTTAAAGGCGAATCGATCACTCCTTAAGAGATCATAATACATGATTCAGAAAGTGATCACCAATTTCCATCAAAATTTGCTACCTGCATGAGAGATAATTAATCTTGAGGGGGTAGCTAACCTGCCAGAGGGTAACCCTAACATCACACTGGAAGTCCCACTCTCAAACTCGAAGAAAGCTAGGGTACCCAACAGTCCCACCAATGAGATAGCGTGCGCCACATTTACTCGAGCAGTGCCACCACCTCATACTGAACAGTTCGGTCATCTAGAAGAGCATTCAAACCGATCTGTAGCTTAATTGACAGCTAAAATAGATGTGGTCACAAAAAGTGAAGGAGAGTAGAATGAAGGGACCTCCAGACCCTATTCAGCTTTTTTGGGATGACATACCATACCCCAAAAAGTATAAATCTACCACAGTGCAAGAGTTTCTATGATAATGGTTCATCTCAACAACACATTTGCCACTTTGAAGCTCAAGCGAAACTATGGTTGGGAAATGATATCATTATGGGAGGATGTTCCTTAGCTCACTCAAGGGGCCCACCTTTTACTGGTTTGAGAACTTCTCGTCAGGTTTTGTAAATTTTTGGAAGGACTTGAAAATAAAGTTCATTGAGAGGTTTCATGAAATCAACTATGGAGTGACCTATCAAAAAGTGAAAGATGAAGTCTACAAGCCAGGGAAGGAGATCCAGACTACATCAAGAGATTCCACCAAGTCAGTCCCAAATTAAAGGGTGCGATGTCCGAAAATTTCACTATTGATGCTTGCTGTGACGGTGTACCAGATCACAACATCAAATACTTAGGTGTCACTAATTCAAAAATCTAGAAAGAACTGATAAAGAATACCAAGAGGGTCGAGGCCGTTGCCATTCGGCTCAAAGACATCACAGTCAAAGTGGATAATGGTGTAGGCAAAAGCAAACCTGACACTAGCAAACATCGCACTGATGGGAAGGCTAAGGTGTGATGACAATCAGCATACTACAACCTGTAGGATCGAAAAAAGTTTATTAATTCTCTCGATTACAGAGGAAGAGAAGATTGATTCGACTTCTCTTTTGTATGGGTTCTTGGTGGCGAAAGAATGCTTCACTCAATGCTCACGTTGAGATCCGCTCGCTGACGATCGTAACAATGTTGTTGATGATTGATGAAGAACTCGATCTCTTGTGCTAGTGTTGAATTTTCCAAAAGTCCCTTTCTCATAGCCGCCATGGCTATTTATAGGGCTTTTAGCATGTAACTATCATGCTAGAATTGTGGAAACGTGGGTTAACTGATATGGACGTGGGTATAACTGATGTCCACTACTTAATCCACGTGGTTGTCGTGGCTTTCGTGGCCTTTGGGTTCGCTACAAGGGCGAAGCCGAGCTCGCCGAATAACGAACTTCGAGCTTCTTCAACTTCGCGTTCGGCAAATCTTGATTGCATAACGAGGTCCGCTACTTGGATGAACTTCGTTATATGACGAAGCCATTGTTGGGCGAACTTCAATGCATTTATGCATTTTGTTGATGGCGAAGCCACGCCAGAGGCGAACCTCGTATGAAAGTCAAGCTCGCTAAGTGGGCTTAACCTCGCTTTAAGATTAAAGTCAAGTTTCAAGATCGAATGTCGAGCCAGCTCCTCTTGTGAACCTCGGATGAAAGTGGAAATCACCGCTGTGGGCTTAACTTCGCGCACCATCGCTATAGGCGAGCCTCGGCAGACCACTGTTGTAGGTGAGGTTCGTCAAACCACTGTTGTAGGCGAGCCTCAGCAGACCACTGTTGTAGGTGAACCTCATCATATGACTGTTGAGCTTCGTTTCTCGTGCGAATCTCGTGTTAAGATCGAACTCCGCTCCACGTGCGAACCTCGTATTGAGGTCAAGCCTCGCCTCTTGAGCAAGTCTCGTTTTAAAGCTTGCATGGTCTAGCCTCGCCCCATCAGCGAGCCTCGCCTTGAAGCTTTAACAACTAGGGTGCGCTGACCCTCGCCTAGAGAAATTTTTGATCGCTCATAAGACCCCTTCAAAGTTTTCAGACTTGAATCAGGTTGTGTGGGGTCTGGAATACTTTGAATTTTTCTAACAGCTATCGGCGAGGCTCGCACGCCAACCTCGTCAGGAGTTCAAATATGAGGGCAAGGCTACGAACCTCGCGACTCACCTAAGCACTTGGCGCTGCTGATCTCTTTAAATCCGCATCCACGCGGCAAATTGGGGATTCGACACCTTTCGAAAGTGACTTTTCACATCCAAAGATCTCATCCGCAGATCTCGCATTGAGGATCACGTGAGAGATCTAGGCCGATATTTCGCCGCCGGTTGGGTTCTTCGAGACCCTATATATGACAGAGAGGCCACAGAGAACCCCCACCGCCATCTTCTTCAAGCCACCAATATCTAAATCACCGAGATCTCCTTAACGCCAAGCAATGGCCCCAAAATCGCTATCGGCAAAGGCAAAAGGCCCGTGGGACTTCGGCTCTCCCCAATCGGCCCATTTTCACAGTAAAAGACCTAAGGACATTGCTCGCCAAGACATGACTTTTAAAACTGGCCAGAGTTGATTTTATGACATGATTTTCACTCGAGACGAGATCGATCTCAAAGATTATAACTTTCTAATCAAGGCCAGCCGTTTGGACGAGGCTTGCCTCATTTGATGATAAACCTCGCCGAGGTTCTTGATCTTCCGCATCCCCATAGGGTCTCGCTTTGAAATTCGCCTGCTTGGCGAGGTTTGATTCTTTAGACGAGGCTCGCTTCGGCGAGTCTCGCCTTTTGAATGATGAGTCTTGTTTAGCGCAGGCTCGTCTTCTTGAAGGATGAGTCTGCTTGGCGAGGTTCGAGGCTCGCTTGGCGAGGCTCGCTTTTTGTTGGACGAGGCTCGCTTGGCGAGGCTCGCCTTTTGAAGGATGAGTCTCGCTTGGCGAGGCTCGCTTTTTGTTGACGAGGCTCGCTTGGCGAAGTCTCGTTGATTCGACCAACCTTGTTATTATCATAGCCTTAATTCGTTGAAATAATGATTCAACTTTTACTCGACTTCTTTTACTTTTGTGTTATGTGCGCTTGTGCATTCCTCACTGCTCCACGCCGGTTTTGTGCCAGCAGTTCGTGAGCGCCACTCGGATGTTCATCGCCTCTCTTACGGATGTTCCGTGTTTGAGAATAGAAGTGAGGAAGCTATTAGATCGCTCAACCCTCGATCTCTACTTTCCGACGCCTGGTGACGGATGCTCCTTTGGAGTCTGTTGATCGGACTCTTATTGAGAAGCCTTTCTTTCTGTTCGGGGACAATTCAGAAGACCCTGACCTACTGGAATTGGGTTCTTACAGATGGCTCAGAACTGTAGGCCAACGCTCCATGTTCTTGCCCGCGATGGAGCGTGATTACTCACTTGCTGACATGAGGACTGCTTCAGTTCCTAGAAAGATGAATTGGGATTTAACTCCCTCTCAAGATGGAGTAACTTGCGGCCATTTTTCTCGAGATGGTGCACAAGTGGACCGCAATGGCCATTACATAACCGGCTTACATCCGGGATTGTTTCAAAAGGATTTCCCCGTTGGTGAATCAGCTGCTGCGGTTGATACTTTCGGTCGTACCTTTCATACTTCTGAGTGTCAGTTCCCGGCGAAGGATTTTAGAACTCCTGGCTGGTCTCGTTGGGGTTCCTCTCAATGGTGGCCACGCATCACCGAATACATCCTCAAAGAGTATTTCGCAGATCTTCAGCAGTTTGGGCTCTATGCACCTATTAGAGCCACCCAATTTGGTCTTAAGACCAACGCCCATCAATTTTTTGGGATTCTGGAATTGTACAATCCCATTACCCGCATGTTCTTTGTCCCCGACGGAGAATTGGGTATTGCTTTACATGAAATGGCTGAGGTGTTAGGGTTACCGTATGGCAGGTACCCTTATGAAGAATACATCCCAGGACAAAAAGAGCTAGCGAACTTGGAAAAGGACCACCCCCAAGTCGTAGAAACTTACTGGGAGTTGATGTGTCATTATCACATTTGTGTGTGTTCCCAAGGTCGTAAGGATAAGAAGGGCGAAGACCGCCACCACAAAGATGTGGGCGCATTATCTTTTCCCTGGCTTGGATAATAAGAATGATCCTGTATTTTCGCTAAGTCCCCTGGAACCAGGTCCTCTATCGCAACTGGTGCTCAACAACCTCCCGCTATCTTATGTGCCTTCCACCGATGAACATGGCTTTCCCGCGGGGATGACATTTGACACGTACATTTATCAAGCCGGGGAGCCTATATCCTCTAAGGTCAGATATGTGTTATCTCATGCTGTGGTTAAAACATGTCGTTGTTCCCTGCGGCACTTTTGAGGTGTTAACTCCTGACATGATTTTCATGGCCGTTTGCATGGCTCACGGCCGACAATATGCTCTTCTCCCCGCCATGCTCACTCGCCTTCACTGGGGGTTACGAAGCCTTTATATAGCTTTCAATCAGGGCGTTGAGAATCCTCGAGTAGAGTTACCTTATACCTACTTGATGGCGTGGTTTGTTATGCATTGCCCTGCGCTGATGAGTGCGCCTTCTACCCAAGTGGAAGGGCAGATTACTCCTTTTGTCCAAAGGTTGGAGAACTCTGAATGGAGCAAACATTACATGGCCGCAGTGAGACGTGCTCTCCGGGATTACAAGGGTTATTCTTTCAACCGGTGCTTTTCCCGTTTCTCTGGGGTCAATTATGGGCAAACCTTAGTGGATGAATCTAATTCCCAAGGTTATACCACTTTATCGCTGGGCTGTTTCCTATGGCTTTCGAGCATCCGTCCGGGGTACCTTATTTTCCGTGTTGGTCCAGTGTGTATAGTAGAACCCTATCTACCATGTCGCTTTGCCCGTCAATTTGGGTATGATCAGCTGTACATAGGTAATCCCAACACTCAATTGCAATCTGATGGCTGCAGCCTGATTATTGGAGCCAGAGCTTGGTTTTGGTCCGTCATGCACTGGTGCTCGCTTCTTCCACATGAGATGCCCAACCTCGGACAACTTTTGCCTATTGTAGATGGCATTGTATTGCCAATGCAGAGATCCCAGGCTTCAACATTAACTCCTCAGGACTACGATTAATCCGGCGTCGTTATAAAGAAGGACAGAGCTCAACTAAGAGTCGCATGCCAGGACTGAAGGAGTTCTTACATGCCGAGAAGGATGCTGGAGTTGCTGAACCCCCGACGAAGGTTGGCGCGGACACATCACGCCAATCTAGCCCTCACGAAACTCAGGCGGAGATAGATGAGGCTCTAGATGACAGCGTGTTCCCAAGCCCTTCCAGATTGAATGAGTATGGTAGTAACATTCCTTTTGCTACCGGCGCTGAGGATACTATTAGGGTGGGATCTGCATCTGGGGCACCCGGACATTTCGTTCCCACAGACGAACCTTCGGAGCCTCCTCCACGGGAATCTCTCGAAAGTCATGATTCGCCTAGTCGGCCTGCTGGCGTTATACCCGAGGAGACCATTCCCGTTCCAGGGTTTACCGGTATGATAATTTTGACTTGTCATAATCCTTTAGATTATCACTTTGTCTAATTCTTTTCATCTCCTTATTTTTTTATTATTAAGGAGAACGAACTGGAGAAAGCGAAGCTTCGGTGCCAACAGTTCGAGGCTCCAAAAGACCAGGGCCTCCACGAACCAAACGTTTGGCCAAGCGAGTACGGCAAGAGGCACTGATTAGTCCTGCTACCGGTTTGAGTACGTCTGCTGAAGGCTTCCCTGACGTTGTTGAGAGTGCTCCGGTTCATGATGAAATGTCCACGGCCGCATCGCTTCGAAGCCTGAGACCGTGACTCAAGATGATGATACGGCGATCCTCGCCACATTGTGCCCGACACTTCACTTGCTTTGACTGCCGCCACCACCCCTCAATTGAAGTTCCACAATCCCAGATCGGTTTGTCCGTTGGGGTCAAGTCCTTCTACCGCTACCCCCTCTTCTTTTGACTTGTCAAAAGAATACGGGGTATCTATGATTCGCAATAATTTCCTCACCATCCTAAAAGAATCTCATACTCAAGTGTTGGAGCGTGGTGGGGATTTTGCTGGGATCAAAGCTGTATTGGAACCTCTCCTGGATGTGATGCAAAGCTTGACCAATGCTACGGCTACATTGCCTTACCGCACACGTCTGGTACAGGTAGAGGCCCTCTTCCACAAATGGCAAAGTCAGCGTGATCAACCCCTTCGTTCCAAGATTGAAGATCGTGCCATGCAGCTTATAAGGCAAAGAGATGATTCCCAATTTGAGCTCCAGCGTCAAATACTTGAGAAGAAGCAGGCGGTTCAACAGCTCGGGGAGTTGACCACAACTATTTTTAATGAGAACAAGAGGATTGCTGACATCGAGCGCAACCAACAACTCCTGGTTGACTCTTACAAGGTTGCGCTTGTTGATATCCAGGCCAAGTTAGCGGAGGTAGAGAGTGAACTAATGGCTACTACCGAGAGGCATCAGACCCTGACGGCTCAATGGACAGAACACCAGGTGACAGTGCAAGCTGAATCTGATGAATTGGATAAGCTAAGTGTTGCCGTGAGCCACATGCCAATACTCTCTGATAACGACCTCCATGATCAAGCTACGGAAGAGGTTAAGGCTGCCCACCGAAGCTATGGTCACACTTGTCGCAAACCGCGTGCCGCCGAGCACTTGTAATTTATGTCTTTCCAATTAGATTATGAATAAAATTCCCTCTTTTGTGTTCACTCAATATTTTCTTGTGCCATTTGCATTTGCAATCTGGAATTTTTAGCAAACCCCCAGCTATCAACGGACTTGGTATGTCTTTACCAGCTGCCGTTTGAGCTGGACTAGCCATACTTTTCCCCTCAGTATGGTGAGTTTTCGAGGAGGTTCTTTTAGGCTTAACTGCTAAAATCTCTCCTCTATTTACAAACAATTAAATTGTAAACGAGCCTCATTTATGAGGATGACGATGTTGAAATATCGGCACATCGCTTGGTGGGCCGATGTTGGACAATAAACGTCATCGAAAAGTTGAAATATTGACACATCGCTTGGTAGGTCAATATTGGACAAAGGATGCCATCATTTATAAAAAAATGGCGAACATCGAAAAGATGAAATATCGACACATCACTTGGTAGGTCAATATAGACAGTGAACGTCATTTATGAGAAATGACGAACATCGGAAAGATGAACTATTGACACATCACTTGGTATGTCAATATCGAACAATGAACGAACAATGAACGTCATTTATGAGAAATGACGAACATCGGAAAAATGAAATATTGACACATCACTTGGTAGGTCAATATCGAACAATGAACGTCATTTATGAGAAATGACGAACATCGGAAAGATGAAATATTGACACATCACTTGGTAGGTCAATATCGAACAATGAACGTCGTTTATAAGAAATGACGAACATCGGAAAGATGAAATATTGACACATCACTTGGTAGGTCAATATCGAACAATGAACGTCATTTATGAGAAATGACGAACATCGGAAAGATGAAATATTGACACATCACTTGGTAGGTCAATATCGAACAATGAACGTCGTTTATAAGAAATGACGAACATCGGAAAGATGAAATATTGACACATCACTTGGTAGGTCAATATCGAACAATGAACGTCATTTATAAGAAATGACGAACATCGGAAAGATGAAATATTGGCACATCACTTGGTAGGCCAATATTTCAGAAATGACAAGGTAACGAGTCGACACATGGCGGATCATTATCTCTGATAATTAGATACGGGTGATATTCTTCACATGGTAGAACACTGTATATCACAGAGGTATTTTTAATGTGATAACATTGCAGAGGACTGATGCGTGCACTATGTAGGCTGCAGCTACCATCTTGCAGAACTAACAAAAAGTTAAGGGTAATATTTCTTCAGAAACTTACCGTTAATAGGCATCATGATTTTGTCGCCTTCTTGATTGGTTAGGCGGTACGCTCCATTCGAGTAAATAGACTCCACTACGAATGGTCCTTCCCATTTTGGTTCGAATTTCCCCTTCTTTTTGGAATTCAAAATCATTGGGCGTTGGAAGGCAAGAACGAGGTCGCCCTCCTTAAAAATACGACATCTGACTTTCTTGTCAAATGCTTTGGAAATCCGGACCTGGTAAAACTCGATATGTTGTTGAGCCTGTAGTCGCTTTTCGTCCAACATTTCAAGTTCCTCGAGACGTCGGCGATGACTTTCTTCAGTCGTCATTCCGGTGGATAATGCTATTCGTTGCGATGGGATTTGAATTTCCAATGGTAAAATAGCCTCATGACCATAAACCGAGAATATGGGGTGGTTCGCCGGCAGCGAACCGTTGTACGGTAAGCCCACAAACTTTGCCCCAGCTTATCATTCCAATCCTTTTTATTTGAAGAGACCATCTTAGTAAGGATCTTGATGATCGTCTTATTAAAAGCTTCCGCTTGTCCGTTCGCAGCGGGGTAGTAAGCTGTTGATGCTAAATTCCGGATCCGGAATTTATCGCAGAATCGCGTGAAGGCATGACTGACAAATTGTGGACCGTTGTCGTGGACAATTTGCCTCGGCACACCATATCGGTATATGACATGATGTTTAACAAATTTGATCACATCACTAGTCTTGACCATTCTCAATGGAATAGCTTCAGCCCATTTTGAGAAATCATCAGTTATCGCCAATATGAAGCAGTGTCCTTTTGAAGAAGGCGGAGAAATGGGACCAACAATATCCATTCCCCATATTTCAAATGGCCAGGACGTGGCGGTAGGATGCAAGTGTTCCGGCGGTAGGTGAAGGTAATTAGCATGTATTTGGCATGCATGGTTAAGCGTAAGCCACGGCATCCCTTACCATTGTCGGCCAATAATAACCGAGTCTACGCAGCCGGTCCCATAACTTAGGTCCAGGCTGGTGTGCTCCACAAACACCGTCATGAGCTTCTTTCAAGACTTGCTATGCTTCCTTAGTTGACAAATATCGAAGCAGTAACCCATCATATGACCTTCTTTATAAAGTCTGTAATTGGGAATCATAGTAAAATCTTGATGCTCGTCGACGAATTGACTCTCTTTCTTTTATGTCTTCGGGCAATATCCCATGCAAGACATAGTCGATGATCGGGAACCGCCAGTCTCGTGCTTCAAGTGACTTAGGTTCGTCTTCGACTGCTTGGATCTGTAATGCATATTTTGGCCGAAATAATTGCCCCCTAGACACAATAATCTGCTGAGTAGCATTCTCAGGCAGGGCTAGCGTAGCTGCAAGAGACGCCAACGCATCAGCATAAGTGTTCGCAAACGGGTACATGATCAATGTAAAGCTTTCAAACGAAGTCGCCTAAAGTCACGACCGCCGCGATGATGAGGGATAAGGTCCTCGTGCACGACTTGTACTCTCCTCTTAGTTGTTTTACGATTAGTCGTGAATCCCCAAATGCTTCAAGGTGTTTCACGCCTAAATGTTTGGCTATGTCAAGACCAATCAATAACGATTATACTCGCTACGCTATTGGTGCATGGTTCGATAACGACGGCTTCGTGGTATCGTGGTTTTATGGAGATATCAATACTACCCCACTCAACTACAGGGGCCATCGAGGTGGCTCTCGGCTCCGTCAAAGAACAACGCCATACCTGCTCCTTAGAGGCCGATTAGCTTCATAAGGTTCATCGGGCATGTCTTGATACAATTCGACTTCCCTTTCAATGGATGGTTAGCCATAAGATCACACACGCCTTGACCCTTCATCGCCAGCCGAGGTTTGAAGTGAATGTCGTCTTGAGATAATAACGGTGCCCATCTAGCCATTCGGCCATCCAACGTGCAGTCGGTCATAAATACCGTGATGGGGTCGATTTTAGAGATGACGTGTATAGTCTGTCCCACTAGATAATGCCGCATCTTTTGGATGGCGAAGACCAAAGCCAAACATTCCTTCTGAATGGGAGGATATCGATATTCGGCCCGGCAGTCGAGGTAATAGGCGCTGTTGGTGGCCATTGTCATCGCTTTGTGCTAAAGACTCGCTAACGATACTCAGAAGCGGATGTAAATCAGGAAGGGCTTTCCTGATTTAGGTGCAACTAACACAGGGGGATTAGAAAGATATGTTTTAATCTCTTCGAATGCCTTCTGGCAATCTTCATCCCAAACGAACGATACACCTTTCTTCATGAGCTTCGAGAATGGTTGACATTTCCCCGATAAATTGGAAATGAATCGCGAATGTAAGCCAAACGCCTTGGAGACCACGAAGCTCTCGAGGCTTCTAGGAGGTGGAAGTTCCCGATAGCTTTGACCTTGTCAGAGTTGAGCGTTATACCATCTGCGTGACCACGAACCCTAGAAATTCGCCACTAGACATCCCTAAAAGACTTAGTTGGGTTCATCTTGGTGATGTGCCGCATTATCTCAAATGTTGTCTTCAAGTCATGCAAGTGGTCACTTTTCGGCGACTCTTGACTACTAAATCATCTACGAGAATTCCACATCTTTTCCGTAAATGTTTTCGAAAATAGTGGTCATGGCACGCCGGTATGTAGCCCCGCGATTTTTCAAGCCAAAGGGCATGGCGTATATGATATATCCACGGCGGTGTTGGAAGGATATGCTTTTCATCATCGGGATGCATTTTGATTTGATTGTACCCTGAAAATCCATCCATAAAAGACATCCTTTCAAACCCGCATGTGTTGTCGATGATAATATCCGTAATTGGTAGAGGGAAATCATCTTTCGGACATGCTAAATTTAAATCTCGGTAATCGACGCACGGTCGGATCTGTCCGTTTTTCTTCAAAATGGGTACTATATTGGCTACCCAGTCGGGGTGTTGCACTTCCCGAATGAACCCTGCTTTGATTAGTTTTTCAATTTCTTTCTCGATGGCCTTCATGACCTGAGGGGAAAATCGACGTTGTTGCTGTTTGACAGGCTTAGTACCTGGCTTGATATTAAGGCGGTGCATAGCCACTTGAGGGTCTAAGTCGGGCATATCTTCGTAATTCCATGCGAAGACATCGATGTATTCCCGTACCAAAGCAATAAGACTCTCTTTTTCTTGAGCGGTCAAACTATCGCTTATAAATATGGGTTTTGGGTTGGCTTCATCCCCCATATTAACTTGGACTATTTTGTCATCAGTAGGCGGTTCTCGTTGTTCAAAACGATGTTCCCATTGCATTCCAAGCTGTTGACTTAGCGGATCCTCGTATAGTGGCACGAGGTCATCTTCTTGAATCTCAATTGGTAGGAGTCATATTGGCCATAAGGGACCTAAATTCATGTCCTACAGCGGCGTCGGAATCGGGGAAGGCTGTTTGGAAGATGAGTGCTCAATCGCCTCGCGACATGCCATGAGTACGATGGTGATTCATATCCCAACCCTTTACGAGTTTTATGATAGTAATCATCAGGCTGGCCTTCCGGGACATAAGCAGATCGGATCGGTGTCCTGATGCCTTTCCCATAGTTTAAACCCTTTTTACGAAGGAAGTCATATCCCATTTTCTTCATCAAATGTTGCGCCGTCGGCGAGAAATATGAAAATTGGGGTTCTTTTTCTTTTGCTTGGGGTTGTTCCACCTCGACTTTGCATGGTTTGTTGACCTGCCCAAGGATAATGTCTTTCTGATCATTATTCTGGGCCGGTATCACAAAAACCGCTTGTGAAGAATTAAGGTGCCTTTGAGTTGTCATAAATGACGACTGAATGGGCATGTGCAATGCAGGTTCAGCATACAACCGTGGAAGAATTTCTGACATCAAGTCAGTATGACTTTTAACACCCGATACGTAAGCTAAATCATAATTTTCATTAAAAATGACTATGTCATCATCAGGCTCATTCAGATCGATTACAAAGGGTTTTACATCATTGAAAACAACTCCTTGTTCGGACTCTATGTCAGCTTCATGATGGGAAATAAATGATTACCTCCTAAGTTGCAAGTATACAACATTTATCAAGTTATAGTATATAAGATTATCGATCCCACGAGGAACGGGAAAGTAGGAAGAGTTTTGTTCAAGTTTTGGTTCTCAAATTATGCGCGTGACAATTAGGAGTTTATGTTCAAATAAAATGAAAGTGAGAGAATGGTGAAAGTGGATGTGGAGAGATAAGAGAGAGTGGATTGTGGATTATGTGCAAAAGAGGAGAAAATGAAGTTGGGAATGTGGTTGTGGTTATATGCACATAATAACAAAACTAGGTTTGAGATTATATGCACATGGAGGGAATATGAGATTGCGAGAAAATAAGTGCAAAATAAAAGAAAGCAAGATTGAGAGAGAGAGGAGAGAGTAAAGGAAAATCAAAATCAAGAATAAAGGAAAATAACAAACAAATGGAAAACAAAGATAAGAGGAAAATCAAGAAGGTAAAGTATGGAGGATTAATTAAAGATATGAGGAATCTAGAGTAGATCCACTTAGCTTATCTCAATCTCACGAGAGTGAGTTGGATTTGTTAGCTAGTTTCAAACAATCTCTAGGGATCCCACAAATATTGGCTCCACACTTAGAAAAGGGTAATTCCCTAGAGGGTTCTAACCTCAAGGTGAATTAAAGAAAAGAAAAATCTATTCTAGAAAGTAAATACAAGAATTAAATACATTGCATGAAAGTAAATTGCATGAAAGTAAATTGCATGAAATTAAATTGCATGAAAGTAAATCTAAGCTACAAAGCAATAAATGAACAAGAAAGAAAATGAAAAAGAAATAAAATAGAAACCAACAACTCGATCTTAATCTAATCCTCCTTTTGGTCCTTGGATTAGAAGAAGAGAAAGGAAATTGAAGGGGTGAAAATTTCATTTATTGTGTAACAAAGTTACAATTTTGGAAGGTCTCCTCAATTAAGAGTAACCCTCCTCTCCAAATGGAGTTTTTACAAAATATTTCACACTCAAAACCTCACCTTCACCCCTATTTATAGCCCAACGAAGTTGATGTGAACCATTGATCAAACCTAGCCAAAAAGGAAGAGAAATCCACCATTAATTGAATGCATTTGCAAACCGATCGGTTGTGCGTCGGTTAGCAACCGTTAATAGCAGGTTGGCCAGCGGATTAGTCAACCGATTGGTTCCCAACCGAATTTGTCTTTTCTTGATTTTTCTTCACTAATTTCTCTTGGATCAATTTGGTATCTTGGGCCTTCGCTTGTCTTCGATTTGGGCTTCTAAAATTGGTAGAAATTCGAGAATTTGAGTCATTTGGGCTTTTATTCATTATTTCTTTATTAGCCCGCAAAATAAGATAAAAATGATTATTAGTAATATCGTTATTCATATAACATAGGTAATAAGGGTATAAAAATATAATTAAAATGTGATAATCAAATACCCCCACACCTAAGCTTTTGCTAGTCCTATAGCAAAGAAAATAAAAAGAAAACCTAACTCACTTTCAGAATCGCGTTGTATTTAGCGATACAACAAGCCTTTAAACCCCTAGGTTACCTGTTTGGGTCGAAAAGTTGTTTCCATTGTAAAACTTGAGAAAATTACACTTTTGATTCTCGCTACAAAGAAATTTAAATAACTCTCTGGCTTCGAACAAAAGACACTACAAGTGTAGATCTCTTGTTTAAGTGGGACTTTGCTGTCTTAGGGGCAGCGTAATCCGTGGACCACCGAAATGATCGCCGAATCGACGGGTTTAGTTGATGCTTCGCAAAGGAAACAAGAACTTAAGCAAATATCTTAGCAAAGTAAGATATCTACTCTTCTCAAGAATAAGTCAAAGCTTAAACTCGAGGAATCTCCGTGTGGATCGTGGTTCTTGAACTCCTAAGCTTGATCTCGATTGCCCCTTCGATGGCAGGCCCAAGTGGGCGTAGGAGGTATTTATAGCCTTTGGGAAGCGTGCCTTACGAAGAAACGGTGTCATAAGTGCTCCACATTTGCGGTTAAGCGATTTCGGTACCTCGCGCCAAAGCTACCTACGCTCCTTGGCGAGACAATATGAAAGCCTGTTGGCGGCGGCGGTTAGGCTACCCTACGCTGGTGGCGATGTAAATCATCCCCATTTATTTATAGCGGTTTCGCTATTTTAGGCACGATTAAATGCCCTAAAATCACGCCTAGTGGTATTTTCGGCGTGTAACCGCCCATTAAAGTATCTCAACATCTCTACGCTGATAAAGTCAAGTGGGCCCCATCGGCATTTTCAAGAGCTCATTTCCAATATTACGGGTGTCTGGCGTTTGGCGAGACACAAATAAATTGCATGAAAGTAAATTGCATGAAAGTAAATTGCATGAAAGTAAATCTAAGCTACAAAGCAATAAATGAACAAGAAAGAAAATGAAAAAGAAAATAAAATAGAAACCAACAACTCCTCGATCTTAATCTAATCCTCCTTTGGTCCTTGGATTAGAAGAAGAGAAAGGAAATTGAAGGGGTGAAAATTTCATTTATTGTGTAACAAAGTTACAATTTTGGAAGGTCTCCTCAATTAAGAGTAACCCTCCTCTCCAAATGGAGTTTTTACAAAATATTTCACACTCAAAACCTCACCTTCACCCCTATTTATAGCCCAACGGTTGATGTGAACCATTGATCAAACCTAGCCAAAAAGGAAGAGAAATCCACCATTAATTCGATTGCTGCAAACCGACGGTTGATCGTTAGCCAACCTGTTAGCCAACCGGTTAACCGTTATCAACCGATTGGTTCCCAACCGAATTTGTCTTTTCTTGATTTTTCTTCACTAATTTCTCTTGGATCAATTTGGTATCTTGGGCCTTCGCTTGTCTTCGATTTGGGCTTCTAAAATTGGTAGAAATTCGAGAATTTGAGTCATTTGGGCTTTTATTCATTATTTCTTTATTAGCCCGCAAAATAAGATAAAAATGATTATTAGTAATATCGTTATTCATATAACATAGGTAATAAGGGTATAAAAATATAATTAAAATGTGATAATCAAATACCCCCACACCTAAGCTTTTGCTAGTCCTATAGCAAAGAAAATAAAAAGAAAACCTAACTCACTTTCACAGAATCGCGTTGTATTTAGCGATACAACAAGCCTTTAAACCCCTAGGTTACCCGCTTGGGTCGAAAGTTGTTTCCATTGTAAAACTTGAGAAAATTACACTTTTGATTCTCTACAAAGAAATTTAAATAACTCTTCACAAACTCGAACAAAAGACACTACAAGTGTAGATCTCTTGTTTTCGTGGACTTTGCCTCGCTTCGGACGTAGAATCCGTGGACCACCGAGAAATGATCGCCGAATCGACGGGTTTAGTTGATGCTTCGAAAGGAAACAAGAACTTAAGCAAATATCTTAGCAAAGTAAGATATCTACTCTTCTCAAGAATAAGTCAAAGCTTAAACTCGAGGAATCTCCGGTGGATCGTGGTTCTTGAACTCCGAAGCTTGATCTCTCGATTGCCCCTTTCGATAGCCGACCCGCCCAAGTGGACGAGGGAGGGTATTTATAGCCTTTGGGAAACGTGCCTTCAAGAAACACCGTCATAAGTGCTCCACATTTGTAGTTAGCGGGCAGCTCGAAAGCCTTCAATAAGCCGCTTCGCCACGGGCGAGATTGAAGATACGCCACGGGCGCGGCGAGGTAGTTTGGGTCACGCCGACGGCGAGGCAAGGTCGCCCCTCCAATAACGGTTTCGCTATTTTTAGGCACGATTAAATGCCCTAAAATCACGCCTAGTGGGCGATTTTCGCCGTAACCGCCCATTAAAGTATCTCAACATCTCTACGCTGATAAAGTCAAGTGGGCCCCATCGGCATTTTCAAGAGCTCATTTCAATATTCGGTGTCTCGCTTATGAGACACAGTAAGTGTCTCGCCTATAGCGCAGACACATCAAGGTGTCTCGCCGTGGGCGGCACAAACAATTGTCTCGGCCATGGCGAGGCACAACCAAGTGTCTCGCTTGTAGCGAGGCACCAACAAGTGTCTCGCCAGAAGGAAGACAACAAGTGTCTCACCATGGAGACACAATCTTCCCATATGTTGACTTTTTGAGACTTCAACGACGTTGTCCTTCCTTCGATCTTCTCATAATTTAGTCATATTTGAGGTTCTTCAAGAATTTTGATGCCTACAGATACCAAAGTTTTCGCATCTCCGTGATTTTGTCGAGGGTCCGGAATACTTTGATAAGATGCTTTGCTTCGCTCAACGTTAAACTTTGTAGAAGAGGCCCGTTTTGCTTCAGCTTAAACCCCCGGTACGATGTCGCTATCCATATTCTGAAGTTCAATAACCATGCATTTGTATTTGAATGGATTGAAATGTCAAGTCCATTTTGGACTAATCATCTTCATCTTGAAGGTCACCACTTGGGTTGCGACGATTTCCGTGAAAGCTTCTATATGGAATATGGAACCGATTTGTTTCGAATATAACGCCTTGAGCCTCGTGAGTTGCCGACGCTTTGGAATTGTGTCTCTTGGGGCTAAAAACCAACTGTCTTCTTGGGGCTAAAACGAACCCGCTTGTGTTTCTTGGGGCTAAAACAAACCCGTTGTATTTTGGGGCTAAAACTAACCCTCGTATTGGAGTAGACCTCTCACTCATAAAAGGAATCAAGAGGGATTTTGATTATGGTCCTAACTGTAGGAAGGTTTGACCAGATAGGAATTTTGAGACAATCCTAACTGCCGGAAGGTTTGATCGCCAATTTGAAGTGGACCTCTCGCTCATGGAAGGAATCGAGAGGGGGTTTTGGCCGTGGTCCTAACTGTAGGAAGGTTTGACCAGATAGGAATTTTGAGACAATCCTAACTGCCTAAGGTTTGATCGCTCAATTTGAAGTGGACCTCTGCTCATGGAAGGAATCGAGAGGATTTTGGCCGGGTCCTAACCGTAGGAAGGTTTGACCGATAGAATTTTTTGAGACAATCCTAACCGCCGGAAGGTTTGATCGCCAATTTGAAGTGGACCTCTCGCTCATGGAAGGAATCGAGAGGATTTTGACCGGTCCGTAGGGTTTGAAGGTGATAGGAATTTTGAGACAATCCTAACCGCCGGAAGGTTTGATCGCTCAATTTGGAGTGGACCTCTCGCTCATGGAAGGAATCGAGAGGGGTTTTGGCCGTGGTCCTAACTGTAGGGAAGGTTTGACCAGATAGGAATTTTGAGACAATCCTAACTGAAGGTTTGATCGATCGCCAACCTCAAGGTGGACTCTCGCTCACGGATATCCACCCCAGCTTTGCAAACCGGGCATTCATTTAGAATAGTTTATACTCATATTCCTATTGGAGTAGGAAGGAGGAGCAGCTTTAACCTCTTGTACTCATCGGAGGAAGTTATCATTCGGCTTATTTCTCTGCTAAGACGGCCACCAAGGCTTGATGATGGCCTTGAGAGCTAAGCAATCCTTAGTAGGATGGAGGATCCCCTGCACGACAAGATTTAGGGTCTCAAGTCTTGTCACCTCCTCCCCGATTTGTAATAGGTGGCAACTTGATTTTGTTGTTATCAAGGAGGTGTTTGAAGATGATCGAACTTCGCCTCTCAAAGAGTATGTCCCGTGGAATTCGATTTAGAAGCTTTGGCGCGGTCGTTGTTATGACGCTTGACTAACAGCAGCCACAGATGCCTTTCCTCTATTACGAGAGGAAAATTTACTCGAGGAGTCACCATCTTTTGCCTCTTTCAGCCTTTCTTCCTTTTGATGAAACGCTCGCTTGTTCTCCTCGTATTTTTAGGTCTTTCCATGTAGTCATGATCGACCCCATGACTTCCAACAATTTTATAGAAAGATTGTTGTGGCAAGTCTTCAATATGAACTCTTCAAGAATTGGGTTTCGCACTACAGCCTTTATTATGAAGCGCTTAACTAAACAAATAATCGCCTCTCCACTCTTCGCTTTCATCCAAGAGGGTTCCAATCGAGACTTCGTGTCGCCATCGAAAAAGTTGTTGAGGAACAAGCTTTCTATATCATTCCAACAGCTTGATGCTACTGCCTTGAGTCTTCGATACCAATCAAGGCACAAGGGTTCCAACTAATGACCGAATCATCAAAGGCTCATTTCCGAGATCACCCCAAATGAGACTTGAAATAGATCAAGTGTTGTGTAGGTGACCCTCTCCCCAAATGGCTGAAGTTGATCAAATTGAATTTCGTAAGGGATTGAGTCCCACTTCTCGGATACCATTACCGGATACCCTTTGACTTCCTCGTGTGGACATCAAAGCATTGATTTTATCTTCAAGCTCTTTCATCCTTTCGCCATCATCCTCCCCTGTTTTGGATTACTTCCAATAGGAAGAATTGGACCATTTCCACCTTGAGCACCGATGCGCCTTTCTTTGGAGGTTGATCGTGAATGTGTTCATCAATCTCCGAATCGCTGTCTCGATATTATGGGCATTATGGTGGGTAACTCCACCTTGTTGACTGGATTCGTGGTGTTGATCGATCCGTGTTGTTGTGCAACCGTATGGGTTTGCAACTCCCCATCCGCTGCATGGCTAGCTCCATCTCGCTCTCATTTCTACCTTAAGCTCTCTTTCTTTGGCTAAGGCTTCTTGTAACATTTGAGCCGTGACATCGAGTAATTGCAAAAGCTTCTCGATGGCGACCAACACTTGATATTGTGTCATCTAGCTATCGCCAATTGATGTCTGCTTCGCCATCGATGACTCCTCCTCATGCATCCTTCTATAGTCGGCGCGCTGGGTAGCTCACAATTGTAATCGGACATTCTCGAGAAATGAGACCCAACCTTTCCTCCAGAGTGAAGTCGATCTGCGATCCGTCCGCCGTCCTTTCCCTTTGTTCACCATGTTGATAGTCACTTCGGAAACTCATCAAATTGGATGGATGATCTCTTTCTTCTTCGATGTCGCCTTGATCGCGGGTTTCTCTTCCGCTGTCGACAGGAAAGCCGCTCAATATCAAGCTCTTTGTGGGTGAGCTGCTCGACTCGTAATGCACATCCCGATAACAACGCCTTAATCAATTTTGCACATGAGCAAGAACAATCTATTTCATCGATCGCCCTCTTTCGTGGTGTTGCCACCCCTACCGATGATGTGGTTGTGTGGGTTATTGCAAATAACATTTCCACCCCCGCATGTAACTTGGTTCTTGACCGAGGACAAGTCTTCTTTGGGGCATCGACTATTGGAAGTTGCTTCGATGAATAATAAGCTTTGATCGCCTTTAGTGACTTTGCTAATCACACGCTTCGCTTTGTCTTTATCGCCAGACTCATGGACCCCTTAGGATACTCAAACGAGACGCACGGGAACTCTTTTAGTTTGGTGGCGCCGATGGCTCGACATTTCAACATCATTTGGAATTTGGGTACGCCCCCAACCCGCCGTTGTTTATGAATCGGGTGACCCAAATGTTCCATTATCGTGTTTTGGCTTTAGTTCTCGATGGTGGACCAAGGCGACTAAACACCGAAGTTAAAGGCTTCTCGCTGATGGATTTCCGGACTTAACGCTTGATACCTCACCGGAGAAGTGGAAGAAAGGGCGAAAAGTCAATTTTTAATAAGCATGGAGGACCGCCCGCCGGCAAGCAGGCAGTTCGATCGTTCGGCCGCTGACAGCTTTACGCCCTCGCCAGCATGCAGGCACCAGACTGCTACCGGGCGCCGAGGCACTTTACATCGCCTCGGGAAGGTTGTTGGCGAGGCGACTTTTGAGCCGATTTTGATGTCGACTTCGACCCAAATCTTGCAATTTTGAGTCGATTCGGGTTGATTTCAACTCCTCGCGCTTTGCGAATAATGGCATCGATACGAGCAACGTGCACGACGCTGGCGCTGGCCTTCCTTGTCAATCGGGTCCTTTTGACGAACCCATTCTTCTTGGGAGAAGTGGTGGCGGATTGAGGTTGAGGCGTTGTAACTTGCCGACGCCTCCGACGCCGAAGTTCGTGTTGTAATGAACTCCGCTCTGCTGATTCCATGGCCTTTGCAAGTTGTCGGGCCATTTTGACGCTGTCTCTCGACGAGCCCTCTTCGCCGAGCGTTGAGATCTTGTTGAATGACTCCTTCGAAAGGAGTCAACTTGAGCAGCTCCCGCTTTGAGATCCACCGGGTGTTGTGAGAGGGGAAATCGCCGCCGCAGTTTAACGAGAATCGCTAAGCCACAACGTAACTAACCTCCTCTTAGGAGATGATATCCGATGTTTGTGGGGTGAGGAGGATTTCGACGAGGAAGAGGAGAGATATTCTTCAACTTGGCTTGATCGAAGAAGTAATCCATCCATCGACCATGAGGTCGGCTTGATCGCCGCAGGTCGCGACACAACGATCTCGGCTCGAGACCGCTGGTCTCCCATCGCGGCGCCATCGTTTGGGTCGAAAGTTGTTTCCATTGTAAAACTTGAGAAAATTACACTTTTGATTCTCGCTACAAAGAAATTTAAATAACTTTCTCACAAACTCAACAAAAGACACTACAAGTGTAGATCTCTTGTTTTCGTGGACTTTGCCTGTGTCGGGACGCGAATCCGTGGACCACCGAAAATGATCGTCGAATCGACGGGTTTAGTTGATGCTTCGCAGGAAACAAGAACTTAAGCAAATATCTTAGCAAAGTAAGATATCTACTCTTCTCAAGAATAAGTCAAAGCTTAAACTTCGAGGAATCTCCGTGTGGATCGTGTTCTTGAACTCAGGAAGCTTGGATCTCGATTGCCCCTTCGATAGCCGACCCAGAGTGGGCGTAGGAGGGTATTTATAGCCTTTGAAATGTGCCTTACGAAGAAACACCGGTGTCATAAGTGCTCCACATTTGCGGTTAAGCGGCGGCTTCAGTACGCCTCGGCGTAAGCACTACCTCGCTCCTGGCGAGACAACAATATGCCACCTGGCGGCGAAGGATTTAGAACACCTGTTGGCGGCGAGTGTAATCCTCCAAATTTGTTAGCGGTTTGTTGCTTTTAGGCGCGATTAAATGCCCTAAAATCACGCCTAGTGGCGTATTTTCGCGATGTAACCACCCATTAAAGTATCGAGCGTCTCTGCGTTGATAAAGTCAAGTGGGCCCCATCGGCATCTTCAAGAGCTCATTTCCAATATTACGGGTGTCACCGTGTTTGGCGAGACACAAGTAAATGTCTGCCTATAGCGAGACACATCAAATGTCTCACTCGTGGCGAGGCACAAACAATTGTCTCGCTTCGTGGCGAGGCACAAACAATTGTCTCGCTTCGTGGCGAGGCACAAACAATTGTCTCGCTTCGTGGCGAGGCACAAACAAGTGTCTCGCCTTGTGGCGAGACACAATCTTCCATATGTTGACTTTTTGAGACTTCAGCGGCGTTGTCCTTGATCTTCTCATAATTTAGTCATATTTGAGGTTCTTAGCAATTTTGATGCCTACATTACCCTAGTGGGCCGAGTTGTAGTCTCGTGAGGGTTTGCGATGAATATACCCACAAAATTGAGTCAACTTGCCAATTTAAAGAAGTTAATAAAATAATTAATTCATTTGATATCTTCAAACATTCCAATTGAAGTTGGTTAATACTCAAGAAAGCGTTTTTATCATAACTCCAATGTAATTTTCTTAAGAAAATCCTTCCATTATAGTTATACAAAACTAATTTTAACTTAAAATTTAATTTAAAAGTTTTGAAAAGGACATGCTAACCCTTTGTTTTAAACAAACTTCAAGTCTTTTAATCCATTTTATTTTTCAAGAACATATACAAATATAACTATATACAAAAACATGGTTAGTATGATTTTTTTTACTCTTTATTCCTTGGTGGTTTTGTTCTTTTAATCGGGCTTTCTAAGTGACCATTTAGCGAGTTTTGGGCCAATGAATCTCAACCCAATTGGGCTTAGGTCATTAAGCATAGAAATACTCCTCGGGCTTAATTACTCAGTCAACTTAGGCTTAGTAAAATAGAACCACCAATGATTTTAAGAGAAATTTTTCTTCTATTTATTAAGTTAGTATAATATATATGTGTGTATATGTATATACATTCTGAACAATATTTGGATCAAGACAACTTGAAAAATTATTTTCAACTCTAAGTTAGGCATGCAAAATTTCATTACTTTATTTAAAAATCTAAGTTACAACTTAAGTAAAGTATACTACTTTGAAAATCATTTCTTAAGAAATTTATTTGGAGTTATCATAAAAGGTAAACTTGAGTATAGAACCAACTAAGGATTAGAAGACTTAAATTCTATCAAATTGATCAATTATTAATCAACTCTATTAAGTTAGCAAGTGACTCTTTTTTTTCTTTTTTTTTATGAAAAGAGGAAAAATGACATAAAAAATGGTAAGAAGAGGAAAAATGACTAAGATAAAGAGCAAAATGACTAATTCCCACCCCACACCTAAATTTTGCATTGTCCTCAATGCAAATTCTATTATGCACAAAGTAAAACAGATAAGCATGGAAGCACTTACCTTTGTTGGTCGACTTGAACAATGATAAAAATTCTGTAATTACCTTTGGTATGAGAAGGTGAAGTCAAAATTTATTCTCTTTTTTTTTTCATATGTTTATTTTCCTTTTTTCTTTTTTTCTTTTTTTTTTTTTTTTTTTTGAAAAGAACAAGAAACTCTCACATGAGAGAAGAATAAATTCTTTTATTATTATTGTGGGACAAAGAGTAAAAATGTAGAATAAAAGATAAAACATGAGAAGCTCACATTCTACATTAAATCCTACCTTATTGCTGAAAATTCTACCCGAAATTTAAAGAATTTTAAGATGATATAATCAATGATGTTCTCAAATTAAAATTCCATGGTTTGCAATGTGTTTTGCAACAAATTAAGGTAGGTCTTATTGGTGTTATGCATTTTGAACTTAGATTTTTGATTAATGAAAATTTGACATTTTGGTTGCTCTTCCAAAAATCTAAGCTCATCAGAAAAGAGTTCTTCGAATGTTGCATTCAAGAGGCATGTATTCAACACAATTTCCTCATTTTGAAAAATAAAACCTGAATTTTTAGGATTTCCAGCCTCATGAAAGATTTCAAAACTAATGTCGATTCATTCTCTACTTCTATTAAACTTTCTTGGACGTAATTGATTTCGAAAGGTTGATTATCAATATTATTTCCTCGATTGAAAATATTAAGTTCAGCGATCGATTCCCAAAAGCGACTTCATGTGACCAGTTCTACAGCTTGATGAGAGCATTAGAAGTGGCTAAGAACGGTCTTCCTAAGATCACGGGTATCGTCCTTTGGGATTGAAGCGGGTTGCGTTTCGGGACTCTGAAATCAACAGGAAAAATGAAGTCTCCAACCTTTATCAATACATCGTTATTTCACCCATAGGGACCTTAATGATCTATCGCCTAATCAAGTGTGCATCTAGTTGGCTTGAGTTCCCGACACCTAGTTGTTGGTAGATCGAATAAGGAAGCAAGTTGACACCGCCCCTAAGTCTAAAAGCTTTATCGATACGAGTATTACCAATGATACATGGGATGGTAGGACAACCCGATCCTTATGTTTCAATGGTACGACTTTGAGAGGACTTCACCGATATCAAGGCAAGAAAGACTTTCTTTGGAACATTTATTTGCCTCTTTTGGTACATAATTCCTTTAAAAATTTGGCATAAGAAGGAATTTGTTCAATGACATCTAAAGAGGAATGTTGACCTTAACCTCGCCGAAAGTCTCTAGAATTTTCTCCTCACGAGAGGAGTGCTTCCTAGGCCCGAGTCTATCCTGTAAGGAGCAACCGGTTTAAATTGATTAGACTCAGTTACGGTTCGGGTTAAGGTCATCGAAGGGTGTGATTTCTCGAAGGAGAGAGAATTTGTTCGGTTCAAGGGTTTCACTTAGAGGCATTCTAACCTGATTATCGACTTGTCTACGGCCGTAGTGAATGGATTGCATTCACTTCAGCTTGGTAGGTTGAACTTGATCCGTGTCCTTGGGTTGGGCGCGGGTTGACTCGGAAAAGTTCCTTTCTCTCTCACTCATGGCATTAGCTAGTTGACCAAGTTGGGTTTCTAACCTAGCTATGGCTTGAGTGTTGGAAGTGAGGATTTGCCCTGCTGATTGCATAAAGGAATTCAAGCGTGTTTGATGTTTGAGTCAATAAGTTCGTGGTCCGGTAGAGGTTTTAATCAAAGTTTCTAGACCCTTTTCCGTAACATTAAGACGCTTATCATGATCGCAATTTGAGGAGTGTGATTTGCAGATTGGTGATGAGGAGACTGATTTTGAAATGATAGATTGGTTGTTGAAAATTGAGAGGAACCGCATTGCCCCTAGAGAATTGTTGGGTTGAAGAGGGAGTGAAATTTTGATTTCGGAGTAGTTTCCACGGTTCCATGCAAAATTGATGATTTCTCCAACCCGATTGTAGGTTGGAGAAAATGGATCATTAACCTGACCGAATGCGCCATTATCCGACCTAGTGGTGACCGGATCCTAAAGAGGACATTCCTCCAAACATGAGATGGAGATAGACAGCTATGACAACCCGAGGCGTAAACTTGGTTGATTTGAGCCGGAGCTCGTTCTTTGACTTCTAAAGCTTCTAACCTACGCATGATTGTAGCCATCTTTGCTTCAGAGGCTATGTTCGCTTCTAAGGAAAGACCACGGTTTTGGGTTGGGAACCGATGAAACACGGTCATCACAATGTTCCCATCGCATGGTTTTCTCGATAAACTCTCTAAAAATCCCAAGCTTCATCGCATTTTTCTTCATGAAATCCCCTTGACACATTGACTCTAAGGAAGTTTTGAAGAATAATCCAATCCTTCATAAATGATTTGGCATAATCGCCACTTTTCAAGACCATGGTGAGGACATTGGATAAGAAGATCTTTGAATTTGTCAAAATACTTCCAAAAGGTTCTCTCGACAATTTTAAAATTTTGAATGTCTGTTTCTAAGCTTGATTGTTTTGTGGATAGAAAAGAATTTTTCAAACATCATACAAATTCCCAAGTTGAGATGGAATCGTGGGCAAGCTATCTGACCATTTTTGGCTTTGTCTTTAAGGAAAATGGAATAAATCGGAGTTTGATCGCATCTTCGGTTAAGTCCCTCATCTTGATCATGAGGCAAACTTCTTCAAATTCGGAGATGAAAATATAAGTCTTGGTTTCTACTCCTAGGAATTTGGAAGCATGTTAATAAAATGCGGTCTAAGTTCAAATTTGCTCCATTGACTTCGGGAGTTTTATGCAAGAGGGATTGCATTTCTAGTGGGATAACAAACATCTTGAAGAACGGTGAATTGGACGGCCATTTCGTTTGGTTCAAAAGATGGAGCAAAACGAATTAAACGATTGGTATTATCCCTAACCCAAGTTTGCATACACCAAAATCAATATTTTTTTTTTTTGAAAAAGGACAAGAGAAAAAGTTAAGAAGATGATGAGAAAAAAAAATAAGGAAAAACTAACTAAAAAGAAATCAAGGCAATCACTTTTCAATCACCCTAACTCTAGGGTTAAGCCTAAACTTGACTTAGAGCACTCCTAACCAAAAATTTCTTTAATGAAAAGATCAAAGTTTACTTGGGTAATTAGCCAGGTAAGGATAGTACTAGAGGGAGATCAAAGATCAATTAAGTACCTCTTTCCTTGCGGAGCGCCTTACGCAACCCCTAAACCTTGCCTTAGACACCAATTAATCCAAATAAACTTGGACCGATTCACTTAAGAAATTATTGTTCCTTAATGAGCTCGAATCCTTAGGGGCCAACGTCTAATCAGTTTTAAGAGGCTTGGGTATCTATAGTGAGGAATTAGTGATTTTTGGGCTAAGGAAAGGGTGATGAAATCCCTTACCTTATCTTGATTAATGGGTTTTGCCCTTAAGATATTTTCAAATGTGTGCCAAATCAAGATGCTCAAATCACTTGGTGAATTCCTACTATTATATGAAATGCAACCCTAGGAATTAAAAGCAACTAAAAGGATGCAAAAATAAAATCTTTTTATTTTTATTATGGTCGACAATCAAAGAAATGAAATTTATTAAGGTCGACAAAGGTAAAATCTTTATTATTTTTTTTATTTTTATTATTTTTTTATCCTAATTGTCTCTAATGTATATGAACTATCTAAAGGGTGGAATTGAGAATACTAGATAGAGAAGTTACCCACGCAAAAGCAATGCAAAGCCTCGTTGGAGGCAATTCTTCAATCTTGAATCTTCAACTCTTGATCTTCAAGCTCCAAGTTCCTACACAAAAAAACACACAAAATAGGGAACCAAACTTAATCAAAATCCTACTAATGCACCGTTCCCCGGCAACGGCGCCAAAAACTTGATGGGAAATAAATGATTACCTCCTAAGTTGCAAGTATACAACCTTTATCAAGTTATAGTATATAAGATTATCGATCCCACGAGGAACGGGAAAGTAGGAAGAGTTTTGTTCAAGTTTTGGTTCTCAAATTATGCGCGTGACAATTAGGAGTTTATGTTCAAATAAAACGAAAGTGAGAGAATGGTGAAAGTGGATGTGGAGAGATAAGAGAGAGTGGATTGTGGATTATGTGCAAAAGAGGAGAAAATGAAGTTGGGAATGTGGTTGTGGTTATATGCACATAATAACAAAACTAGGTTTGAGATTATATGCACATGGAGGGAATATGAGATTGCGAGAAAATAAGTGCAAAATAAAAGAAAGCAAGATTGAGAGAGAGAGAGAGAGTAAAGGAAAGAATAAAGGAAAATAACAAACAAATGGAAAACAAAGATAAGAGGAAAATCAAGAAGGTAAAGTATGGAGGATTAATTAAAGATATGAGGAATCTAGAGTAGATCCACTTAGCTTATCTCAATCTCACGAGAGTGAGTTGGATTTGTTAGCTAGTTTCAAACAATCTCTAGGATCCCACAAATATTGGCTCCACACTTAGAAAAGGGTAATTCCTAGAAGGTTCTAGCCTCAAGGTGAATTAAAGAAAAGAAAAATCTATTCTAGAAAGTAAATACAAGAATTAAATACATTGCATGAAAGTAAATTGCATGAAAGTAAATTGCATGAAATTAAATTGCATGAAAGTAAATCTAAGCTACAAAGCAATAAATGAACAAGAAAGAAAATGAAAAAGAAATAAAATAGAAACCAACAACTCCTGATCTTAATCTAATCCTCCTTTTGGTCCTTGGATTAGAAGAAGAGAAAGGAAATTGAAGGGGTGAAAAATTTCATTTATTGTGTAACAAAAGTTACAATTTTGGAAGGTCTCCTCAATTAAGAGTAACCCTCCTCTCCAAATGGAGTTTTACAAAATATTTCACACTCAAAACCCTCGACCTTTATTTATAGCAGCCGAAGTTGATGTGAACCATTGGATCAAACCTAGCCAAAAAGGAAGAGAAATCCACCATTAATTGAATGTTTTAAACCCGTCGGTTGGCGTCGGTTAATAACCATTGTCAACAGATTGGTTCCCAACCGAATTTGTCTTTTCTTGATTTTTCTTCGAATTTCTCTTGGATCAATTTGGTATCTTGGGCCTTCGTTTGTCTTGATTTGGGCTTCTAAAATTGGTAGAAATTGAGAGAATTTGAGTCATTTGGGCTTTTATTCATTATTTCTTTATTAGCACGCAAAATAAGATAAAAATGATTATTAGTAATATCGTTATTCATATAACATAGGTAATAAGGGTATAAAATGTAATTAAAATGTGATAATCACTTCATTTCACGCCATAGTCCTCGACCTGGTTCACGGTTTGGCCTTCCTCAAAGTAATGGACAATCAAGAAAATAATTCTCCACACTTTTGAATGGTTGCCTTTCATCAATGTTTTAACCATCCCTTCTTCATCTACATACTTCATGCATTGATGCAACGTAGACGGACGATCAAGTTTTCATGGATCCGTGGTCACTCCAAGAGCAAATTATAAGATGTATCCGCCGATGACATAGCAGTAACATCCGTCTTCAAGTCTCCTATTTGGCATTTGAGTTTGATCTTGCCCAAGGGACGAATGGTAGCATTAAAACCATAGATGGTGGTTCGTTGTTGCCAACCGATGCAACGGTATCCCAAGATGTTGTATAATTTCAATGGGATGATACTCAATGCATCCCGTCAACTTGAACTCGCTGATTCGACAGAGCCAATGTAACCGTAAAGTATAATGGCCTATCATGCTTGGTTCTTCACTTGCATGTCCTCCTGAGAAGGTAATGCAAGGTATTGGCCCCTTGAAGACCTCGGTGACATTGGGCACAAACTGAAGTTTCGGGAAATAAGCGAAAGGCTTTGTTGTCCGCTAATGCTTCTCGCAGCTTCTCTCGGTAGATTGAGAAAGCCGTAAGAGTTTGAATAAAGTATTCTCGCCGGATGTTGGAGAGTTGAGCTAGAACATCAAACCGAAAGGCCTTCGTTTCAGCGCGGTCCTTCCCGAAGGCTTTGTTGTAGCGGATCTCCCTTGTTTTGTGCTCACCGACCGGCGCTTTGCCGGTACATCGGTGTTGCCTCGATACCTTTGAGAACTCTTTCCCACCTCGTAGCCAACGCCGGTACAAGTTGTGCAACGGGGTGATTTGTTGCTCGGTGGAGTCATTGACTTGCTCCTTTTCCCAGACGGCAGAGGTGGCATTACGCTTCTCCATTTGGACTTCAAGAAGTCCATTGCTCATCCGATAACAAGTCGATGAACACATAATTTCGCTTTCTACAGAGTGTAAGGGACCATACCTTGTGCCTCTACCGGAGGTCGGTTCACAACTCGCTTCGCTGATGGATCGGTTTTACACCATCCTCGCACTTGAAATTCGCAAAATTACCAAATCGAGAGCCACCATGTTTGCGGACACCTTCTCGATCCTCCCGCAGAGTCATAACACCCGCTTCTAACAAGACTTGATCTTGTCTTTCAAGATGTAGCATGACTGTTTGATGGTGTACCATTCGATGGTACATGCAGATTTTGATCATCCGCCCTGAAGCTTCCTCCGCTTCTTTATTCCTAAGCTGATCTTGTTCATTTTAAGTAAAGTTTTAAGGATTGGGATGACTGGTCATCCTTAAAATCATACTTCTTCGAGGACTACCGTCAAAACATTCGATTTTGAAGGGCCTCAAAGTAGGTTGGTCTCCAGTACCAAAGTCTCCTTCCCCTTCGATTGCTTTTGAGGAGTAAAATTGTTATGATTACCCCTTTTTGGGGCGATAATCGAGGTTCCTCTGCCGATCCTCTTAAGCATGTTCTCAATCGCTCCCCTTGCCATACCAGTCCCTCCAAGAGCTGCCGACCGCACCCATCCTGACAATGTTGATTGATAGGTTGTTTACGCATCTCGATGGCGTCGCCTCGAGACTTGGTCGCGGGAGTGTAAATTGATTTGGAATCTCTTGGCGAAAGTGTGAACTCCGTCTTCTTTTGCTTTTCGCCAACAAAGTGGCCATAGACACCTCGTCATCATCAAAATCGGGCCATAAAAGCCTTTACAAATCTTTCCAAGAGCTGATAGAACCGGGCTCTAACCTTGAAACCACTTTCAGCGACTCCTTAAGAGTGCTAATGAATAATCGGGTCATAATAGGATCGCTATATGCCCGTTTGCGCTTTGGAAATAGTAGATGTGTTGTGACGGAGAACTTTTTCGTCGAGCGCACTAGGTTAAGTGGCTTGAGTTTGGAGGATATGGGACATCATCCCATTCTATAGGATATGGCCTCGCCCCCAGCAAATTCTTAGATTGCCCTTGGGTTTGAGAGCATCCGGTGCTTTTGGAAATCCATAGCGTATGATCTTGCTCTTTTGTGCAGATTGACTCGCCGGATGACGAGTGGACATCATGATCCCCTCGTAGCCTTCTGCGCCGATTTAGATCCTCCTTTGTCGTCTTCTTCTTGCCTACAAGTTTCTCCATCATTATTTCTAAGCGCTGATAGATTCTTGTTGCGCAAGAATAGTAACTGTTGCTCTTCAATTCTTCGTGTCATCTCTTCTTCTCGTTCGGCCATGAGGACAGCGATCGAAATCGATATTGAAGGTTGAGGCGTAGCGATGCGAGTTCTCAAATTCTTCAAAAACCCCTACCAATTGTCTATAATCGAACGGAATTGCCACTCCGATACGAAGACGGGTACCTCGATAGGCGCCCTGACTATTGATTAATGCGCCTCGTAACCACAGGGAATATTGAGTCGAGGCGATTTGGACTGCTTGTTGGGGTCTTGCTCCCGCTTCTCCCAACCATGTTGATAGTCACTCCATGGGAATGACCATCGTGGACCGCTCGCTTTTTATGGTGAAACCGCCTTCGCCTAGTTGACGGGTCGATAATCGCCAAAACCGGGCCGATGTGTCGATGAACATTCAAGCATCGCAGATGAGCTTCTCACGCAAAGAATGAGATTGCATTTGACTGGCATCACGCTTGCGAGTGAGATAATCACGGAGATCAGAAGTGGGTGTACCCCCAGTTGATTCTGAAAAATGAGCCTCATATGAGAGAGGCTCTCTGAGTCGAGTTTGGCGAACCTGGCGAGGTTGCCGTTTCCTTTGGTTCTGGCGGCGAGGTTCATATTGGCGACGAGGTTCGCTGCCCTGCCGAGGTTCTTCCTGTTTAGAGGAGACCTCATGTTGGCGAAGTTTGTTGCTTGGACGAGGTTCATCCCTTTTAGAGGGGACCTCATGTTGCTGGCGAGATTCGCCACTCAAACGAGGCTCATCTTTCAAGGGGACCTCACTTTGTAGGCGAGGTTCGCCACTTGGACGAGGCTCATCCCTTTTTGAGGGGACCTAACGTTGACGACGAGGTTCGCCACTTGGATGAGCTTGCGGTAGGCGGCGTTCGTCTTGTGGGCGAGTTCGCGGTAGGCGGCGTTCGTCTTGTGGGCGAGTTCGCGGTAGGCGGCGTTCGTCTTGTGGGCGAGTTCGCAGTGGGGCGACGCTCGCCTTGTGGACCAGGTTCGCACCGGGCTTACATTTGTCTTGTTTTGAATGAACCCCTTGATGATGGCGAGGTTCGTTGACTTTCTCGGGCGATAGTGGAATCCGTCCAGCGAGACCAAAGCTCAAGCACGTCGGTGAGCTTGGTTCTCACGACGCGTTCCGCACGCCTGAGAGTGGACCGTTAGAAGGTCCGGTCTTCACACAGCGAGCTGCCCGCCGTAAGCCAAAACTTGGCTAACAACATTCGAAGTTGACTTGGGTTGCTTAACAACCCACTTCTTAACTCTTGGCTAACTTTGGAGCCTTGTCCTTGAGAGACAGAGGCGATTGTCGAGGTTCGCCGAGGATTCAGCCAGGCCACGGGGCTAAAGTCTCATCTGAGACTTCGGCGACACTGCGTGTCTTCACCGGCTAGATACCCCAGAGGAAAGAAACTCCTCGTACTTACTCTGATCGAATTCAATAACCAAGGTTTGAACCTCGGTTCCAACTGTAACCTTGTCTGATTGCGCCACCGCCAGTTCATCGGAATGAATGGTTGCTCCCACTGTGGTCGCCATCTTCTGTAGGATCGAAAAAAGTTTATTGATTGAATGAATGGGTTTACAATCAAATTCTCTCGATTACAGAGGAAGAGAAGATTGATTCGACTTCTCTTTTGTATGGGTTCTTGGTGGCGAAAGAATGCTTCACTCAATGCTCACGTTGAGATCCGCTTTCCGTTGACGATCAGAACAATGTTGTTGATGATTGATGAAGAACTCGATCTCTCTGTGCGCAAGTCTGAATTTTCAAAGTCCCTTTCTCATAGCTGCTCATGGCTATTTATAGGGCTTTTAGTATGTAACTATCATGCTAGAATTGTGGAAACGTGGGTTAACTGATATGGACGTGGGTATAACTGATGTCCACTACTTAATCCACGTGGTTGTCGTGGCTTTCGTGGCCTTTGGGTTCGCTACAAGGGCGAGCTTCGAGCCTCGTCGAATAACGAACTTCGAGCTTCTTCGAACTTCGTTGCCTGGGCAAATCTTGATTGCATAACGAGGTCCGCTACTTGGATGAACTTCGCTATAAGGACGCTTGGGCTTAACTTCAGTCCAATGCATTTACGCATTTTGTTGATGGCGAAGCCACGTAGGCTTAACCTCGATGAAAGTCAAGCCTCGCTAAGTGGGCTTAACCTCACCTTAAGATTAAAGTCAAGTTTCAAGGCGAATGTCGAGCTTCTCTCCTCTTGTGAACCTCGGATGAAAGTGGAAATCATCATAGGGCTTAACTTCGCACCACCTATAGGCGAAGCCTCGGCACCACTATTGTAGGCGAGGTTCGCCGACCACTGCTGTAGGCGAGCCTCAGCAGACCATCGCTGTAGGCGAACCTCATCATATATTTGTTGAGCCGTTTCTCATGCGAATCTCGTGTTAAGATCGAACTCCGCCCACGCATAACCTCAGATTGAGGTCGAGCCTGCGCCTCTTGAGCAAGTCTCGCTTTGAAGCTTGCATGGTCTAGCCTCGCCCCATCACAGCCTCGCCTTAAAGCTTTAACAACTAGCGCTGTGACTTCTAGAGAATTTTTTGACTGTCTACACAACCACAACCACCACCACAACTACAGCCATGAAAATTATAGAATAACAATCGTAATGGCAACAAGAATGCAAATAATAATTACTATCCCAATGCCAACCCCACCTACAATCGGGTACCTCCGCCCAGACAATATCAGGGGGAAGGTCCCCAATAACATTAAAATCAGTTCCAGCAGGATCCCAATAGAGTTTATGCTTGTAAGCAAGAAGCAACCATGGTAGTAGCCTCATCAAAGGAGGACTCATCAAGCTTGGGAAACCAGAGAAACTCGAAGAAGTAGGGCACACTGACGATCCAAACTATCATCTTTCACTGCTTCATAGGGTACCCTTCAAAAAACTGCATTGTGTTGAGGGAAAAGATTCAAACTCTACACGAATTCAGATCTTTAGAGCTAAGGGAAGATCAAAAGTTGGTTTTAGTGAACATGATCTCAGTTCAATTTAAGAATATGCTAAGTGTGAGTGCTATACATGGAGTAGTGCCAACCTCAAAAATAAAACTGAAGACAACTACTATCGGCACGTGCAGCAGGTCAAAGGACTGACCCCAATAACTCTCTCTAAAGGAAAACTCATGTGGGTTCATCCTGATCTCGTGGAAGACAAGCAATGAACCTTTACAAAACCAGGCTAGAAAGACATGAAAGGCAAGGGGAAAGGTGTGTAATTCTATAACGGTCCTCTACACTGATGACGAGGGGCCAGTGCTCAAACTTATTGATTTAGAAGATGAAGCTGTTGCAATCGAATTAGAAGAAGAAGAGGCAGCGGCCAAGGCACTCAGAGAGGCAGAAGTATTAGTAGCTATTGCGGTTCTGAATGCATGTAAAGGACTCTAAAGTGGCATATTGTTTCACTGGCAATATGATCAGGCTGATCAGGAGGAGCATCACGCCCCACTGGCCAATCAATATACCAATCCAACGACGATACAACCTCCTACAGTTCCAAGGGCAATAATAATAGGCTTGGACCTAGCAGATCACAACCGTTTGACATCTTGACACAACTGGCTAACATTCCAGCAAGGGTGACACTTTGAGAGGTTCTCCAACTAGGACTGGAGGTTAAAACAACATTATAGGAGGCTCTACATGACCCTGAAGCCTAATGCACACAAGTCCAATTGTCGAAGGAAGAGGTCAAAGACCACTTATGCACGCGGTGCCACAATGTGGAGAGAGACTTGCCTATGGTGACATTCTCTGAAAGGGACATGCTTATACCATCCATCAAACACAATAGGCCACTCTACTTTATAGGATATTTGGGATCGCCAAAGATAGAGCGCATACAAGTTGACTCCGGATCCGCCATTAGTATCATTACAAGAAGAATGCCACACTTCCTTTTGATAACGTTGCTCCGACTCTACTGTACTGACACCAAAATCTTTGGTTTTAACACTGATAGTAGTGATCTATTGGGGAAGATAAAGCTCAAACTCTGCATTGGTGAACTCAAATCTGATGTAACATGCTACGTCATTGATGTAAAACCATCATACAACATCTTGCTAGGCTGATCTTGGATCCATGAAAATGTACTTGTCCCCTCTACCCTGCGCCAGTGCATTAAATACAATGATCCAAATGGTGTAAAGCATAGGATATATATGGATGAGCGACCCTTTAGAGGCCTCGAGAGCTACTGTGTCGATGCACGACTCTACCAAGATGATCGATGCAATGACAACATAGCCAACATGCTCTGTATTAAGGATCCCCATGGCAACATCGAGTGGACGTGAAGCTGGCCAAGATTCCCACTCTTGGCATCAAGCCTAGAAGACTTGTCAGGATTACCACCAAACATAGAAATAGAGTTTGTCATAGACTTGGTCCTAGGGACCGCCCCTATATCTAAGGCCCCTTATAGATTGGCACTTGCTGAGATGAAGGAACTGAAGGAGCAGCTTTAGGAATTATTGGATAAAGGATTTATCAGACCCAGCGTGTCTCTATAGGGAGCACCGGTCTTATTTGTGAAGAAGAGAGATGGGAGTATTAGACTCTGTATAGATTATAAAGAGTTGATTAAGATGACAGTTAAGGATAAGTACCCACTTCATAGGATAGATGATCTATTTGATCAGCTCCAAGAAGCTAAATAGTTTTCCAAGATCGATTTGAGGTTAGGGTACCACCAGTTAAAGATTAAACTCGAGGACATGCCAAAGATGGCATTTAGGACTCGGTATGGTCACTATTAATTTATGGTGATTCCATTTGGACTGACTAATGCACCTGCTATGTTTATGGATTTGATGAACCAAATATTTTAGCCATATTTAGATCAATTTATAGTAGTTTTTATTGATGACATCTTGATTTATTCAAAGAGTTTCAAGCAACATGAAGAACATCTGAGAAATGTGCTGCATATCTTGAGAGAGAAGTAGCTGTATGCAAAGTTTAAGAAGTGTGTGCATTTTGGTTAGAGAAGGTGATGTTTTTGGGGCATGTGATCATTAAAGATGGGATATCTATGGACCCAGTGAAGGTTGAAGCTGTTGTGAACTGGCCATGTCCCACCTCGGTCACGGAGATTAGGAGTTTTCTAGGTTTAGCCGGTATTATCAAAGATTTGTTAAAGTTTTTTCTCAGTTAGCAGCCCCTTTGACTTATTTGACTCATAAGAATGCCAAGTTCATTGGGAGTGAGAAATGCGAGGAGCACTTTTAGGAGTTGAAGCATGGGGTCCTCCTCTGGATCCTCCTCCTCGGAATCCTCCTCCATAGAGTCCTCCTCAGGATCCTTGGGGTCATCGGCCTCAGAGTCCTCACTCTCGGAGACATCCATCTCTGACTCCTCCCTCCTTGCCAGTGGTCCATAAGTCTGATGGCCAACTGGGAAAGAACCTGTGCTATCCCCATATGCCTCCCCTAGATCAGTCTCATCGGCTGAGCTCCTAATTGTCAGAATGCGCTGATCACACCTCTTCGCTGTTAGCGGATCCTCCCATCTCGAAAATAGATGAATAAGAACTTGCCATGCCTACCAAAAGCCATCCATCAATATTGCAGGATACCTAATGAATCTATAAGGAATATAGGTATCACAAGAATATCATGGAACGATAATCCCTTCAAAGCCAGTGTTCAACACCAACTCAAATTACTCCTAAGTTCCCTTTGTATTCTGTATAGGACTCTTAAGGTGTCAACCTATGCTCTAATACCACTCTGTAATGCCCCTCCAAGGTGGGACCCGGGAGATACATAAAACTTGGGAATGACCTGACCGTAATATAGAGAGTCGACCTGCTGAATATTTATATATACACATATATCAAGCAATAATACTGAAGAGAATTAAAGTAATGGAATTATATATACAACACCAGAATCATAAGGTTGACAGCAGAGTCCATAGAATACCAGAATAGCATAAAGCTAAAGGGAACAATAATACATCACATAGTCTGATAATAAACTATAGTATACATTATTACATGTCCAACTACTCAAAAGTACTACAAAAGCTAAATACAAAATTACTTCTACTTTGACTACAATAGGAGCTAGTATTCTTTGTCGGGGTTTGCGATTCCCTTGCCTTTGTCTATGACCTGCGAATGGAAGTAGAAATAATAGGGGTGAGCTTAAGGTTCGATAGGCAACCATGAAATCTTGGGTACAACATAAGGGGAAAAAGAAAAAAATATATAGAAATTTAAAATTGAATGAATAGATATTAGCAATAAGCTACCAATACTCACATTATGATTGTCGATCGAAATGAAATAACTCATGTCAATAACAAATAATCAAAATCTAATATTTAGGATTTCAAATTCCCAATCATGGGATATATCAAAAAACTACGCATGCATTCATTTATGCAATGAAAAAGGGTTAGGATTGCAGACTCGTTCCATGAACAGAAATCACCAACATATCTATCTAACAATTTCAGGTGCCAAATATTATTAAATTATAACTATAATTATGATATAATTGCCTTAATAAACCAAGTTTTATATTCCAAAATTTTCTTTACTCAAACACTACCAAATATTGAGATACATGCAAAACACCCCAAGAGGGCAGACTGTACTTCATGTACAAATATACTGAATTTAACCATAGTTTTGAACAAGAAAATGATCTCAAAATTAAATCAAACTAATTTAAAATGAAAGCTACAAGAGTCTTGTTTCTAAAACAGAAAGGTTTATTTGATTTTAACATGCATAGAAAGAGTTATGACCAAATTACTAACAAGGTGTTCTACAGGAAAAATTCTGCACGAAAATATGTCACAAAGTCCAAAATGCAATCCATTCCTTCACCCATGCATTGCATGTAACTCATAACCAGAATCAAAGATAATATTTTCCACAACTTGAAACCAAATATTCATGCAAGATCACATCTTTATTGAAAAATAAGAGCAAAGGTGGTGGCTTTTAAACTTTCTAGTGCCGTGCATGAACCGAAATATCATCTACCCCTACATGCAAGCCTAAATTCAACTAAAAATATGCATTTTATACTCAAAGAAGCTATTAACTATGGAAACTCAGATCTTATACTTTCTTGAAACATTAAAACAAAAAAGAGTGAAATTTCACCTAATAATGGCTCTAGACTCCTCTACCAAGCTTTCTTGCAACCCTTGCCTTTGTTTCTTCTTCTAGCTTGAGAGATAAACTTGAATGAGGGAGAAATGGGGATTGTTTTTCTTTTGAAATTGGGGATGTTAAGGTGGTCGGCCAAGGGGAAGGAGAAGAGAAGAGCGTTGGAGAGTTTTCTTGGGGCAAGAATCGAAAATGAGAGAGATAGAGAGGGTTGAGTGTTTATATAACAATGACCCACATGCTTAGGGTGTCTATAATTAGTGACAAGTTGAGGGTTAAAAATGCAAAAGTTCTCCTCTCTAACATGGCAGCTCAAAAAGATTAAAAATGCAATAAGCTATGATTTAAAAGACTAATTATGAAAATTTTGTAATAGGATTTAACTAGGGTTTGATCATGGTTGACTTTGGGTTCATACCAAACTAATATGCACTCTATAACTTGATTAACTCGACAATAAATGAGAGATTAGCTAAGCTAGTATCCTCATACTAGGGGATTGTATGAGACAAAAGAAAAGAATAAATTACTGATTCATGGATCGGTATCGGTAACACAGTCTTAACCAGTTCTTCATAGTTCCTAATCTTGAGAGCCACTAGTTTCCCCCTTATGTTTTCTCTAAGTCCCTGCTAGAATTTCTTGGCCTTATCAGATTCTTCGGCTATTAGATGTGGAATGAACCTCGATAGTTGAGTGAACTTAGCCTCATACTCCTGTACCATCATGTTGTTCTACTGCAGCTCCTGATATTCAATAGCCTATTTATCCCTAACACCCTCCGAGATGTACTTCTTGTTCATGAGTGTTTTGGGTCCTTTTATATTGCAATTGACACAGATTATAATTAGAAGACTTACAATGAAACTAAGAAAAAAATTTATAATTCCTAGGGGTTCTTTTTTGTGTGCCGATGGAGCGTTGATCTTGTACTCCATTGACGGACCGACTAAGACAATGAGTCTTTTGCTATTGATAAAGACTTGGTTGCTTGGAAGATAACTCAGTCTTCTCTTAGCACCAAAGTACGAGAGAAATGCAAATGTGAGGCTGGTGATCTCTCGATTTGTTCGTGTGTAAGTGTTGATCTAAAGATGATGTCAATTGCACAATCTCCTCCTCCTTTTATAGGCTAAAAGAGAGAGTTAATGGCCTTTAATTATGGTTAAGTGTCCATCAAAATAGGAGATAGTGGGGAGCAGTTATCCCCTTGAAAATAGCCCTCAAATGACTATTTGATAGGGTTCATTGACTCGGCAAAGCTCGCTGAAGACGTTCAGGCGAGGCTCGCTTGAATATGGGTGAGCCTTCTTTGGAGTCGTGGATGACGTGGCACACTTAGATTGTTATGAGCGAAGTTCATTGATTGGTGAACTTCATCTGTGAGTTTGAATTTAGCACAGAATTCGACTCATGATTTGGCCAACTATCGACACCTTTTGACTCGGCCTGGAGTCTAAATTGGGAGTTGTTCCACTCTTGACTCGGTTGGATCTAGTCGAGTTGTGTGGCGGAATTCACATGCTTTGTTGGACGGACTTCACTACAGCTGTTTGGGAGTTGACCCGTTCTTGACTTGGTCGGGTCGAGTCGAGGTGATCTGTGTGGCGAGGTTCGCATACGTTGTTAAGCAAACTTCGCTACAGCTTATTGTGGGCGCGAGTTTGAGGCCCATTTAAAGTGTTTATCTTTTGGGCGTTCAGTTCTTAGATCCAAGCTAGATATTAGCCTGAATAAAATATATTTAAATTGTCTACAAGACCCCCCAAAAGTTTTCAAGATCCTGTATTTGACTTGTAGGAGGGATTGAAATATTTTGGGTAATAGCTAGAGGTATACTATTGAATGTAGCTCGAGTCGTCTTGTTTGGGTTAAAAATTATCTTTAATCTACTTGGTCGCCAGATGTGTACTGTTAAACGTGGCTTCCTTTATTTTAGACTTGTATTGAAGGCTCAATGATGATTGTATTCATTCAATTCTGTGTTTGGAATGAAGTTCATCCCCTCTATTGTTGAGACGCAGCTGAGAAATTAGTGAAGTTCGGCTGATTCTGGGTATCGGCGAGACACGCTTTACTTTGAGCTACGTGGGCGAAGTTCGTTGATTAGCAACGTTTGCTAACTGGCGATGGTTGTTGGGATTACGCCTTTGGATTCACGTTGTAATCTATGGCTGAGATCTTTTGATTGAAGATTCACGAGATCCGCTATAGATTTGACCGAGTTTTAAGCTAAGATTTAGCCTCTTTGTCCGATCCAATCAAATCTTAAAAGATGTGATTTTCTTGGAAGTTTGGATTTGGAGAAGGCTATAAATAGCACCATTTCCCTTCCAAATTCTTCATCTCCATATCTATCTTCATCTCCTCCATGTCTAAGTCTCCATCGCTTAGATCGGAGATGCTTCTCAATAGAGGAACTGAAATAAAATGACTCCAACAAGAGCTTACCCAAGTAGAGGGCAACCAAGCAGATGAAATCTGCATACTTCACTGACTGGCAGATCTGTTGTCTGCTGAGAAGGCAAAACTCGAGCAGATTGTCGAGAATTAGTCGAGAGCCTGGGGTGAGTTGAATCGCGATAGAGATGCTTGGAGCTTCGAGTACCATGCTTGCGTAAGACCGTTCGGCAACTGACATGGCGGTTGAAGAAGGATCCTTGGAGCCCCACAAGTGAGGACTTTGATAGTAATTAGGTTTCACAAATATGAACCTAAAATGTAATTAGATGTGTGGCTGTCTTAGGCCCGACGTTAAATTTTGGTTGCAAGAAGTGCTTCTTCCTGACCGAAGGATCGCATCTTTATCAAAGTGTTATTCCCTACTGTGCTGCTCGCTATTGGGTATAACTTGGCCCTTCTTCTGGCAATGGTCAGTTACATACATCATGAACTAAGAGAGTTCGCCACTAAGTACCTGAACCAGGAAGATAATAGTCTGAGAGATCAGGTTCTGAATCTTAGAGTGGAGTTACCGTATACATATATGGTGATATGGTATACTTCACACTGTTCCTCGTTGACGTCGACTGCAGCACCAAGTGGAGAGGGCGTATCATTACTTTAGAGGTATGAACGCTCGAAGTGAATTGTCAAATACCTTGCAGGGATTCGTCGGATTCTTCAGAACAAAGATCACTGTCGCCTTTATTGTTGTTTTCCCAAGATTGATGGTACAAGCCCCGGGGATGAGTTTGAAGACGGCGCTAGCAGAGAAGGTTTTACTTGCCTACCCAATGGGTGTTTCAACTGGTTGGTCAATATCAGGCTAGGTCACCACATTACTAGGCTGAACGGGACTGATTATTACATCGAGCCATACTTGCCTTGTTGATTTTCTCATCAATTTGGATATGACCAGCTTTTCATCGGGTTTTTGAATCTAGGATTGTTGCTCATGGGAAGCTGTGTAGATGGTGCTCATGCTTAGTATCATTTTGCTACCGGGGCTACAGGGACTAGATTCACACTCCTTAGTCACATACCCAACCGTTATATGATGTTAGGGTTCTGCAAGTGGTATTGCAGGGTGATCGTTCCCAATCCCGACTTTCATGTGAATAAAATTAGTTTACGATGGATCACCCAGAGATATAGGGAGCTGTCTAAGAAAGGTTCGAAGAGTAGGGCTCCTAGACATCAAGATTTTCTAACGGAAGGTATACCAAAAGATGAAGATTGGGAGGCACCGAGTGGGCATCTTATTCCTCGAAAGCCAATTGGTGTCAGAATTTGGGAGACGTCTGAATCTGCGGTTCTCCAAGGAGCACCTGGTAGAGGCAAAGAAAATAGGGAAAAGAGGCCATTGCAAGCTCATCTCCCACAACAACCTTCGAAGAAACAACGCTTTGCGCCTTCAGAGCCTGAGCCTGTACCCGGGGGCTCTTCAAGGATCAGGGTAGAGTCTCCTGCGATTCCAGCATAGGAACCTCGAGCTGAACCGTGCTGAAGCGTATTTGATTGACGTGCGCTTCTCATATGCAGGTAAAGAGCCCATTCTGAAGCGTATTTGATTGACGTGTGCTTCTCATATCTTTATATCAAGTCATCTGAAGCGTATTTGATTGACGTGCGCTTCTCATATGCAGGTAAAGAGCCCATTCTTCTCGATCAAGAAAACTCAGATGATGAGGAGAAGGTGGATTACGACACTGACGCCTATCTTACTAAGCCTGATGATGCGAGCTTCGAGGGTGATGTTGGTAGATCTTCTTATATGCCAGGTATACTTTGCTCTGCCTGATCTTGCATAATTTCTTTGCTTCGGTAATTGACGCTTTGTTTATTTTTCTAGCAGATGATGAACCCGGATTAGAGACCATGGATGGAGCAGTTCCTACATCTCTTCCTGCTAGTGGTGAGTTTGAGCTTGTGGCTAATTTTGACGGTGCTTCGAGTGTCTTAGAGTCTGATCTGGCCGTTGATATGATAATCAGTCCTGCTCTTGCACCCGTTTCAGTAGTACGGTGCATATTGGTTATTCCTGAGTCATCCGATGAAGATGACGATGCGTTAGTCTCTCCAATTCTAGTAGGAGTCGGAAGGGTAGCACCATCCAGTTCTGAGCCTTGTTTTGACGAGGACCCGATCATAGCGGAGGATGCATCTAATGAGCCAGAGGTCAGAACTATAGGTATTGAAGTTGTGCCTACAGATATGCCATGACCACAACACTGGTTGTAAGAACTGTCGTCCCATCCACCGAGGTGACATTTGTGGTTTCTACCGAGGTAGATGTTTCCAGCGTGTTGGCCACACTCACTCCATACTTCCTATCGGGTGGTGAACAAATGCAAGTCCTGCCGGCCTCTTCAACCATGGATGCATTGGTGATTTCTATAGGAGTGGGTCCTTCAAGCCGAGTGGAAATTCCCAAATCTCCTGACTTCAATGATTTGATTGAGTTGGAGATTCAGATATTGACCGAGAGCTTAGTGAAGCTATTCAACCAAAGTGTTGAATCCATTTTGACTATGCGAAAAGGCTTATCTGCTCCTACTCGTGCTTTGTTGAGGAATCAGCTTGGCCTTCTGACATCGGTTGCAGGTCCCGTACGTACTGGATTGTTCAAAATGATGATTGAGGAGGTTGAACTTAAGTTTCAAGAGTTGCAATGGCTTCGTGTAGCTGATGTTGATGACATTGCTGAGCTTGAATTCCGTCAGCTCTCAGTGAAGCACCGTGAGGTTGAAGAATCTGCTCACAAGGAAATGAAGCAGATCAAAATGCGGCTTCAAGGGTTGAATGATAGCCTTGCATCGGTTGATGGCAATCAAGTAGAGCTTTAGAATGTCATTCTAGAGCAAGAAGCCACCATCAATGAGACTAAGGCGGTCATTGCTGCAGCTCAAGCACGGTTGGAAGTAGCTCAACGGCAGAAAGAGGAGCTTGAACTTAAGTCAACCGACTTGGCTAAGGAGTGGGATCTCAGGGTTGCGAAACTTGAGGCTGGTGACTGTTAGAACCCAAGCTGTTCCCATTGATCCTAGGGATCTGAGCGAAAGGGCCTAAAAGAATGCTCATGAAGCTAGGGATTCTAAGATAGCTAAATGTATTGCACGAATACACATTTTTTATCCGTATTCCCTTTAGAATCTCTATAATGAGTTAGCTCTTCCAATAAAAGAACTTTTTTATCCCTTTCGATATGTATATGATAGAGGTGTAATGTTAACGTATCGTAGTGACATCCTTGCTAGGGAGGAAAATGATATAATCAAACTGATAGAGGTGGAGTATTAACATATCAAGTTTGATCAAGTCAGCACTGTTCAGAGGTGTAATGTTAACATGACAGTATTAGGGTATTTGACAGAGGTGTAATGTTAATGTACCAAATGAAATGACTGACGGAGGTGTAATGTTAACTAGTCAGTTTTGAAGGAGGTCAAAGGATGACTACCATTTGGAAGTGTAGTATTAACTTAATGGTAGAAAATCAATGGAAGTGTAATGTTAACTAATCGATTTTTGGCAAATGTGAATTGACAGAGGTGTAATGTTAACCGGTCAAATCCAAAAAAAAGTCGACAGAGGTGTAATGTTAATCGATTGACGAAATAATCTAACAGAGGTGTAATGTTAACCGATCGGATCACTAGAATGGAAACCGTTCAGAGGTATAATGTTAACATGACAGTGATGAGACATTTAGAGTCAAACACAAGTGTAGTGTTAACATGATGACTCGTTGGGAATTTTGAGTGGATTTTTTTAGATCAAGATGATCAACAATGTAGGTCGAGAACTTATTCTCATGGTCAGAGGTTAAACATGACCAGAATCTCTGTAGGGAGATAATATTGGCCAAGATCAAGGATAATATTTCTTGAGAAACTTCTCGTTGATTTGTGCCACGAGCCTATTGCCATTTTGATCAATTAGGCGATATGCTCCATTTGAGTAGACTGTCTCTACTACGAATGGACCTTCCCATTTGGGTTAGAATTTACCTTTAGTCTTGTGCGTCATGACCATGGGTCAATGAATGGCTAAGACTAGGTCGCCTTCTTTGAATGATCATTCTCTGACTCTCCTGTTGAAGGCTCTCGACATCCATGACTGGTAGATCTCGATTCGTTGCTGAGCTTGGAGTCTCAATTCATCTAGTGCCTCTAATTTTTAGAGATGCTTTTGATGATGTTCTTTGATTGTCATCTTCTCGGCAATAGCGATTCTTAATGACGGTATCTAAATTTCCAGAGGGATCATGGCTTCACATCTGTAAACCAATGAAAAAGGTGTGGAACTGGTAGGAGTGCGGACTGTCGTTCGGTAAGCCCATAAACACTCTCTGAGTTTCTCGTCCCAATCTCGTTTGTTGGAGGAGACGAACTTCTTCAGAAGTTTGATGATGGTTTTGTTGAAAGCTTCAGCTAGATCATTAGCAGCTGGGTTATATGGCGTAGAAGTCACATCTTGAATTCTGAATTTATTGTAAAATTTAGTGAACGGTCGACTGATGAATTGTGGATCATTATCGTAGACTATCCTTCTAGGGACACCGAATCGATAAATCACGTGGTGTTTCAAGAATTTAACCACATGAGAGGTCTTGACTTCTTTGAGTGGAATAGCTTCAGCCCATTTAGAGAAGTAATCAGTGATGGCCAGAATAAACCAATGGCCTTTAGCGGACGGTGGACTAATTGGCTCGATGATGTCCATACCCCATGTTTCGAATGACCACGAGGCGACAGTTGGATGCAGTTCTTCCAAAGGTTAGTGTAGAAAGTCAGCATGGACTTGATACGCATGACATTATTTAGCATAAGCCACCGCATCTGCTATCATTGTCAGCCAGTAATAGCCTAGATGATGAAGTCGGTCCTAAAGTTTGGGACCCGGTTGATGAGCTCCACATGTAACATCGTGTGCTTCCTTTAGTGTTTCTTGAGCTTCACATGGTGATAAGCATCGGAGCAACACACCATCAAATGATCATTGATACAAAGTCTGTGTAGCAGAATTATAGAAGAAGTGTGAAACCCTTCTTTGAATAGAGATTGCTTGCTTTGGAATATCAGGTAATATTCCATGCAAGACATAATCAATGATCAGGAAACGCCAATCATTAGTCTCAAAGTGAGTTGGCATGACATGTACTTTGTTAGCATCCAGAATTTACTCTGGGGAGCATAATTGATGGCTAGCCACTATGATGCACCTAGAAGATTTGGGCGTCAAGGCAAGTGTGGTTACAAGGAACGCCAAAGCATCCGCATGAGTGTGTTTGAGGCGGGCTACCTAACTGATGTAGAAGCCTTTGAATGACTGGGCAAGCTTCATTGTTGCTTCACGGTAGGGTATAAGGTCATTATTGCAAACCTCATATTCTCCTTTAATATGGTTAATGATCAATTTGGAATCGCCGCAAGCTTGATACCCATGTCTTGAGCAAATTGCAAACCAATTATGAGAGCATTGTACTTGGCCATATTATTGGAGCGTGACTTGGTCAATGAGTAGGCCCGAGGAAGGATATGTCCATGGGGATCGATCAGCACTACCCCAACTCCTGTAACAATTGCTCCTCTGTGGTTGCGTCTTGATGCACCACCAAAGTAAAGTTGTCATATCTGGTAGTCCAATGTAACATTTGACTCAAAGACTTCATTCAGGATGTCTTCACAGAGTTTAGAAGATTCAGGGATGGAGTGGTCTGCCAAAAAGTCAGCTATTGCCTGGCCTTTTAATTACTTTCTGTGGCATGAATGTCATGTCGTATTGTGAAAGAAGTATGGCCCATTTGGCTAACCGACTTCAACAATCCGGGTTTCGTCGTAAGTATCCGTAGAGGATTAACTCTTGAGATGACATGGATGGATTAACTAGTGAGGTAGTGTCGCATCTTCGAAATTGCAAAGATCAATGCTAGATATTCTTTTTTAACTGGATTGTAGTGATGCTCGGCACCAATCATGGTCCGACTGAGGTAGTAAATGACTTGCTTGTAGCCATTGTCATTCTTCTGGGCAAGAAGTGCTCTGAGAGAGTGATTTATTGCCCTGATGTAGATGAGGAACAGTTTACCTGATACTAGTGTGGCTAGAAGGGGTGGCTTCGTGAGATAACCCTTGATCTCATTGAATGCTTCTTGACAAGTGTTGTCCTAAATAAATAAAACACCTTTCTTTATCAGCCTTTGAAAAGGTTGATATTTTTCAGACATATTAGCGATGAACCTGCGGATATAGGCTAATCATTCTTGTAGACCTCTAAGTTCTTTGAGTTTTCTCGGAGGTGGCATCTCTCGGATGGCTTTCACTTTTTTGGTATCGACATGTATTCCTTTAGATGTTACAATAAATGCTAGGAATTTACCTGACAATACCCCCAAGAAAGACTTGGTTGGATTCATCTTGAGTTTGTGTTTTCCTATGATTTCGAACACCGTTCTCAAGTCATTGACATGGTCTTGTTTGTGATGACTCTTGATTGCGAGGTTGTCGACATAGCACTCCACTGTCTTGCACAAATGCTCATGGAAAATTGTGTTCATGGCATGCTGATAAGTTACTCTAGTATTTTTCAGGCCAAAGGGTATTACTGTATAACAGAATACCCCCAAGGGTGTTGTTATACCATCTCAAAATTATCCAAATAATTGGTGATTAATAGCAGACAAGTATCCCGCATTAGAGGCATAATCTAGTTAATCTACTTAAAGAGGAGCCAAACCAGCAGTTCGGACGACTCAGGGAACCAACACCTCGCGAGGCCGACTCGAAAGGCGGTACATGTCGCCATGACGGCACTCTCGTATGGGTCGACTTGGTAAGTTGCCCACTCGGCCACCTTCCATGCCGACATTTATAGATACCTATGACCTCATCCATCCTCCCACCAGCCCCATTTATAGATACCTATGACCTCCCAGCGGTCCAGATTCATCCCAGAACTCGAAGCGTCCTAACCGTGATCGAGACGAGGCATACCTGCCTTAACTAGCCTACAATCAGGCATGAAACGTGAAGCGTCCGCAGCCAAAAGTATATAATAACGTTAGCCACATCACGTCAAAAGGACCACCCACATACCCCCATTAATGTGCCCCACGCCAAACAGCTACAGTTCAGTTTCACTCGGACCCGGCCTAGGCCGACTCCAAGCAAAAGGGGCCTTCTGTTATAACATCTCAAAATTATCCAAATAATTGGTGATTAATCGCAGACAAGTATCCCGCATTAGAGGCATAATCTAGTTAATCTACTTAAAGAGGAGCCAAACTAGCAGTTCGGACGACTCAGGGAGCCAACACCTCACGAGGCCGACTCAGAAGGTGGTACATATCGCCATGATGGCACTCTCATATGGGTCGACTTGGCAAGTTGCCCACTCAGCCACCTTCCATGTCGACATCTTGCGGGGCTGGCTCAAGAGACGGTACTTGCCATCATCTCGGTGTCCTCACTAACCGACTCAACAAAACAACTCACCCGACCGTATCTTTTGGCGATATATTGTGAGGTCGACTCGAAAGGCGGTAGGAATCGACCTCTTCGAATGCAATGACTCTAGGAATGACCCGCTTAACTGGTTGGTCGACATCATGCGAAGCCGACTCAAAGGGCGGTACTACTCGACATGACACCTAGGATAGCAAGATGACACCGTGCCTCGAGCCTCCCGCCAGCGATGAGTCACCTCTGCATTGAATACGAGATCAGAGCCATCAATTCTCTAAGCTCATAGATCTTTAAGACACGTTGTACCACGTGCCCCCTGTCACTTCGCATTAAATGCCGACGGACCTCATCCACTTAGATGGTGACACCTATAAAGGTGAATCTGACTCAGCCGCCGACCCATGCCTAGTCGAAGTGACCCCCATCCACTCACCGGTTGACACCTGTAAAGCAGGAGCTGACTCAGCTGCTAGCTGTCAGTCGGTCAAAGTTACTAAACCACCCCCTGATCATTGCTATAAATAGGGGAGTTGTTTGTAGACAAAGGTGAGCAAATTTCTGCACACTCTGAACCTATTTAAGAACACTCAGTTCAATTCCTATTTCCCCACTCAAAATTACCCACTAACTTGATCGTCGGAGGAACCATCGGGGATCCAACCCCAACCTCTCACGATTTGTGACATGTGCAGGATATCTCAGGGAATTTCTGGCTTGGACATCCAGAGGAGTTAGAGAACCCTAATCATTTAAACAACTTAATTAATTAACTGTGTGACCCATTGCATTAACAGGTGTCCTGAAAGCTATATGCTTCTGATCATCTGGATGCATCTTGATTTGGTTGTATCGAGAAAACCCATCCATGAACGACATCCTCTCAAACCTACACGTATTGTCAACCATGACATCCGTGATAGGGAGAGGGAATTCGTCCTTTGGACAAACAAGATTAAGATCCCTGAAATTAATACAGATTCGGATCTTGCCATTCTTTTTCATCACCACGACAATGTTGGCCAGCCAATCCAACTATTGTTCCTCACAGATGAATCCGCATTTGATGAGTTAGCAAATTTCTTTCTCGTCTGCTCCATCAACTCAAAAAGAAGCATCATTGTTGGTGCTTGACCGGCTTAACATTGGGGTCAATGTTAAGGCGATGTACGGCCACGTTGGTATCTAAACCAGGCATGTCTTCGTAACTCTAGGCGATGACGTCAATGTACTCTTGAATGAGAGTTATGAGTTCTTCTTTTTCAGTAAATGATAAACTTTCGCTAATGAAGATGGGCTTGGGATTGACTTCGTCACCTATGTTGACTTGAACCACTTTATCTTCGGTAGGTGGTTCACTGACTTCAAAGCATGACTCCCACTATTTTTCAAGATATTTTACCCAAGAATCATCTTCTGAATCTTCAAACACCTCAGATTCATCAAGATCTATAGTTAGACTGTACAAGACCATGTTAGCCGTGAATTCACCAAGCATGGCTCCGAGACTGATGTTAGAATCCCAGTTAGACATATCTGAAGAGCTGCTTAGGAAGTCATCAGATGCTGGTCCAATTTATGACTTAGCCTCAGTGGAAATATAATCGAGTCCACGTTTGGTCTGATTGTAATAATCGAAAGCCTCCCCTTCTGGTACAAAGGGGATCAGAGGAACTTTTGGTCCTTGATTGAAATTCAATCCTTATTTTAAAGTGAGGTTGTATCCCATTTTTACCATATGCGCTGAGATTGTTGGCTGTAACGGAAGAATTATGGTACTCCTTTGGCTTCCTCATTCGAGCTTGATAAGTAAAGTCGCAGCTCAACTTTTCCAAAGATAATCGAATTATGAGTACCTCTTTTAGTTGGACCGTGAAGGTGGCACCCTCTGAATTTCCTAGCTACTGATGAGCCGAGTACGACTCGTTTATGGGCATGTACAATGCTGGTTCTAAAGCCAGCCTAGACATCAGAGTTTCCACTCTTGAGCTTTAATGCTCAGAGTCTAAAGAGTAGTCATAAGCAAACTCTTTTTCATTAAATATCCAGTCACCCTGATCTCCGGCTGACGGTCAATACACGGGTCCTTGAGGGTAATTGCAAGTGGTTCCATTTCCCATATTGGATCGTCATTGGGATCTGGCTCATTGTCTGCTTCATTACTGCTATCCTTATCATTGGAAAGGACAATCTCAATTGTATGATTTTAATCGTGCAAGAAAGAGTCGGTAAAGTAATTCTTTACTCCCTTAAAAGGATGCTTTTCAGCTTCAACTCTTTGTTGAACCCCCTGTCCATCAATGTATTTGAAGCACTGATGAAGCATTGAGGGGATGATCATGTTGGAGAGGATCCATGGTCGTCCGAGGAGAAGGTTGTAGGGTGTTTTGACGTTAATGACATAACAAGTCACTTCTGTCTTTAAATTACCGATCTGATATTTAAGTCGGATCTTCCCAAGAGATCAGCTACTGCTGGAGTTGAAGCCGAATATAGTAGCGGTAGTCATTGAGAGCTTGTGTAAGGGAATACCAAAAAAGCTCAAGAGTCTCCGCGGAATTATGCTCAACGCAGAGCCTGGGTTGATGTGAATTCTCTTGACCTTTGCCGACCCTACATACCCAGTATAGTAAAGGAGTCGGTTATAATGGTGGTCTTTGATGAGCATGTCTTCTGGAGTGAAAGTGATACAAGGCGCCTGCCGTTGGCACTGACAGCACTGCTTGTATTCTTCGTCCTGAGGAGGCTCAATCATGTGGGCGAGGAACGCCTCACTATCGTTCAAAGCTTTTTTTAAAGCTTCCCTCATTTTCTTAGACAAACGTAAAAGTTTGAATAACATTATACGAGCTGAGATATTAGCTAATTGGGCCCTGATTTCATATCGGAATGGGGCTTTAGGATCATCTAAGGGGTGCTGCAATACCTTGTCGAACCGAGTCTCCTTTTGCTTGATTGGTTCGAGTAGCTTTGAGGGTCTCGGCTGATCATAATTCTTTAAATAATCTCGACTGGATCTTGTCCCAGCTATGACAAATTTCTCTTCCTCTGAATCAGTGAGTGAAGAGACTCATAGAGATTCCTCTCCAACAATTGCGGAGATGACATTGCAAGACTTCATCTTGAGCTTGGTTTTTGTCTTAGACTTCGGAAGAGTCCAATGCTCATCTTGGAGAAGATCCGGATGTACCCACATTATTTCTCCTCTTGCTGTAGTAAGAGGAACTAAGCCTTGGCTTTATCGATTTTGTTGGTCATAATTGACCACTTCCATCCTTGCAATAGGAATGGGGACAACGCCGTCTTGGGCTTAGATTTTCGGCATGGAGCCGAATTGGAGTGTCACTATATTATCAGTGACTTTCTTTTGCTCAGGCTTGAGCTTGAGGATTCCTGACTCAACAAAGGTCTGAATTTTATCCTTGAGGATGTAGCAGTTCTTCCTCGGGTGTCCCAACATTCTGTGATAAAGACAATAGTTGGGATCGTCGGTCTTTTTGACTTCTTCAGGTCGTTGGGCTTCGGGAAGCTTTAACTAGTTATTCTTGTTGAGGACATAGAAGATGGCCACCATATGTTCGTCTTTGAATGAATAATTGCATTGAACATTCTTCCTTGGTTCCCTTTTCTGGTTGTTGGGATTTTGGACCTCGACCGCGAAAGCTTCTTTGGGTTTCGGTTGGGAGGCTTGCCCTTGCTTGCCTTTATTGCCCTTCAAGTTATTATGGGGCTTGAATTTGTTGAAATGTTCTGATGACTTTTCTGTTATCTCAGCTTTTTCCATCAAATCCTTCCATGTGTGGACTATAACAGTGCCCATGTGAGCTTCTAAACTCCCCAAGAAATTGTGCCGACAAGTTTGGAGTAACATCGGCAGAGGCATATCTCGACATTGTCATGTCAGATTACGCTACCTCTCGATAAATTCCCTGACCGTCTCATTTTCTCTTTGCTTTTCGGAGAGGAGTTTGGCCATGGTAACATCCGATTGTTCCTCATGGAATTGTGAGAGGAACTTTGATTCTAGATCTACCCAGGATTTGATTGAACCCTCAGGCAGATTCTGGAACCAATTGAAGGCTACCCCCTAGAGGGTGCCAATAAAAAGTCGTGCCTTAATAGCATCATTACCCACTACATTCCCAGTTTGTTGGTGGAAGTAGTAGATGTGTTGGTTCGGAGAATCTTTTCCATTAAACGTATGCAATGTTGGCGGCTTAAATTTCATCGGATAGGGAACCATGTCCCACTCGATGGGATAAGGTCGGGTAATTCTAACCTTCTTTAGCTCAGTTAGCTGAGAAAGAATGTTGAGCTATTTTTGAATGTCCTCCAGAGCCTTTGCTTCTTTGCTTGGTTTCAGAGACACTGGTGTTTCTAATCCTAAGGGGTCAGAATCTGCGTCATCTTGATGCGCTTGATCTTCTTCTGGAGAGGATTTGTCGACTCGTCTTTTCCCCTTCAAAGAGCTTGGGGTGAGGTTGAGATGCTAATAGGAGCTGCTCAAACATATTTTCCAAACGCTCAAATCGCTCATCTGAAGCTTTCTTTTGAGCTGTCATTTGAGTAAGAAGATCTTCTCAATTCGTCACATCTGCCACCCATTGTCGTTATTGACTTGAGCTAGGGGTCGCATTCGATGCTATGGCGGAATTGGCGTTACTAGAAGTAGGTTGGTCCACTTGAGACGGAGCTTGTGACATTCGTGTTTGGAGTAAGAAGTAGTCAAAAAGAATTGCTGCTCTTTTCCTTAATTTGGTATGGCGATAAACACCATCGGTCTCCAACAATATGCCCCTGATACCAGGAGAGTATACCGGGTCGGGTGTGTTCGCGGTAAAAGTTGGTTTGTTATTCATTGCTTCGTTTGAACTTGCTTACAACTTCTTTGGCCTACAACAAAAATTCAAACAAAAGAATGCCTTTTATTTTAAGGCGTACAATGAAAACGAAAAATTACAACTTTCTCCTTGAGTGAACAAACACGAGGATCTCTGCTATATCGGGATCCTCGCTTGCGTGGGTTCTTTGCCTGTGCCGGGGACTTTTTGTGTCCGTGGACCACCGCGCAATTCGATCAGTGGGGCAGGGTTGCGGAACTTCTGAGGCGTAAAGGGGCTCGTTTCCGCGAAGAAGCGAAGCGCTGAGGATCACACTCACGAAGGAGAGGATGCGCTGCGGGGATCACACTCACGAAGGAGAGGATCGCCGAGCGGTGAGATCTACTAGGAGAAATCCTGGCGCTATCCACGAGATTAAGGCGAAGCTTAACCTAGAGGGTATCGTAGTTCGACCGAATTGATTACCTTCGCTCGTGATCGGGCGTCGGTGAACTTGTGCTCGTCGGTGCTTTCGGAACCGTCGTCGGCGCTTTCGTGGATCTCGCGGTGAAGTCGCGGAAGAAAAATCCCAAAGTCCACAAATCCGGCCTCTCAATCCTGAAATCTCCTCCCCAAGACCCTTGCTCAAAAATCCCTTGAAGAAGCCGACCCCCTATTTATACAAATCGGGTGTCAGGGCCGACCACTTGCCGAGCCACCCGCCAAGTTGTCGAGGTGGTCTCTACTAAAGGCTCGGCCTCGCCACTTGGCCGAGGTTCCTCGCCAAGTGGCCGAGGTGGTTCGCCAAAGTGGTCGAGCCACTCGGCCACTTGTCGAGGTACCTCGCCAATGTTGGCCGAGGTGCGCCCATCTCGCCGTTTAGCGTCGTTTTCGTTGTTTTCGGCGTTTTCACCTCTCGGGCTTGAGTTACATGCGTATTTGATTCGGGACTAGTTCTTGGTTCGTTCGGTTCAGCGGTCACGAAATCCGATCGTCTGTTCAAGTCGGTTTAAGCCGTGCTTGTGGCGTGGGTTTGCCGTAAGGTTCCGCGTCTTAACGATTCGGCGTCGTATCATTCGATGGGTTGTCATTCGGTGACTCCCGTCCGCGAGTTGGTTTGGGGATTTTGTAAGTATTTTTCAACGCCACAGATACCCTCCAAAGCCGCCTCGCCTCGATTCTTGATGAGTGCAGGATGCTTTGGACATGATGGTTCCCGCCGGGCCTACCGAGGGTCCCAAAAGATAGCTTCAAGTCTTGATTCTTTCGGACCATCGGTTCTTTGTAGGATTTACGATAAGATCACGGTCTTTGCATTTATTGTCCGACCGCTTGTTAAAATCTTGATTCAAAGGCTGGTGGGTGAGTTTTGTTTGTAACTTCGTGTCGGTTGTTTGTTGTTTGACTAACCATCAGACTTTTGGACTTATCCGTATGTCGGCGAACTCCTTGTTGGCGACACGTTGGTTGTGTCGAGTACATGGAATTTCATAACCTTTAGTCGGCTATTTCTTCCATCATCACGTGTGTTGTTGGTTTAACCACGCCGAGGACTAATCTCTTCATGGAGATATCCTCCAAGGATTCCTTATCGAAACAAGAGACCATTTGGCTTTCAACCATCGTGCTGGCCTTCGGTCAGCGAATGTGACGCTTTGGCCTTTGTTGGGATATGATTATCCGTAGTGGGAGGAGTTTCTTCGGGACTGGACACGTTGTTCGGTGTCAACATGACTTCCACGCCTCGTCAGATTATTCCTCTCTTGGGTATTATGGTGGAGGAAATTAAGGGTCATCGAAGTTATCCTTAAGAATATGGGTTTATTCTCCAGAACTCCTCGCTGAAAATTTGGAAACAGCTTTATACTGTAATCCTAGTTGAGTAGGATTGGCACGCTGATCGGCCGATGCAATCCGCACGATCGAAGTTATCCCTAAGAATATTTCTTGTGAGAATATTCTTCCTGAACTTCTAACAAATTGGGAAATAGTTTATACTGTAATCCTAGTTGGAGTAGGATTAGCGACGCTGATTTAAGGCCGGTGCAACCAAGATGATCGAAGTTATCCCTAAGAATATTTCTTGTGAGAATATTCTTCCGAACTTCTCGACAAATTGGGAAACAATTTATACCGTAATCCTAGTTGAGTAGGATTACGACGCTGATCGGCGCCGATGCAATCCGCACGATCGAAGTTATCCCTAAGAATATTTCTTGTGAGAATATTCTTCCTGAACTTCGACAAATTGGGAAATAGTTTATACCGTAATCCTAGTTGGAGTAGGATCATGACGCTGATCGGGGGTCGATGCAATCATACGATCGAGTTATCCTAAGAATATTTCTTGTGAGAATATTCTTAGGGAACTTCGACAAATTGGGAAATAGTTTATACTGCGTAATCCTAGTTGGAGTAGGATTAGGCGTAGCGTTGATTTCGTCGGTGCAATCGCATGATCGAGTTATCCTAAGAATATTTCTTGTGAGAATATTCTTAGGAACTTCTCGACAAATTGGGAAACAATTTATACTCGTAATCCTAGTTGGAGTAGGATTAGGCGTAGCGTTGATTTCGTCGGTGCAATCCGCATGATCGAGTTATCCTAAGAATATTTCTTGTGAGAATATTCTTAGGGAACTTCGACAAATTGGAAATAGTTTATACTGTAATCCTAGTTGGGTAGGATTAGGCGTAGCGTTGATTTCGTCGGTGCAATCCGCATGATCGAGTTATCCTAAGAATATTTCTTGTGAGAATATTCTTAGGAACTTCTCGACAAATTGGGAAATAGTTTATACCGTAATCCTAGTTGGAGTAGGATTAGGCGTAGCGTTGATTCGTCGATGGGGAGCCCTTCCTTGAGGTGTTATTACAATAAATCTTTAGAATCTTTCCAAACTTGGCGGAGGGAATAGGAGCCAATCAACGGACTGATTTGGCACTATTTTGACATCCGGATAAGGTTCCAATTAGGACTCCTGGTTAGGGGCTGATTAGAGTCCTAATTAGAATTGATTTGGGCTCCAATTAGAATTCCTACTTCTTGCCAAATAGGAGTCCTTGTTCAAAGAGGATTGGGTTCATATGGGGTTGTTATAAATACCCATAATCCCTCCTTTTCTCTGACATAGGCCGCCCCCTCTTGCTCTTTTTCTCTTGTTTTCGTCTCGTCTCGCCGTCTCATCTCTCTCAAACAGCGAGTGCGTGCCGCGAGTGTTTTCTGACGTCTTTTCTTCTTCTTCTTCTTTTCTTTCTCCCCTTTTTTGTTTTGTTTTGTTTTGTGCATGAACAGGTGCACCATCAACAAGGTGGGGCGAGGTATGGCGGCGAAATTTGATAGGCTTCGGTGGCACAGGCGCTTCGGCCGCGACGGCGCTGCGCCTTTCGGTCTGGTAGGCGCCCGGCTGCCGTTCAGGAAAGCCAGCGCCCGGGCGCTGGTCTTGGTTGAGCCGGGGCACCCGTCGGTGCCTCGGTCATGGTTATCGAACCACGACCTGACCGACGGTTCTTTTATGCAAAATTTGCTGATTTTTTCAACTGCGTATCTGACTTTATTCGTCCTCTTTCACAGTTTCCGATGTCGTCGCGGAGATCTCATGTTCAAAGGGGTCGATCAACTCGCCTGCAGCGTGAATGCACGCCTCCTTCTTTTGGTGGTGCGCCAGCGTTATTATCTTCTCGTATATATATATATATACGTTGTATCCCCGCTTCGCCCTCCTTTGTGAGGCGATTGGGAAGAGCCGAAATCCTCCTTCGTGAGGACCGACGCTTCAGATTGTGTGCACTCGTTATGACCCCGCTTCGTTCTCCTTCGTGAGGCGATTGGGAAGAGCCGAAATCCCCCTTTGTGGGGACCGACGCTTCACAGATTGGTTTTGCTTGGTCATCACCCGTCTCGATGTCTTTAACGGGAGCGATTTCATACCGTACCCTTGCTCTGTAGAACGGAATATATTGCCGCTTGGTTTATGCGACTATATTTATCGTTCTCCGGGTATTCGATACGGGTGAAATCGTCATACCCGTTATAAGGTCGTGACTCAATCTATGTAAGATGAATTCAACGCCATTTACTAACTGAATATTTTCTGATTTCAGTTGATTATTCCTCGGGAGCTTTTCCAGCTTACGCGGTTGATGGACGTCATAGTGACTATTATTCCTCGTGTGATGATCCCGCGATTTTTATCTCGCCTCGATTTGCACCCGGCACATCAGCGGAGACGATCCAGGCTATATTTGAGGGGAGTTCCCGCGTTATCCGACGATTGGTCACCGATGCGCCACTCGTAAGAGACACCAGCTCTACTGAACCTTTGCGAAAAATAGATTATCTATTCGGCGACTCAGTTAAGGATCCGGATACAGCTTTTGTCGAGAGCGAGCGGTGGTTGAACCAAGACGACGGAGGTCCCTTGTATATTCCTCGGATACCTCGTCAGCTCTCATTGACTGATTTGAGACACCACCATGCGTGACCGCCGTATGTCTGGCGTCGGCCAGAGGCGTGATTATATTCATTGCGGATTTATTACCCAGCAGCCAGTTCCGGGTTCCAACAGGAATCTCATCATCGGCCTTCACCCTGGGGTTGTAGGGCTGGACACACCGCCCCGTGATGAGCTTTTGTTCCCGCCGACTAAGAATCGCCCGCTGGGGCGAGATGCCGCCATCTAGTCATAGATTTTACTACCGGGTTCACTCATCGTAAACATTGGTGGGTCGCTCGACCAACTACGCCCTCACCGATGGGATGGAGAACTTCGTGCTGATTACGTATTGGCGATTAGTGCCACCATGTATGGCCTTCCAATCAGCGTCAATCATTTCTTAGCCTTATTTGAGCTCTACAATCCAGATTCAAATACATTTTTCACGAAACACGGCGAGTTGGTGGCTCTACATGAGATGTATCGATTCGATTTACCCATGGGGAAGATCTTTGTATCAAGAGTATTTCCTTCCAATCGAACCGAGCCTACCAAGAAACACACACGATCATCACAAAATTTTGTGGGATCTCACTTGTCATTATCATATAGCTCGCCTAATCAACCTTGCCAAAAGGAAATCGCAGTGAGTCCAAGCAATTTGCCAATTACTTGTTCCAGCATTTGGAGGACAAATCTGGCGAGGAAATATGTGAACTGCCACCGCCACTCTTCAAGGTTAATGAACTGATCGAGAGGTCCGAGGCTAACTCTTATACGCTCAGCTACGCCGAAGATGGTTTTCCCCCAGGGACCAAGTTTGCAACCTTTCTGTGGCATGCGGTAAAGCCTATCCAGCCGACAACTCTTCTAGCCGGCTATCTTGCAATCTGGCTAAAGAAATGTGTGGTTCCATATCAATCTGATGATGCTTTACCTTTGGAGGTCCTTTACCCTGCAGTTCAGCTTGCCCACAAGAAGGAACTCTCTCTCCTTCCGGTGATGGTGGCCAATATTCACCGTGGATTGCGGCATATAGTCTGCGTTTACTCAGAGAAAGGACGAGCCATCATCACGTATTCCTTCCGTCCGGGTAGAGCTCCCATATACCTATTTGATGGCCTGGCTGGTCCTTCATCGTCCCGACATGATGTCGGCACCGGGTTCCACAGATTCGTCTACTCCTTTCTTGCGGTTGGTAGAGGATTGCAGATGGAAGGGGCGTGGCTTTGCGAGATCAAAAGCAGTCTGATTCACAAAGGGTGGATCTTTTCGGATGTTTTCCTCGATTCTCGGGTCAATATGGTGAGTCCTTGGTCGACGAGGAGGTGCCAAGACACGCCAGACTTCACTTGACATTGGTCGCTTCAACCGCTAGTGAATATCGTGCCGTGGTATCTCACTTTCGAGTAAAGGAGGAATGCTTCATTGAGCCTTATTTTCCTGTCGTTTTGCTTTCGCCCGGTTCGGTTCACGACCAACTTTATGTTGGGAACGAACCAGCGGCTCAGACTTCGAGGTGGACTTGTGGATGGCCTTGAGCATGGTTGTGGGCGTCATGGGATGTACCGGTGCTAGATTGATCTCGAGCTCGGGCCGTCGGTGGAGTCGACATTCCTTCATTGTAGTTGGCTATTAGTAGCTAGCGAGCGGTCCTGTGAGGGCTATCTCGCACTGTGGCAAGCATCGCTATGAGCCGACACTCTGACATCCCCGTGATGCCGCCAAGCTCGAGGAAGCGCCGGCAATCTCATCCAACGATTGAGGCCGAGGGGAATTCCACGACTCAGTCTTTGGGACTTTAGAAGAGGACCAAGCTGAGGTCGCGAACCTTGGTACTCTCTTTTTCCCTTCGCTTTCTCATCCTTTCTATTGGATTCCTCATCCAACTGAACTTTCGTGAAAACCTCAAGAAGAGGAATTTCGACCTTCTCGAGGGTTAAGCGAAAGAGATTAGCCCATAAGACTTCGGGTGAATTCGGTCCTTTGATATAGACTTGACCAGCGATGATCCAAATGACGGAGGTAACAATTCTCCATGATGTAACCTGAAGTTTTCGGCTTTTGGAGACTAACGCTTCTCCGCTTGCATGTGGGGTTTTAGAGATTATGATTACGGTTTTGATTTTCCTCACCACAATTCTCTTTGGGCCCGATTACGCTCATCTTTGAGCCAAGTTTTACTCAATAGATGTATGGAGCTATGGCGGAGGAGGCCGATGTAGGACTGATTCGGTGAACCAGTACATCTAACATCGATAACTCCTCTTCTAGATGGCTAATGCAGAATTGAACGATTCTCAATTGCACTCTTTAATTGTCTCTTTGCTTTTTGCTCTTCGTAAGGATTGCAGGAGACAAATGCATCTAACCGAGGCTAGGCAAGCTAATTCCTTGTAGGAAGTAAGTAGCTTTACCTATTGTTCGTCAACTCTTAGTTGCATTAGTTTTCCTAATGCCTTCTTTTGAGACTTCTCAATGGAAGATTTAGTGGAATCGGTTTATCTGACAATACTTCCATGGATGATCTGTTACGCACTTGGTCACAGGATGGCAATGCATTCGGTAGTGATTTACCTGAAGCTACCATCCCTGAAGAAGGTATGAATTTTCTCTTCGATTAATTGTAGGACCAGCCGTTTGGCCAATACCACTATAATCAAAAGAGGCTGAGACGTTCCCTTTGTGTAGTGGCAGGGACTCCTCTTTCCGCTGCTTTCTCGGAATCAGCTACCACAGCGACCGTTGAGATAGATGAGCATGTTGAGGGCTCAGCTGTGGTTGACAGCATCCCAGTGATAGATACGCCTCTGGTAGACTCACTAGTCTCTGAAACTACACCGAAGGAGACGGGTAAGAGTCCTTTAGCCAAATAAGTTTTCGCCAATTTTTTGACTGAAGATTCTCAAGTTCTCTCTTCTTCTGTGTAGAGCCTACATCTCGACTCCATGATCTGGTGAGGGGGTTGATGCTGGATGAAGATCCATCCCATCTTAATATCTGTTTGGAAGTACGCTCATTCTTTTCTCTGGTGAACACGGTGATCGAAAAGGTCCATCATGGCGGGCTTTCTCTTCATCAGTTCAGGCCACTGCTTGATCCCCGGATGGCCTTGATACAGGATATGGGTTATCCCGAGCTGGCTCAGGCCATTGTTGATGACCTCGCCCATCTGGAGGGAAAGCTTCAGAGACTGCAAGAGCTGCGGGTAGCTGGGGCTTCCTCATATGTAGCTGCTCATCTGGACTTCGCGTTTAGAGGCATGGCGCGATGCTGCGTGTTTTCTTGGGCTCGAAGTCCGGATCGAGAGACCCAGCCGATCATTCGGGCTGTTGTTCTTTGAGACATATTCTTCCCTAAACCACATCGGTGATATTGTGGCGAAAAGCGAGAGGATGATACCGCCGTGGGAGAGCTCCATGCCGAGGAAGATAGGATGAGCAGCTTGAGTCGCCAAGGCCAACAAGGAAGAAGCCCTCACCGTTGCGTCTAGGGAACTTGATCCGCCGGGCGTAAACCGGCCGAGCTCGAGGAGGCAACCACGAAGACACCGGACACCGATGAGGAGTCCTTCAGGTCGAAGGTGTGAAGAACTCCACCAGCTTACAACGATGAAGTGTCTCAGCTCGAACAACAAATCCTTTATCATAGACTTGATGTTTAAACAGTTGTAGCTCCTTCTATATTTGCTTCAAATGAATAAGATTTATCCCTTTCATTGTTTATTATGATTCTTTTACTGCCGTAAATAATTGACCATAATACTTATAGGATTTTGGCAAACCCTCGGCCATCAGCGGGTTTGGTTAGCCTTTACCAACCACCGTTTGAGTTGGGCTGGCGTCGCGAATTATCGAGGATCCGTTCATGCGTGGCGTTGTGCTAAAAGAATGAAACCCTTCTAGACTTGTTGCTATGATATTGAATACATAGGCCGTACTCTTTTACGGGCAAGAGACCACCCGACGCGCGTATTACCGTAGACTCATCCCTTCTTAGGCTTGGGATAAAATGCCCAGTCGAACTCTGGTGTCTTCTTCAATCGGAGAAAGACTAAACCGACAGCAGCGTGTGGCGTTGGCTTTATCCCTTCTTAGGCTTGGGATAAAATGCCCGAATCGAACTCTGGTGTCTTCTTCAATCGGAGAAAGACTAAACCGACAGCAGCGTGTGGCGTTGACTTTAGGGTTATTAGCCAACCCGACCTTCAGCGGGTTTGATGAGCCTTTACCAACTACCGTTTGAGTTGGGCTAGCATGTAGATTATCTAAATCCGTTCTACACACAGCGTTGTGCTAAAAGAATGAAACTCTCTTAGACTTAATGCTCACGATGTTGAATCGTGAAGCCGTCTTTTCACGGGAAGACTAACGACAGCGTGGTAGCGTTGGCTTTATCCTTCTTAGGCTTGAGGATAAAATGCCCGAATCGAACTCACGGTGTCTTCTTCAATCGGAGAAAGACTAAACCGACAGCAGCGTGTGGCGTTGGCTTTATCCCTTCTTAGGCTTGAGGATAAAATGCCCCGAGTCGAACTCGGTGTCTTCTTCAATCGGAGAAAGACTAAACCGACAGCAGCGTGTGGCGTTGGCTTTATCCCTTCTTAGGCTTCGGATAAAATGCCCCGAGTCGAACTCACGGTGTCTTCTTTAATCGGAGAAAGACTAAACCGACAGCAGCGTGTGAAGCGTTGGCTTTATCCTTCTTAGGCTTGAGGATAAAATGCCCAGTCGAACTCTGGTGTCTTCTTCAATCGGAGAAAGACTAAACCGACAGCAGCGTGTGGCGTTGACTTTAGGGTTATTAGCCAACCCGACCTTCAGCGGGTTTGATGAGCCTTTACCAACTACCGCTTGAGTTGGGCTAGCATGTAGATTATCTAAACCGCTCTACACACAACGTTGTGCTAAAAGAATGAAACTCTCTTAGACTTAATGCTACGATGTTGAATACGTAGGCCGTCTTTTCACGGGAAGACTAACCCGCAACGCTGGTAGGCGCTGGCTTTATCCCTTCTTAGGCTTCAGGATAAAATGCCCCGTAATCAACTCGTGTCTTCTTCAATCGAGAAGGACTAAACCGCAACGCTGCGGTGAGGCGCTGGCTTTATCCCTTCTTAGGCTTCGGATAAAATGCCCCGTAATCAACTCGTGTCTTCTTCAATCGGAGAAAGACTAAACCGCAACGCTGCAGTGAGGCGCTGGCTTTATCCCTTCTTAGGCTTCAGGATAAAATGCCCTTAATCAACTCGTGTCTTCAATCGAGAAAGACTAAACCGCAACGCTGTGAGGCGCTGGCTTTATCCCTTCTTAGGCTTCGGATAAAATGCCCTTAATCAACTCGTGTCTTCTTTGACCGAGAATGACCAACCGAGTAAATTGGTGAGAGAGAAGGAACTTTATGTTCTATTTCATCGAAACCATACAGCGTGGGCCTCAGAGGAATCGAAAAGACTCGTGTGACCTTCACCGGACAACCCGGTCTGAAAATCCCTACAAGATACCTTCACCGGCGCTACCTAGAGAGAGGTGGAACTAAGAGGATCTCCACCGAGAACCGAAGAGACTCGTGACCTTCAACGGACAACCCGGTCTGAAAATCCCTACAAGATACCTTCACCGGCGCTACCTAGGATGAAGATGGAACTAAGTGGGATCTCCACCGAGAACCGAAAAGACTCGTGTGACCTTCACCGACAACCCGGTCCGAAAATCCCAAGATACCTTCACCGGGCGCTACCTAAGATGAAGATGGAACTAAGAGTGGATCTCCACCGAGAACCGAAAAGACTCGTGTGACCTTCACGGACAACCTGGTTCGAAAATCCCAACAAGATACCTTCACCGGGCTACCTAGGATGAAGATGGAACTAAGAGTGGGATCTCCACCGAACCGAAGAGACTCGATGACCTTCAGCGACAACCCGGTCTGAAAATCCCTACAAGATACCTTCACCGGCGCTACCTAGGATGAAGATGGAACTAAGAGTGGATCTCCACCGAGAACCGAAAAGACTCGTGTGACCTTCACGGACAACCCGGTCTGAAAATCCCTACAAGATACCTTCACGGCTACCTAAGATGAAGATGGAACTAAGAGTGGGATCTCCACTCCGAGAACCGAAAAGACTCGTGACCTTCACCGACAACCCGGTCCGAAAATCCCAACAAGATACCTTCACCGGCGCTACCTAGATGAAGATGGAACTAAGAGTGGATCTCCACCGAGAACCGAAGAGACTCAGTGACCTTCACGGACAACCTGGTCCGAAAATCCTACAAGATACCTTCACCGGGCGCTACCTAAGATGAAGATGGAACTAAGAGTGGGATCTCCACCAGAACCGAAAAGACTCGTGACCTTCACGGACAACCTGGTCCGAAAATCCCAAGATACCTTCACCGGGCGCTACCTAGGATGAAGATGGAACTAAGAGTGGGATCTCCACCGAGAACCGAAGAGACTCAGTGACCTTCACCGACAACCCGGTTCGAAAATCCCAAGATACCTTCACGGCGCTACCTAAGATGAAGATGGAACTAAGAGTGGATCTCCACCGAGAACCGAAGAGACTCAGTGACCTTCACGGACAACTTGGTCTGAAAATCCCTACAAGATACCTTCACCGGCGCTACCTAAGATGAAGATGGAACTAAGAGTGGGATCTCCACTCCGAGAACCGAAAAGACTCGTGTGACCTTCACCGGACAACCCGGTCCGAAAATCCCTACAAGATACCTTCACCGGCGCTACCTAAGATGAAGATGGAACTAAGAGTGGATCTCCACCGAGAACCGAAGAGACTCGTGTGACCTTCACGGACAACCTGGTTCGAAAATCCCTACAAGATACCTTCACCGGCGCTACCTAGGATGAAGATGGAACTAAGAGTGGGATCTCCACCGAGAACCGAAGAGACTCGTGACCTTCACCGGACAACCCGGTTCGAAAATCCCTACAAGATACCTTCACGGCGCTACCTAAGATGAAGATGGAACTAAGAGGGATCTCCACCGAGAACCGAAGAGACTCAGTGACCTTCACCGGACAACCCGGTTCGAAAATCCCAAGATACCTTCACCGGCGCTACCTAGGATGAAGATGGAACTAAGAGGATCTCCACTCCGAGAACCGAAGAGACTCGTGACCTTCACGGACAACCTGGTTCGAAAATCCCTACAAGATACCTTCACGGGCTACCTAAGATGAAGATGGAACTAAGAGTGGATCTCCACCGAGAACCGAAGAGACTCGTGACCTTCACCGGACAACCTGGTTCGAAAATCCCTACAAGATACCTTCACGGGCTACCTAAGATGAAGATGGAACTAAGAGTGGATCTCCACCGAGAACCGAAGAGACTCAGTGACCTTCACGGACAACCTGGTTCGAAAATCCCTACAAGATACCTTCACGGCGCTACCTAAGATGAAGATGGAACTAAGAGTGGGATCTCCACCGAGAACCTAAAAGACTCGTGACCTTCACGGACAACCCGGTTCGAAAATCCCACAAGATACCTTCACCGGGCGCTACCTAAGATGAAGATGGAACTAAGAACCCCTCCGTTTATCACGAAAGGGATCTGATGCTTGGAGAGGAAGAATTTTATATTCTATCTCCGGCGTAAAAGGGATTTTGATTGGGCCTCTTGTTCATAGAAGGAATCAAGAGGAGGTTGTGGCAATGTACCATAAAATTTGTAGGCCCACCGTCAAGGGATTTGATCGGTGGGGGAAATTATGATGGAGGATAAATCTAGGGTTATCCTCAAGTGGGTAACACATCCCACGAGGAACTTCCCGTTGAAACGGGTTATCCTGAAGATACTAAGGGTAGTATTTCTTCAGAACTTCCCATTTATCTAAGATTAATTGCCTGGCCGCCATTTTGGGTAATTAGGCGATACGCACTATTGAGTAAACCGCTTCTATTACAAACGGACCCTCCCATTTAGGTTCAATTTACCTTTCTTCTTGAAGTGAGGATTATCGGTCGCCGAAAGCAATGAGGACCAAATCTCCTTCTCTAAAGGTTCTCTGTCGAACTTTCTTGTTGAAAGCCCTCGACATCCTAGCCCGGTAGAACTCAATGCATTGTTGAGCCTCCGCGCTTCTCATCTAACATCTCGAAGCTCTTCGAGACGCTTCGATGTTGTTCTTCGGTCGCCATCTCGCTGAAAGGGCTACGCGGCGATGGAATCAATTTCCAACGGAGAATCGCTTCGCACCCGTGAAACCGTGGAGTACGGGTCGCCTCCAGCCAAGGTATGCATCAGCAGCGATATGCCCAGAGTGCTTCTCCGAAGTTTATCATCCCGCCTCGCTTGTTATTCTTCACAAGCTTCACAAAATTTTGATGATTGTCTTGTTGAACGCCTAATCCATTTGTCGCCGGATTATAAGCCGCTGACGACATCTTGTATCTTGAACTTTTCGCAAAACCCGATGAAGGAATTGCCGACGAATGGGGCCCGTTATCATGCACGATCCGTTTCGACACCATGTCGATAAATGACATGGTGTTTGATAAATTTGACGACGGTATCGCCTTTACTTCTTTTAGCGGGATTGCTTGACCCACTTGGAGAAGTAATCGGTGATCGCTAGAATAAAGCGACGCTTTGACCGACGGAGGAAAAATAGGACCTACAACGCCCATTCCCCATGTCTCAATGGCCGTGATGCGTCAAGGATGCAACCGCCAGAGGCCGATGCATATAATTCGCGGAATTTGACACGCTGGCATTTCCGAGCGCATCGACCGCCATTAATCATCGTGGGCCAAAAGTAACCCATTCTCCGATTCGATCAGAGCTTGGGACCAGGCTGGTGCGCACCACATTCACCTTCGTGGGCTTCCCGAAGGACCTCTTCTGCCTCTTTGTTTGAGAGGCATCGGAGTAAAAGACCATCGTACCCCCGGCGATATAGCATCTGGGTTTCTGTGTCGTAAAAGAATCTTGGAGCTCTTCGCCGGGTTGACTCTCTCTCCCTCACATCTTCCGGCAGAATGCCATGTAAGACGTAGTCGATGATAGGAAAGCGCCAATCTCGGGGCTCCAACTTGGTTTGGGTTGCATGTACTTCTTTGGTAACTACCCCCTTATCTTCTTGTGCCTCATCGTATAATGGTACGAAGAGTTGGTGAGTCCTGACCGTAACTAGTTGCTCGGTCTCGGAAGGTTGTGCTAACGACATTCTACGCGCCCGGTGCATCCGCATAAGCATTTTGGAGGCGCGGGATATATTCGATGAAAAACTCTTCGAATGAGTCCGCTATTTCAACAGCTATCTGATGATAGGGGATTAGATCCAGTTCGACCGTAGTCACCACGAACCCGCTTAACTATCAATTGTGAATCGCCCGTGCGGCGAGATACTCGACCCTCGGCTCCTTGGCGAAGCTAAGTCCGATAAGTAGCGTTGTATTCGCTACGCTATTGGAACAAGGTTCGTGAGCTAATAAGCACGGGCATGACATGATTCCGGAAATCAAGACAACTCCGACTCCGCCGAGATCTTGGAACATCCGGGGCACTTGCCACGTTGGTAGCTCGAAGCTCGTCAAAGTACAATCGCCATATTTGTTGGTGCGATGTAGTGTTGACCGTGGACTTCATCAGGAAGATCATCATATAGCTCAAGCGCATCCGTTGTCGGTGGCGGCCGAGATCGCAAATCGCTTGTCCTTTAACCGACTTTTGTTGCTTGAAGTGCAAGTCATATTGGGACAAGAGTAAGGCCCATTTCGCCAAACGCCAACTCATTGAGGCCGGCCGGTCATAAATATTCGACCGGATTTACGCTAGGGATAACATAAATCGCTTGTCCGACTAAATAGTGCCGCGATTTTTCAATCGCGAACACTAATGCAAGGCACCGCTTCGACCATTGGGTATCGAGACTTCGGCCGACTAATGTTAACTCGGGTAATACACTACGTTGCGTGACCCATTGTCGTCGTCTTGGCGAGTAAAGCTTTAACGAGTGATCCGTTGCCTTGGCGTAAATCGGGAATGGCTTTCCGATCGCTGTGCAACAAGAACGGAGGTTTAGCGAGATCTGATTTGATCTCTTGAATGCCACGGCGGGCCTGCGTCCCAAATAAGCGACCGCCCTTCTTGTTCAACTTAGAGAACGGTTGGCACTTCCCGATAGGTTCGATATGAACCGTCGGATGTCATGTCGCCCTTGTAACCCGAGTTCTCTCGATTTCGGAGGTTGCAACTCTTGAATTACCTTCACTTTGTCGGGATCGGCGTGGATTCCTTTGTCGGTGGCGGCAAGGAACTTGCCTTTGGACATCCCAAGGAAAGATTTGGCGGGTTCATCTTTAGTTGATGAGTCGCATGAGTTCGAATACCGTTCTAAGATCTTTGATGTGATCTCTCTTGTCCACGGCTTTTCACGACCAAATCGTCAGCGTAGCATTATTTGTTTTCGGAGATGATCTTGGAAAATCTCCGCCATTGCTCGCCGGTATGTCGCTACCGGCGTTTTTAAGCCGAACGGCATGACCGTGTAGCAAAATATACCGATGGGCATTCTGAACGCTGTGTTTAGCGTCATCGGGGTGCATCTTGATTTGATTATACCCCGAAAAGCCATCCGTAAAGGACATCCTCTCGAATCCACATGTATTGTCAACTATGACGCCGGTGATTGGCGGAGGGAAATCATCCTTCGGCAAGCGGCGCTTAGGTCTCAGAGTCGCATACGCATCCTAATCGAACCATTCTTCTTCATGACCGGGACTATATTCGCCACCCAATCCGGATCCCGATTCTATGAGTTTCTTCACTTCGTCTACGATTGCCTGCAAGATTTGTGGACGAAACCGTCTTTGCGGTTGCTTGACAGGTTTGACATCCATCATGATGTTGAGGCGATGTGTCGCCACATTAGGGTCGAGTCCTGGCATGTCCTCGTAACTCCAGGCGAATACATCGATATACTCCCTGATTAAGGCAATCAACTCTTCCTTTTCTTCCGAGGGAAGAGTATTGCTGATGTTTATGAGCTTAGGATGCTCTTTGTCACCCATATTAACCTGGACTACCTCGTCCTTAGTGGGGGGTTCTCTTTGTTCGAACCTATCCCCAAACTGCTCTTGGAGTTGATGGATCCATGGGTCTTCCCATGTTGGCATGTCTTCATCACTCTCAACAGTAGCAGGATCGACCGTAGCCATATTCGACATCAAAGCCTTGAAAGCTTCTCCAAGGCTGGTGTCAGAATCCCAAGCCGAAGAATCAGACGAATGTCCATCTCCATCAATCAGCCATGAGCATTCATCTTCTGAGGAGGATTCGTATCCCAACCCTCTGTTGGTCATATCGCCTTTGAGACTCCAATCTTCTTGGCATTTTGTTGCCAAGCCTATCAAGCGGCCTTCTTGGTACGGCTCGGTCGTTACGATTCGACAACACATACGATTAGTTTGAGAACACGGACAATGCGTGTTCAATTGAGAACTTCTCTTCGAGATTTACTGCACTTCAAAGACGATAGTACAACTCATCGGCATGAATACCGGAGCAACCCTTCGTGTGTTGGTATGACTTCTCGGTATAGCGTCATCGTCGTCGGATGAATCGTCTCCTTCGAGGATGAGTCACATTATCGAGAGGTTCCAAGAGTCACTAATCTCAGCGTTAAGCGCTGCGGCAGCGAAGTTTCGGCGGGCTCTCGAACTTCGATCCAATTCGGTGAGGCGGCTACGGGAATCTTCTTATCACGGTTGAGGTGGGTGCGACCCACGTGTGAGTGACCCGACTTCCTTAACGGCCCAATCGTTCTTTGATCGAAATTTTACCTCGATCATCATGCAATGAGCGAGGTGCTCCAAAGCCATTTTCTTGCTTCGAAGCTCCACGAGCTCGACCGGCGGCACCGATGTGGATGGCAACTTGGATGCGATGGCCGAGGTGGAATCGATATTGGGGCGGCCTCGTTGAGATCCGCTTTAGTTGTGATCGAACAATGTTGTTGATGATTGATGAGATTGCGATGAAGAGCTTGATCTCTTTCTCTGCGCAAGTGTTGATCTCAAAAGTTCCAAAAGCTTCTGCCTAATGGCTACTCACCGCCATGCAAAAATTGGGAAGCGGGTTAGCGATGCCCACTACTTAATCCACGTGGTAAATTGGGGATTCGACCGAGGGAGAGCGTCGAGCCTCGTCGAATAACGAGCTTCGAGCTTCTTCGAACTTCTTTGCCTGGGCAAATCTTGATTGCGTAACGAGGTCCGCTACTTGGATGAACTTTAGCTATATGACTAGTTTTATTTGTTTGGGCGAACTTGATCGAATGCATTTATGCATTTTGGTTGGATAGCGAGCCCACTGGCGTAGCGAACCTCGTATGAAAGTCGAGCTTCGCTAAGTGGGCAAACCTCGCCTTAAGATTAAAGTCCAGTTTCCAGACGAATGTCGAGCTTCGCTCCTCTTGTGAACCTTGGATGAAAGTGGAAATCAGCATGTGGGCGAACCGTCGGACCAGCATTATAGGCGACCGTCGGACCAGCTGTTGTGGCGAACCTCATCACATATTTGTTGAGCTTAGTTTCGTCGCGAACCTCGTGTTAAGCTCGAACTCCGCTCCACATCACGAACCTCGTATTGAGGTTGAGCCTCGTCTCTTGAGCAAGTCTCGTTTTAAAGTTTGCATGGTCTAGCCTCATCAAATTTTGATGTTGTGGGCGAGCCTCGTCAAACTTTGATGCTGTGGGCGAGCCTCGTCCAACTTTGATGGGCGAACCTCGTCAAACTTTGACATTGTGGGCGAGCCTCGGTTGAATGTTGAGACTTCTTGCGAACCTCGTCTGAATGAAGAGTTTATTTGCTTGGCGAACCTCGTCTGAATGAAGAGTTTATTTGCTTGGCGAACCTCGTCTGAATGAAGAGTTTATTTGCTTGGCGAACCTCGTCTGAATGAAGAGTTTATTTGCTTGGCGAACCTCGTCTGAATGAAGAGTTTATTTGCTTAGCGAACCTCGTCTGAATGAAGAGTTTATTTGCTTGGCGAACCTCGTCTGAATGAAGAGTTTATTTGCTTGGCGAACCTCGTCTGAATGAAGAGTTTATTTGCTTGGCGAACCTCGTCTGAATGAAGAGTTTCGCTGCTTGGCGAACTTCCTCATATGCTACGAAGAACAGGTCGTAACTTTCAAACCGTACGTCGGAATTGGACGAATTATATATGAAAATCGACTATCTCGACGAGACGAAGCCAACCAAACCCACCGAAGGGTTCGGTTTGCTCTGTCATTTTGCCCAATTCCTTCGGTTTGAGAGATATCGGCACTTTGTAAAGTCAAGCATTGGTGAACTTAACCTTTAGGGAGAAACGATCACGGACAAGGGCGATAGTATGATACTCCTGGCGGAACCGGATCAACTTGGATTCGGTTGACTTATTGGGCGTAATTATTACACCCTACGCAGAAGTTTCGGCGGTCCCGCTTAGCCGGTTAGCTGGCGGGTAGGGGCAGCGCCCTATGGTCGGGCGCCGCCCGAATTTTTTTTTTTCTATCCGCCCTGAGGCCTTTGACTTCTTCTTGGCCGGGATCAGATTGCGGCTCTGACACAACGGTCTCGACTTGAGACCGTTGGCTCCCATTGTGGTCGCCCGGCTTGTTGTGATAAAAGTTGGTTTGTTATTCATTGCTTCGTTTGAACTTGTTTACGCTTCTTTGGCCTACAACAAAATTCAAACAAAAGAATGCCTTTTATTTTAAAGTACAATGAAAGCGAAAAATTACAACTTTCTCCTTGAGTGAACAAACACGAGGATCTTTGCTATATCGGGATCCCGGCTTGCGTGGGTTCTTTGCTGTCTGGGGACTTTTGTGTCCGTGGACCACGCGCAATTCCGATCAGTGGCGACCGGGTTGGAACTACTGAGGCGTAAAGGGGCTCGTTCCGCGAAGAAGCGAAGCGCTGAGGATCACACTCCGCGAAGGAGAGGATCGCTGCGGGGATCACACTCCGCGAAGGAGAGGATCGCGGGCGGGTGAGATCTACTAGGAGAAATCACAGCTATCCACGAGATTAAGGCGAAGCTTAACCTAGAGGGTATCGTAGTTCGACCGTCGGTTACCTTCCGCTCGTAGATCAGACGTCGACTGAACTTGTGCTCGTCGGTGCTCGGAACCGTGCGTCGACTGCTCGTGGATCTCGCGAGGGCTGAAGTGCGGAAGAAAAATCCCAAAGTCCACAAATCCAGCCTCTCAATCCCGCCGAAATCTCCTCCCCAAGCCCCTTGCTCTGAAAAATCCCCTTGAAGAAGCCGACCCCCTATTTATACAAATCGGGGGTGTTCAATATTTCGGCCATGGTGGTAGAGCCACCTCGGCTCACTGGTAGAGTCACCTCGGCCAAGTTGGCTCAGCTCGACCAAAGTGGTCGAGGTGGTTCTACCAAAGTGGTCGAGCCACTTCGGCCACTGGCAGTACCTCGGCCAATGTTGGCCGAGGTGCGCCGCTCTCGCCGTTTCGCGTCGTTTTCCGGCGTTTTTTCACCTCTCGGGCTTGAGTTCTGTCTGTATTTGATTTCGGGACTAGTTCTTGGTTCGTTCCGGTTCAACGGTCCTGAAATCCGATCGTCTGTTCAAGTCCGGTTTAAACCGTGCTTGTGACGCTGTGGGTTTGCCGTAAGGTTCACGTCTTAACGATTCGACGTCTGTATCATTCGATGGGTTGTCATTCGCCGACTCCCCGTCACGAGTTGGTTTCGGGGATTTTGTAAGTATTTTTCAACGCCTACAGGGTGAGCTGTCCACACCTTCTTCCTCATCTCCAGAGATTACACTAGTCATGTTGACAGTGAATCCTTAGAGTTTATCCTTTCGGGTATGTCGTCGTCTTTTAGTCTGAACCTCTGAAGGCTCAAGAATATGATTAAGATGGTTGAAAACTGATTCCTTTTCAGGAATAGCTTTACATTGATAATTCTTTTGAACCACTGTAACTACTTCTCTGAGGGTCACACAATGCTGACATTGGCGAGCTCTCTTCAGAGATAGGAACTCTCTAAGATCACCAGTAGTTCCAAGTTGATAGCACTTTTTAGAGCCAACTTCGCCGCTTTTAGCCTTAGCATGCGAACGTCGCTTACGGCGATGCTGGCCAAACTTTTATTTAGCGAGGTTAGACGAATGACCATTAATGATGCTATTCCCTAACAGGAATTTAGATGAGGAATTACCCCCGTTCTTAGCTTCTGTCGAGAAAAAACATAGCGAGCATCGCAAGATGCTTTAAATCGAACTCCTAAAGGAGTTGTGGACTGATGTCCAAAATTGAAATATGTAATAATGTCTTGAACTTTGCTCGAGATGAGGGTTGAGCCGTTGAGGTTTCTTCACTCTGGGTGACGTTCGTTTGGCTTCCAGCTAAGCTCAAACTGTCTTTGGTGAAGGTCGCCTTTACACATCGAGGTCGATTTAGGCAGGAGATTATACTTGTGGTAAATTTTATGACAACTTCTTATAGTCACCGTTGATGAAGATTGGTTTGAGGAAATAAATTCCTCAAACTTTATTTGGTCAAATTCAATGACCAGCGATTCAGCAAAAGACCTGAGGGTCTTAGTGTCGGTTTGCGACATGATTTTCTCGTCGAAGGAGAAAGTAGTCCCTAGCGGAGTCACCATACTGTTTCAGGTCTTTTTTTTATTACAATTGATATAAATTACAATTAGAAGACTTTTTAATAAAACTAAGGAAAAATTTATATTTCCTAGTGGTTCTTTTCTGTGTGCCGATAGAGCGTCGATCTTGTACTCTATTGACGGACCGACTAAGACAATGGGTCTTTTGTTGTTGATGAAGACTTGGTTTCTTAGAAGATAACTCGGTCTTCTCTTAGCACCAAAGTATGAGAGAAACACAAATGTGAGGCTGGTGATCTCTTGATTCATCCGTGTGTAAGTGTTGATCTATAGATGATGTCAAATGCACAATATCCTCCTCCTCCTTTTATAGGCTAAAAGAGAGAGTTAATGGCCTTTAAATGTGGTTAATTAGCCATCAAAATAGGAGATAGTGGGGGCAATTATCCCCTTAAAAATAGCCCTCAAACGGCTATTTGGTGGGTTTCTTGACTCGTGGCTTCATTGAAGACGTTTAGGCAAGGCTCGCTGAAGACGTTTGGGCGAGGCTCGCTTGAATGTGGGTGAGCCTTCTTTGGAGTCGTGGATGACGTGGCCCACTTGGATTGTTATGAGCGAAGTTCGTTGATTGGTGAACTTTGTCTGTGAGTTCGAATTTAGCACAGAATTCGACTCATGATTTGGTTGACTATTGGCGCTTTTGACTCGGCTGAAGTCGGGTGGGAGTTGTTCCACTCTTGACTTCGGTTGGGTCGAGTCGAGTTGTGGCGAGTTCAAATGCTTTGTTGGACCGCTCTGACTATTTAGTAGTCGACCGTTCTTGACTTGGTGGTCGAGTTGAGATGAGTGCGTGGCGAGGTTCGCATACTTTGTTAGCGAACCGCTCTGGCTTGTAGTGGGCGTGAGTTTGAGGCCCATTTGAAGTGTTTAGCCCATGAGCATTCACTTCTTGGATCCAAGATGGATATTGACCTGGATGAAATATATTTTAACCATCTACAATGAGCTCTATGAATCTATCGATCAATGTCTTTGGGCAACCCTCTCCGATCTTAGGGTTGCCATCCACCAATGTTGACTTTCCCTCTAAACATGAAGGTCGCAAAGACACCTTCGTTCCTCAATACACTTTAAAGCGTAAATACCTTCTCCATCGCATTGATCTTTTACCACCAAAGGATCAGCAGCTCCCAAAATAATCGAGGTGTGAGCTTTTGAAATTGTTCGAGTGATATAGCGGGTGTCGGTTGGTTACCACTAGGGTTCATACGCTCAATGATCTCTGTCAACCGTTCCAAGAGATCTGCATTGGTTACGCACGTCCGTGAGCCACTTATCGGTGTTCCTTGTTACTCCGATGGGAGCTAAAGAGCCCTCTTGCAAATTCTACATGCCTTGGCCTTCCTCGTTAAGGTTTAATTTGCTCTTGTCCTCACCATTATCTACATGAAAATATAGCCAAGACTTCGATTCCATGGATTGCCAATGGTACTCAAACTAAAATAATTCTATCGTTAAGCACGATATATAATAAATGGTAATTAATCAATATGGATTCTGATCCAATAGAAAACTTTTTATTTATACAATATTAGCATATACATTGTCAGCATCACTAGAGTATTCCAAAAGTACAATACTCCATAACATAGTCATCGTCACTGGAGTTCTCTAAAAGTACAATACTTCATAACTAGGACAAAGGTCAAAGTATACAATCCCAAAATACACCACACCAGGTGTCTCCCCCTAAAATCAAAAGAAAGTACATAAAAATAGGGACTCCACTGATCAATCTCTAAGGAGACAAAGAAGAGCTGCTCATCGTGGAATCTGAATCAGAGTCCTCATTCAGTTAGGCTCGCTACTATCTAGACTGATCTCCTCCTACTCATCACCCTAGCAGGATCCTCCACTATCGGGTCATCCTCCCATGCCCAATCCTCCACCATGTCAAGCTCCCACACAAGTGGTATCCTCTCTAGGATCTCGTCATGTATGGGCTCCTCTGCCATCACAAACTCCCACTCATGGCGTACTCCCTCAAAGATCTCACCCTATACGGGCCCTTCCTCCATAGGCTGTGGCTCCTCGTTCGGATCCTCCTCCTCGGGATCCTCCTCTACAGGGCCCTCCTCTACAGGGTCCTCCTCTAGGTCCTCCACATCGGGATCCTCCTCTATGGGATTCTCCTCCATGGGGCCGTCCTACGAATCCTCCTCCTTGGGATCCTCTTCTGCAGGGTCCTCCTCCAAATCCTCCTCCTCAGGATCCTCCACTATGAGGTCCTCCTCCATAGGGTCCTCCTCCAGACCCTCCTCCTCAGGATCCTCCTCTATAGGGTCCTCAGCCTCATCCTCCTTAGCCTCGGGGTCATTAGCCTCCGGGTCATCGACCTCTGGCTCCTCCCTCCTTGCTAGGCAACCATGAGTCAAATGGCTAACAAGGGAAGAATCTGTGCCACCTATCATAGCCTCCCTTGGGTCTGACTCATCTGAGCTAAACCCCAAATCATTAGAACTATCCAACCACACCTCTCCGGTGCAAGCAATCTCTCTAACTCAGAGTCAGATGAATATATATCTGCCATGTCTGTCAAAAGCAACCATCAACTAATGCAAGATAAAAAGTCTATCTACAACTGTATACAAGCAAGACATGGATGCTATGCAAGTGCAATCCTCTACTACCGGTGTTCGACACCGACTCTATCTAATCCAAAGTTTCCTTAGTATTCCGTGTAAGACTCTTAGAAGTCAACCTGGCTCTGATACCACTCTGTAACGCCCCCATCCAAATCATACCGAGGTGGGGTTCAGGAAATATATAAAAATTAGGCATGACCCGATCATAATAGAGAGAGTCGACCTGCTCAATTTTTATATATACTTCTGTACCAAACAATAATATCGAAGAGCGAAATTAAAGCAAAAAATATATATATACAATACCAAAATCACAAGGTTGACAGCAGAGTCTGCAGAACACCAGAATAGCAAAAAACTAAAGAGAATAATAATACACCACATAGTCTGATAATAAACTATTATGTACATTATTACATGTCCAACAACTCAAAAGTACTAAGTTAAACAAAAAATCCACCATGATTGCAACAGTAGCTAATCTTCTTTGTTGGGGTTTGCAATCCCCATGCCTTTGTCAACTTCACACCTGCGAATGGATGTAGAAACAATAGCGGTGAGTCTAAGGCCCAATAGGCAACCATAAAAATCTCAGGTACAAATCATAAGGGAAATAGAAGGACAAAATATAGGCATTTGAAATTGAAACAAAATGATAACAGCAATAAGCTACCAACACTCATAATATGATTTGTCGATCGAATGAAATAACAGATGTCAATAACAACTAATCAAACTCTAATATTCAAGATTTTAAATGCCCCCAATCATGGGATAATTAACACGCATGTATTTATACACCCACCGGTGAGCGTCCCCCTAGGACCCAGTTTCATTTGCCACCCACCGGTGAAGCTAACTTCACACGAGGCATAATCCATGAATATAGAGTATCAGCAAGCCAACAAATGAAAAAATTCTGCAATTCTCAACAATAGAGTCATCAAAGAAAGATGAATTATCATAATATAATCATTCATGGAATTCAATGATATAGCACTGAAATGAATGTACAACATCATTGCAATAGTTAAGTGATCAACAAACAGCCCACGCATGAAGTAATTCAAATAGAAATGTTACGGAAGCAATAAGGTATACAACTGAGCGTCGAATTTCAACCCGTACAAATTTCAAGAAAATAATTAATCAAACTCTCAAAGGATTGAGAGGGAACAATGAAAGGTTACATACCGTTCGTGCCGGGTTCCTCGGTATCGACGAATGAATCCAAAAGTCTTGCTCCTATATACACATACATGTATACCCATATGAGATTCTAATCAACTAGGTCTTTTGTCATTTTCCTATTTTATAACTTATATCATGGTATACATTTTATGCTCAAGAAAGTTATACTCAACAATTATGATATGCACAAACAGCGAATGCAGTGTTCATGTTGCAGATTGAGATGGATAGAAGGGAGATCAATTAATGTCTGAAATGTATGAAACTAGTGTCATGTAACTCCTACATGTGTCTAGTTGTTAGGACAACAAGTGATTTGTAAAACTAATGTATATAGCTCAAGTTACACTCAGAACTTGCAAGACATGTACAAGCTGTAAGTGCAGATCATGTTAGCAGATTCAAGTGAATAGATGAGGGGCCAAATGATTTCCAAAATTAGTAAAAAGTTGAGGGTTAGAAATGTAAAAGTTCCCCTCTCTAACATGGCAGCCCAAAAAGATTATAAATACAATATTCCATGACTTAAAAAATGGATTATGAAAATTTTAGAATAGGATTTAACTAGGGTTTGACCATGGTTGGCGTAGGGTTTATGTCAAACTAATATGCACTATGTTACTTGATTAACTCCACTATAAATGAGAGATTAGATAAGCTAGTATCCTCATGCAAGGAGATTATGTGAGACAAAAGAAAAAAATAAATTACTAATTCATGGATCGATATCGGTAATGATATCTGATCATCATAAGGGAAAAAAATTTAATCATGATGTTACACTGCACCGATGACATGTTGGTTTAGTTTCGTAATCATTAGAATTCATCTTCTTTACTTGCTCATGTAATGACTCTGTTCGTTGTGCAGGAATTTTTGTCCATCCTTTGATTTGAGAAAGAATTTGAAGCCTTTCACAATTAGACCAACATCGTTATCCTTCTTAACCTCGAAACTCGAGCTCGACTCTATTTTCCCTTTATATTTTATTCATTTTTTTTACCTTTGAAGGCTGTGGACCTTTTGTTTTGTGCTCTTCATCCATTTGCTCCTCTCGCTCCCTTAATATTGTCTCGTATGTGATAAGATTTCCTACAAGATTCTCAAGAGCAAGTTTAGATAAAGCATGTAATTTCTTAATAGCAGTTACCTTAGCATCCCATTCTGATAGAAGTGAGTGAAGGACTTTGCAAATGAGCTCGTCTTGGTTGTACTCATTTTCCAATGACTTTGACTCGTTCTCTATATCCATGAAATGAGTGAACATCTCCTATATGCTTTTTGAAGACTTCATTCTGTAGTTTTCATACTTGTACACTAGCATTGCGAGCTTAGGCTCCTTGACCTATGAGGTTCCTTCATGTGTGACCTCCAAAGTATTCTAAATTTCCTATGCAATGGAACAACCAGACACACGATTAAACTCTTCAGCGGTAAAAGAGTAATAAAGTGCATTCATAGCTTTTTCATACAATGAGTATAACTTTTTCTCTTTATCATCCTACTTGTTCTTAGTTTTAGTAACTATGGTTTCTGCTGTAGTGGTAATGGGTTCATTACAACTAGACTCAACCATGTGCCAAATATCATAATTAGTGGACAAGAGAAAAACTGTCATACGAGCTTTTCAATACGAAAAGTTTGTGACATCAAAAACTGGGGATCGATTAGTGGCATGTCCTTCAGGGGTAGTAGTGCCTAGACTAGCTATCTATCCTAGGATGTGAAGCATAATACCAGAATACCAGGTTCTAAGACCATAGGAACTTGATGCAAGACTAGAAAGTGGTGAATAGAGTTGCCTACTATTTTTAAACTTCACACAGAATATGCAGTGACAATAAAATAAATGTAACCAAAATAGAAAGCAATTCAATAGCTTAGAACAATCACAGCTAGAACACAAGAATTTTATAGATAAATAATTCTACATATACTCTTCCTTCTTGTCAAAGGAGCTTCCTCACTATGATAACAAGTTCACCTGAATCACAAACCTGATTCAGTAAGCTTAGAAGACCAAAATACTAGTTTCTCCCAAACTAGTCGTTTAGCCTAACCTGTCACATGTGAGTATTCTAGCCCTAACTAGTGACAATTCCTCAATTCAAACCCCAGCTTGTGTATGCCGTCATAACCACACAATAAATCACCAGATTGTAAAAAATAGAGTTTAATACAAACCAATATCATTAAGCATAAATAAGAATGATCTTACTGCTATTTCGATAAACCAAATCATTCTTCACATGATCTGAGTAAAGCTCTGGAAGAATATTATTTGATATCAAAGTCCAAGGGCAGCAACAGTAGAGGGAATAGATCAGAATAATGTCGTACGCCCTATTCTTGTAATTTGAGAAACTCGAGGGAGATGAAGATGAGATTCCTTTCAGCAAAGAACAAACCCTAACTCTCTCTCTCTCTCTCTCTCTCTCTCTCTCTCTCTCTCTCTCTCTCTCTCTCTCTCTCTCTCTCTCCTCTTCTCCTCTTCTCTTCTCTTTCTTTCTCTCTTAATTAGGCCACAAAAACATCTAAAAACTAGAAGAAAGAGTCTATATACTACCTGCAATGAACGACTCTAATTTAGCCTCAACTGATCTGGCCACTCTAGCCTCATCGATGAATGTATATCCACATCAATGAGCAAGCTCCAGCAATGAGCATAGGGTCTCGTCGATCCATATAATTGGTGAAAAAGTCGCTGGATTATTTTTCTCATTGATGTTATTTACAATCAACGACCATGTCCTCATCGATGAGCATGAGTCCTCATCAATGTGTATGATTGTTGAAAAAGTCTCTGGATAATTTTCTCACCGATGACAATTTACAATCAATGAGCCTGAGACCATACTCATTGATGAGCATTAGGCCTCATTGATGAGGATATGCAAAGTTTGTGCATACGAGCTAATCCTCACTCCAATCATTTTCAAACTCAATTCTAACTTGTTGTAACCTGCATAAAACATGTTAAACACATATTAGAATTATATGAATGTGTGGTATTATCAAACTAAGGCAATTGTATGGACACAGTCCTAACAAAAAAATTAATGTCATGATGATTATTTCCTTTAGTCATTTAATTGTTATTTCCCTTATTAGTCCATTTTATTTATAAGAGAAGGGAAAATACTCACTCAATCATCATCCAACTTTTCCCAGCAGTTATCACTTTCCTTTTATTTGTCAGCTTTCACTTTACAGACATTTACTCTCTTCAAAGTGTATTTCCCGTTGGTCTAAACTGACGTTAGCTAGTGGCTACTGATCAATTTTAGAGCAAACACGTGCAAAGGTTGTCAAACACATCACTTAGCCTTCATGCATTCACGGTGATGATGAAGGTATTCATGCCATCGAGTAGGACAGTTGACACCTCATCCTTGGGCAGGAAGCCAAGGAACATGGAGGGACCACAGGGTGACTAAGATATCCAACAGATAGGACGTCTTTGAGCTGAGGTAGATAACTAATGATCCTATCATAACCCCGCACCTTGCAGGGTTCTGTGAGCCACAAAGGGGGTAGTGAACTTACCAAACTACCCCCCTGTTTATCACAATCCATGGGTCAAAACCTTCCACATCGTGCAGGAGGTTCTGATAAGATCTTTACTCAAGGTAGATTAGGTCTTGCGAGGGTCTAACCCCTCAAGAAATATGTATGGACAAATATTGTAAAACATAGACATTTCGTACTAATGCTAATATTCATAAGATGATATTCTGATTAGAAACAACACTTAATCAGCGGATGATCTGATTCCCATTAATTCGATTCTCAAATTAAAAGTATGAACTAGCCCCCATTTTATGAACTTAAGACAAAACCTAGTGATATTCAATAAGATAGCAAAGCGAAACATGACTATTACGAAAGATATGCTGGGCAAACGGAAACTAGAAAATTCCATCATATAATGTTTTCTCTCTTAGGTTATCTTTTGGCTTTATTTACTAATGTAGTCACCACTGACCACTATAATCTACTTAAATCATACTAGATACCGTAACCGCAGATTTGATACTGTCCGTCTCCAAGGGGAGAGGACGGATCTATAAACTGATCATGGAAGGCATCTTTGAGCACTTCATCAGTGAAATACTAGCCTGCAAACTCCAACCTATGCATATTATATCCAACACCGTCCAAGCCAAGGCTGAAGTGATCTTCAGTTGGGGGAATAGCCCAGCCTTGGAATGCTTCTTCAAAAGGAAGTGGATCAAAAGCAGTTGCATTTACAGGCTCATCTTCCTCTGCAAATGCGAGTGGAATTCTAAATGGATTTGCCGGTTTCGCAGCCATCTCCACCTGACCAGGTACTATATTAGTGAAATCGAAGCCAGTAAAGTCCAATGTGTGCATATTATTTCCACAACAATACCCGCCAAGGTTGAAGTAATTTTCAGAAAAGGGAACAATCCAATCTGCCTGAGAAGGAGGCGGATGAAAATCAGTTGTGATAGGTGGAAGTCCAGAATTAGCAGCCATAGCCATCTGGCGAGGTACTGAATCAGTAGAGCCGAAGCTTGCATAGTCAATTGTGCCCATATTATCTTCAAAATCATACCAGCGAAGGTTGGAGTAGCCCTCGTGAATAACCCCTGATGGTGGATATGGAGACGCTTCCATGATGTGTTGCTCCTCCTCCATCTCCATCTGATCAACTACAACAAACTCCTTCCAACCATCCCACAATTCTTGATCATGTTCCAAACAATTAGGCGCTAATGCTTCTCCACTACTTGTAAGCTCATCCTCCAAAGAATAGTTGAGTCCTGCAACAGTAGCATTTGCATCTTCTGTACCTATGGTATAGGTCTCCTGTGGTGCAACAGGTGGTGGATATGGAAACATTTCCATCATGTCCTCCTCCTCCTCCTCCTCCTCCATCTGTTTAGATACTGATAATATCTCCCAGTCATTCCAGAACTCCGCACCATCTCCCAATCCTATAGACTCATTCTTTGCAGTCACTACAACTCCGTCCTCCAAAAAGTAATTGCGTGGTACAGTTGTTGATGATGAGCCAACAATTGCACCTGTAACTTCAAATGTAACTTTAGAATATGCCTCCATCTCCATCTGCTTTTGTACTTTTAATTTCTCCCAATCGTCCTCTAATTTTGCATCATCATCTCCCAAACCCTGAAATTCTAGTGCTTTTGCACTACTTATAGGCTCATTCTTTGCAATCAATACATCTTCATCCTCGAAAGAATACAACCTAAGTGGTGTTGTACTTGATGATGCACCAACTAGTACTGGATCTATAATTGTTACTTTAGCATTTGCATCTGCAATTTGTTGTGGAAAGGTATAAGCCTCAAGATGTGCAGCAGGTGGCTCCTCCTCCTCAGTCTGCATTTTATCAACTCCATCACTTTTGCCCCTTGATTTCTTATCCCTCTTCACATATATAAAACACAAGGAGGTATCATTTTCCTGAAAGACATATGTCGAGTAGAAATATCAATATTAGATGGATCAATATTTCATAAATTAACTATATATGGCTATCTAATAAATACCAGTTAAATTTCTCTGTGTATCTTACCCCATTGGGATAAAGACAATACTCCATTAAACCGAGTTTGTTAAGTTGACCAGTCTCCGGTAGAGGATGGCTTATAGGTGTAATCGGTCCTGTATGTCATAATGCTCGGTGCTAGTCCCTCTACATGTTCTTCTATGTTCGTTAGATTGCATGACCTCCATGTCCCATATTTGCTTGTACGGCTTTTGCGTCTAGCAGACTCCCTGGGAGGATAAGCATTGACAATCATTGCCTCTTTGGCAACCTCATTTTCATCAGCTGCAGGTGATGTGCCTAGTATAAGGCACAAACTCAGACTTCAGTTGACATATTTGTATGTATAAATTACACCTGAGGCACCCCAGCCAAGATAATCATGAGATGGACTATAGTAGTAATAAAATTAATCTGACACCTTGTGATGCAATTGAATGAGAGGTTTTGGTGATTAATATTTTGCTTGTAGTGACAAGATTATCAAGTACTCATGCTTATAAAAGCTTGTTTCAGACATATAGCTCAGTGAACTATATAGGAGACAAATGTATATGGACGGGAGGAAATGAATCATACAACTGATTGAGTAGATCTCATTTATTTTAATAATGTTGTTTGGAATTTAATAGTGGAAATGTCCTAGTATCTAAGCAGTTATGCTCCGTATTGGTCCAAGAGTATGACCTTTGCATACATGTATGTCAAGAATTATTCACCGGACTTGTGCCATTGCACATACCCAAAAATGTAAACATTTAGGGTTTTATCGATATTAGACCCTTAAATCTTTCATATTTTGAAACTGGCCCCTCAAATCATTGAAATCGCTATTACGTCACCCAACTCTTAAGCTATTTTGAAATTAGTCTCTCAAATCACTGAAATTGTTATTGCCCCCCTATTAAGTTATTTTGAAATGAATCACTCAAATCACTGATATAATAAGTAGTTAAAAAGATTAATTTGTAACAACTTATGTGAATTGGTAGACCTAATAGAAAGTTCAATGATTTGACCGATTAATTTCCCTTAAATTGCTACTTCTCCTCTCGATTGGAGGGATTAATTCCAAAGCAACTAACGAATTGGGGGACGCAATAGCAATTTAAGTGGCTTGAGGGACTAATTTCAAAATAACTTAAGAATTAAGGGACGTAATAGCAATTTTCACTATTTGAGGGAGTAATTTTAAAATATGGAAGATTTAAGGGACTAACATCGAAAAACCCAAACATTTAATGTGATCTCACCCTGGGCTATGGACAAATAAAAACACACTGTAACTATACGACACATTTCACCCAATTGATATAATTTTCAATTTAGTTAATGGACATTGAAATGTTGATCCCTAGTCCCTAGTGTTGAAGTTATGGCCACAATCCTCAATCAGCATGTCCTATAGGATTCTACAAAGTTCGGTCAAACACTCTCACAGATACACGAAAGTTGCCGATCCCAGAACATGAGAGAATAATGAACTCTCACGCTTGGTAGAACACAACCAGATTCACTCAAAACTGTTCAAATCCTTTGTATCGCAAAGCTAGGAGTCGACTTTCTATCTTTTGGCCAATAGGGTCCTACCAGATTCAATATTCAAACTAGAATCATGTTTCCAGATCAGGAATCCATGTTCGACTGGAATTTAGGTTGGGGTTTGTTGGGTAACTTTTGTATGGGAAAATTCTATGAATTAGATTATTTTCCCCCATCAGGTTAGATGATGGGAAAATAAGAGAACTTGAGAGAGAGATATATCTCAAGAGAGGATCCTTCAAAGCTTGTGTATGAAAGAGAAATAGATAGCATTGGCACTTCGTCATGAAATGCGTGACGTCGTAGTGGGAGATAATCACCCGATGTGCCCGGTGTGTCGCTTATGGCATGTCATCCTATTGAAGTTTCTTGAGGAAGAAACCAGTAAATAAAACCCATGGTTTGCATTTCATGAAATTTTAAATTACTAGTTAGAAATAGCTGGTCAAACGAATTAAGAAGGTCTCGGAAGCAAAGTAAAAGATAATGGCCTCCCCTTTAGGAGAGAATATCCTATATTTTCCTTTCTATATGGATCCGGCATTGACTCGTCATGCGGAATAAACCCGTCAAGAAATTTGTAGGCGAGAGCACCCCCTTTGCGTTCTAAAGATAAGCCCAATTATTCTACTGTTGGTTGGTGCTCAATAAAGCCCTTGAGAAACTTTTGGGAAACCACAAACCTATAAAAGGAATCTACAGGCAAAAAAGCTGTTTAACCCTAAAAATCCGTAGTTAGGCTTACTGGGCATGATTCAACCAATTTTCTCAATACCAAACACAATGAATACATCAGCCCATAAAAAATTGAACTTTTTAAGGAAACCCAAACTAGTAAGTCATTCAAAGAAGTAACGGGAAGGATTGAGATTAACCCATTATAGTTATGTCAATCTGCCATTAATTAGCTTGGGAATTAGTTTGCTTCCCTCGCCTTGTGAAAGGTTTGTAGACCTTTCAGGGAGCTAGCAAGCTAGATAAGGACAAAGTAGTGCTTTTGGAATGCTAGCTGTGATTAACTAACTTGTGGGAATTTTAATTAAACTTTTGATTTTTTTTATTTTTCGGTATGAGAATTGTCGCCGGAGCACGGCCAGTCATAGAGAGGTGGTTTGGATTTTGAATGATCTCAGATTTAGACAAAGAGACAGAGAGAGATGGGTGTGGATGGTGGGGGCGGAGAGCTAGGGGGAAAGAATGCTGGGGTGATTTGACCTTTTCTGAGTGGACACTTGTCAAACCTTAGTACTTAGAGCACGTTTAGCATATCACGGCCGCGAGGGCCCTTTAGTCGGAATTCCAACTTATTTATAGGAGTTTTTCTTATTTAGGCGAAAAGACCAAAATATCTTTGAATTTCCTTTATTAGTCTCCAGAAAATCTCAAAAATAAGAAATTAATTAAATAATAAAAATATTAATCAATTTATGAAAAGTTAAAAATTATATAATTAAAATATTAATTAATTAATTAAAAGCTTTATTAAATAAATATTTAATTAATAAAAATGAAGAAAGTACTAATTAGTGCCAATAATAATAAATTATTTAATCAATTAATTTATGAAATAATAAAAATAAATCATTTAATTATTGAATAATTTTATTAAATTATTATATAATTTGTAAGAAATTAATTAATAGCGTCAATATTAGCAATTAATAACCATAAATAATGTACTATAAAAATATGTTAATTAAATATTTTCTTATTATAAATTTATTTTTTCTTAATTAATTACCTAATTAATAAATAAAATGATTATTAATTCCTTATTTAACTAATTTATGAAATAATAAATTTAGATAATTAATTAATTAATTAATAGTTTCATTAAATAATTATCTCATTAATAAGAAATTTATTAATTGAATAATTTCAATATTAATTATTTTAACATGTTTATGAAATAGTAAAGTTCAAATAATTCATTAGTTTATAATTTTATTGAATTAATATTTAATTTTCTTATTAATTAATTAGTTAATTAATAAATTAATTCACTAAAGTACTATTAAATTAATTAGTTATATTTTACTGTTAAAAGAAATAAATTTTTATTAATTTATTAGTTAATTATCAAAATAATTATTAATAATTACTATCAATTAACTATTTTAATTTTAATTTTAATAATAAATAAGTATTATTATTAATTTTTAGTTAATTAAAAATTAATTTATTTATAATTAGTATGTAACTAATATGAAATTAATTAATTAGTATCAATATTAGTAATTAATAACAAAGATTAATGTAATATATTAAAATATTTTAATAAGATATTTCTTATTATGAAATAATTAATTTTAATTAACTAGTTAATAATTTTAGTAATAATACTTTTAATATTAATTCCTTAATTAGTTCAATATTAACAATTAATAACCATAATTAATGTTAAAAATTAATTATTATTATTTATTAGATAATTAATTAATTAATTTACTAATAGCCGTTATTTGTCTAATATATAATTAATTAGTTATCTTAATATGAGATTCAACAAGATGTCCTTTTGGTCATTTGACAATTATCATAGCCTTATAAGTTATTGGTTTACCAAGCACATAACTATCCTTATGTACTTATAAGTTAAAGAGTTTTACCAAACATTTTCTATTTTTTACCTCCTTATTAAGGAGTTTTGAAAATAAAGAATAAATAATTTATAAGGTTTTGAAAAATAAGTTGTAGCCAAACATGCTCTTAGACTTTTTCAATAAGAGGAGCACTGCTATCGACACTAATTAATTTCATGGATATAGAGAACGAGTCAAAGTCATTGGAAAATGAGTACAACCAAGACGAGCTCATTTGCAAAGTCCTTCACTCACTTCTATCAGAATGGGATGCTAAGGTAACTGCTATTAAGAAATTACATGCTTTATCTAAACTTGCTCTTGAGAATCTTGTAGGAAATCTTATCACATACGAGACAATATTAAGGGAGCGAGAGGAGCAAATGGATGAAGAGCACAAAACAAAAGGTCCACAGCCTTCAAAGGTAAAAAAAATGAATAAAATATAAAGGGAAAATAGAGTCGAGCTCGAGTTTCGAGGTTAAGAAGGATAACGATGTTGGTCTAATTGTGAAAGGCTTCAAATTCTTTCTCAAATCAAAGGATGGACAAAAATTCCTGCACAACGAACAGAGTCATTACATGAGCAAGTAAAGAAGATGAATTCTAATGATTCTGAAACTAAACCAACATGTCATCGGTGCAGTGTAACATCATGATTAAATTTTTTTCCCTTATGATGATCAGATATCATTACCGATATCGATCCATGAATTAGTAATTTATTTTTTTCTTTTGTCTCACATAATCTCCTTGCATGAGGATACTAGCTTATCTAATCTCTCATTTATAGTGGAGTTAATCAAGTAACATAGTGCATATTAGTTTGACATAAACCCTACGCCAACCATGGTCAAACCCTAGTTAAATCCTATTCTAAAATTTTCATAATCCATTTTTTAAGTCATGGAATATTGTATTTATAATCTTTTTGGGCTGCCATGTTAGAGAGGGGAACTTTTACATTTCTAACCCTCAACTTTTTACTAATTTTGGAAATCATTTGGCCCCTCATCTATTCACTTGAATCTGCTAACATGATCTGCACTTACAGCTTGTACATGTCTTGCAAGTTCTGAGTGTAACTTGAGCTATATACATTAGTTTTACAAATCACTTGTTGTCCTAACAACTAGACACATGTAGGAGTTACATGACACTAGTTTCATACATTTTAGGACATTAATTGATCTCCCTTCTATCCATCTCAATGCAACATGAACACTTTGCATTATTTGTTTGTGCATATCATAATTGTTGAGTATAACTTTCTTGAGCATAAAATGTATACCATGATATAAGTTATAAAATAGGAAAATGACAAAAGACCTAGTTGATTAGAATCTCATATGGGTATACATGTATGTGTATATAGGAGCAAGACTTTTGGATTCATTCGTCGATACCGAGGAACCCGGCACGAACGGTATGTAACCTTTCATTGTTCCCTCTCAATCCTTTGAGAGTTTGATTAATTATTTTCTTGAAATTTGTACGGGTTGAAATTGGCCTTCGGTTGTATACCTTATTGCTTCCGTAACATTTCTATTTGAATTACTTCATGCGTAATGTTTGTTGATCACTTAACTATTGCAATGATGTTGTACATTCATTTCAGTGCTATATCATTGAATTCCATGAATGATTATATTATGATAATTCATCTTTCTTTGATGACTCTATTGTTGAGAATTGCAGAATTTTTTCATTTGTTGGCTTGCTGATACTCTATATTCATGGATTATGCCTCGTGTGAAGTTAGCTTCACCGGTGGGTGGCAAATGAAACTGGGTCCTAGGGGGACGCTCACCGGTGGGTGTATAAATACATGCGTGTTAATTATCCCATGATTGGGGGCATTTAAAATCTTGAATATTAGAGTTTGATTAGTTGTTATTGACATCTGTTATTTCATTCGATCGACAAATCATATTATGAGTGTTGGTAGCTTATTGCTGTTATCATTTTGTTTCAATTTCAAATGCCTATATTTTGTCCTTCTATTTCCCTTATGATTTGTACCTGAGATTTTTATGGTTGCCTATTGGGCCTTAGACTCACCGCTATTGTTTCTACATCCATTCGCAGGTGTGAAGTTGACAAAGGCAGGGGGATTGCAAACCCCAACAAAGAAGATTAGCTACTGTTGCAATCATGGTGGATTTTTTGTTTAACTTAGTACTTTTGAGTTGTTGGACATGTAATAATGTACATAATAGTTTATTATCAGACTATGTGGTGTATTATTATTCTCTTTAGTTTTTTGCTATTCTGGTGTTCTGTAGACTCTGCTGTCAACCTTGTGATTTTGGTATTGTATATATATATTTTTTGCTTTAATTTCGCTCTTCGATATTATTGTTTGGTACAGAAGTATATATAAAAATTGAGCAGGTCGACTCTCTCTATTATGATCGGGTCATGCCTAATTTTTATATATTTCCTGAACCCCACCTCGGTATGATTTGGATGGGGGCGTTACAGAGTGGTATCAGAGCCAGGTTGACTTCTAAGAGTCTTACACGGAATACTAAGGAAACTTTGGATTAGATAGAGTCGGTGTCGAACACCGGTAGTAGAGGATTGCACTTGCATAGCATCCATGTCTTGCTTGTATACAGTTGTAGATAGACTTTTTATCTTGCATTAGTTGATGGTTGCTTTTTGACAGACATGGCAGATATATATTCATCTGACTCTGAGTTAGAGAGATTGCTTGCACCGGAGAGGTGTGGTTGGATAGTTCTAATGATTTGGGGTTTAGCTCAGATGAGTCAGACCCAAGGGAGGCTATGATAGGTGGCACAGATTCTTCCCTTGTTAGCCATTTGACTCGCGGTTGCCTAGCAAGGAGGGAGGAGCCAGAGGCCGATGACCCGGAGGCTAATGACCCCGAGGCTAAGGAGGATGAGGCTGAGGACCCTATAGAGGAGGATCCTGAGGAGGAGGGTCTGGAGGAGGACCCTATGGAGGAGGACCTCATAGTGGAGGATCCTGAGGAGGAGGATTTGGAGGAGGACCCTGCAGAAGAGGATCCCAAGGAGGAGGATTCGTAGGACGGCCCCATGGAGGAGAATCCCATAGAGGAGGATCCCGATGTGGAGGACCTAGAGGAGGACCCTGTAGAGGAGGGCCCTGTAGAGGAGGATCCCGAGGAGGAGGATCCGAACGAGGAGCCACAGCCTATGGAGGAAGGGCCCGTATAGGGTGAGATCTTTGAGGGAGTGCATGCATGAGTGGGAGTTTGTGATGGCAGAGGAGCCCATACATGACGAGATCCTAGAGAGGATACCACTTGTGTGGGAGCTTGACATGGTGGAGGATTGGGCATGGGAGGATGACCCGATAGTGGAGGATCCTGCTAGGGTGATGAGTAGGAGGAGATCAGTCTAGATAGTAGCGAGCCTAACTGAATGAGGACTCTGATTCAGATTCCACGATGAGCAGCTCTTCTTTGTCTCCTTAGAGATTGATCAGTGGAGTCCCTATTTTTATGTACTTTCTTTTGATTTTAGGGGGAGACACCTGGTGTGGTGTATTTTGGGATTGTATACTTTGACCTTTGTCCTAGTTATGAAGTATTGTACTTTTAGAGAACTCCAGTGACGATGACTATGTTATGGAGTATTGTACTTTTGGAATACTCTAGTGATGCTGACAATGTATATGCTAATATTGTATAAATAAAAAGTTTTCTATTGGATCAGTAATCCATATTGATTAATTACCATTTATTATATATCGTGCGAACGATAGAATTATTTTAGTTTGAGTACCATTGGCAATCCATGGAATCTGAGTCTTGGCTATATTTTCATGTAGATAATGGTGAGGACAAGAGCAAATTAAACCCAGAACGAGGAAGGCCAAGGCATGTAGAATTTGCAAGAGGGCTCTTTAGCTCCCATCGGAGTAACAAGGAACACCGATAAGTGGCCTGCTGATCAGGCAGAACCAATGCAGGATCTCTTGGAACGGTTGACAGAGATCATTGAGCAGCGTATGAACCCTAGTGGTAACCAACTGACACCCGCTATATCAGCCCTGGAACAATTTCAAAAGCTCACACCTCTGATTATTTTGGGAACTGCTGATCCTTTGGTGGTAAAAGACTGAATGCAGATGGAGAAGGTATTTACAGTTTTAAAGTGTATTGAGGAACAGAAGGTGTCTTTTGCAGCCTTCATGTTTAGAGGGAAAGCTGAACATTGGTGGATGGCAACCCTAAGACTGGAGAGGGTTGCCCAAAGACAGATTGACTGGGATAGATTCATAGAGCTCATTGTAGATGGTTAAAATATATTTCATCCAGGTCAATATCCATCTTGGATCCAAGAAGTGAATGCTCATGGGCTAAACACTTCAAATGGGCCTCAAACTCACGCCCACTACAAGCTGTAGCGAAGTTCGCTTAACAAAGTATGCGAACCTCGCCACGCAGCTCATCTCAACTCGACCCGACCAAGTCAAGAACGGGTCGACTACTAAATAGCTGTAGCGAAGTCCGCCCAACAAAGCATTTGAACTCTGCCACACAACTCGACTCGACCCAACCGAGTCAAGAGTGGAACAACTCCCAATTCAGACTTCAGGCCGAGTCAAAAGGCGTCAATAGTCAACCAAATCATGAGTCGAATTCTGTGCTAAATTCGAACTCACAGACAAAGTTCACCAATCAACGAACTTCGCTCATAACAATCCAAGTGGGCCACGTCATCCACGACTCCAAAGAAGGCTCACCCACATTCAAGCGAGCCTCGCCCAAACGTCTTCAGCGAGCCTTGCCTAAACGTCTTCAGCGAGCTTCGCCGAGTCAGTAAAACCCACCAAATAGCCGTTTGAGGGCTATTTTTAAGGGGATAATTGCCCCCACTATCTCCTATTTTGATGGCTAATTAACCACATTTAAAGGCCATTAACTCTCTCTTTTAGCCTATAAAAGGAGGAGGAGGATATTGTGCATTTGACATCATCTATAGATCAACACTTACACACGGATGAATCAAGAGATCACCAGCCTCACATTTGTGTTTCTCTCATACTTTGGTGCTAAGAGAAGACCGAGTTATCTTCTAAGAAACCAAGTCTTCATCAACAACAAAAGACCCATTGTCTTAGTCGGTCCGTCAATAGAGTACAAGATCGACGCTCTATCGGCACACAGAAAAGAACCACTAGGAAATATAAATTTTTCCTTAGTTTTATTAAAAAGTCTTCTAATTGTAATTTATATCAATTGTAATAAAAAAAAGACCTGAAACAGTATGGTGACTCCGCTAGGGACTACTTTCTCCTTCGACGAGAAAATCATGTCGCAAACCGACACTAAGACCCTCAGGTCTTTTGCTGAATCGCTGGTCATTGAATTTGACCAAATAAAGTTTGAGGAATTTATTTCCTCAAACCAATCTTCATCAACGGTGACTATAAGAAGTTGTCATAAAATTTACCACAGTGCGAATCTCCGGTCTAAATCGACCCTGCATGTGTAAAGGCGACCTTCACCAAAGACAGTTTGAGCTTAGCTGGAAGCCAAACGAACGTCACCCAGAGTGAAGAAACCTCAACCTAGGGGTGAGCAAAGTTCGGTCCAAACCGAAAAAACCGACCGAACCAACCGAAATTAAACAGTTCGGGTCGGTTTTCTCTCAAGAGCGGTTGGTCGGGTTGAAAACTTTCAACCCGAACCGTCCGAACCGACCGCTTCCTTAACTCACCCGTAATCCATACCCGACACCCGTATTCAAATCTTGAATGAACCCTAAAATCAAAAGAGTGAAAGATCGCGGCCGTCACTCATTTCCCTTCTCTTCTTCAGTTCTTCTAGTTCTCCGTTCTCCCCAACTCTCGGCCGCCTCTCCTCTGTGAAGCCTCCAACTTGACCGCCTCAACTTCGCCGGCGTCACCTCTTAGTTTCCGCCTCACCGTAGCTGCCGCTGATCTTCTCGCCTCTCCCTCTTCCTTCTTGATTTTCTTCATCGCCTCCATTGGCGGCATTTGCCTCCACTCACCGACATCGCCTCCTAGTCGCGCAATTTTGCTTGGTATTAATGTTACGAATTATCTGTTTTATCTTCTGTATGTTGTTTCAAGGACCAATCTCCAATTCAAAGAGATGATTTTGAGTTGAGATCGATTGATTAGTTAAATAGATTACTTATTTCTTTGTGCAACCACTTCTTGTATTAGTTCACTTTCAAAAGTCATATTCAACTATTCAGTATATTTCCTGCGTCCTTCACCACCGCACTACTCTCTGCTAATAATCCAAATGGCATTTATTTGGATAGGTAGGAGAAAGAAATTAACTTAGTGATAGTGATCAATTCAAGTATTCTACTGTCTCTTTGGTTATAACAAGTCCTGTTCAATGGTCAAATACATTACCTAGTTGATGTTCTTCTGGAAACTTTTCTTTCCCTGTTGCCTCACTCATCTGGTCCCATGTGTTTTGCTATTGAGCAGGTCTGTTCGAATGACATTCCACTAAGGAAAAATAGTTGATGTGCTGTAACTTATAGAATACTAAATGAATGCATAGTTACATCTGTTTTATTTTTATTTTTAAAGGTGACATTTCTTTTGTAGCATGCTTACATGACTGGAAGGGGATGACCATGCGAACACTGGGAGAATGCTGGGAAGTGGTGAAACTGGTGACGAACTGACCAAAATGAAGAAGTTGATTCTGGGGAGTGCTTGAGCTGATGCAAATAGCGACCATGAAGTGAACCAAAATAAGTTGTGAACAGGTTCTACTTCTAATACTCTTTTTGTCTTTTCATCTTGATTAGTGATTTTATTACGAAATCCTTGCATGTTAGTACCTAAATAAGTTGTGAACAGAGCAAAAGAAAAAGTTGTATAGTGAATAAATTATGCATGTTTAAGTTTTTATAACATTTGAATGTGTCATACCCAAGTAAGAACCGCATAAACCGAACCGAACCGCACCGAACCGACATGGAACAGTTCGGTTCGGTTTTGAATAATAGGCGGTTCGGTTCGGTTTGTCAAATTTTAACCAAAAACCGAACCGACCGACCGTTTGCTCACCCCTAATCGACACCCAGCCCTTGCTCTCTAATAGCTAGGTGGGGGCAATGTGTCCCACAAACCTAACCTAACCCAAATTCTAACCCTAAGTTAGATTTTGAACCCAACACCCCCCTTTCAGTTTGAGAGATTTGTTTAAGTTGACACTTGGCTGTTGGCAGCAGATTTTTTATTAATGGCAAACTTTGACAAATTTTCCGAGGGCTGTGCTTTAATTAGTACTCCTAAATAAAATACTATTTATTTAATTTTTTTAATAAAAAGGACATGAAATCGGTGTTTGTAATCAAGCTCCCAATTATATCAAAACCAAATCTCATCGGACAGCTAACAATCCAATATTTCTCCCTCGGCTCAAACAGCCAGCCACCCCGCAATCTCCCTTCATCTACATCTTGAAGCCTTTCTTTGACGGACGATCAATCGTCCACATGATCCAGACTTCCTAGCTACCGCTCCAATCCCACCGTTAGCATACTCTGAAACTCACCATACCCAACAAGAAGCACCCTGCTGGCAATCCCCCGCCCACGCCGCTATCCAGAAGTAAGACAGCGACACCGACGAAGAGGATATTATATTATGGGGCCAACAATGGGTAGGAGGACGCTGACCATGAACATGCCGGCGTATAATAGTTCATTCCATGAATCAGGCACACCAGGGAGGCACCAATGGCTGCAATCTTGAAATCTTAAAGGGTCTTTTCTCTCCTCTTCAGTAAGATTTTGCTTTCGGTAGACAGAAGGATGAGCATCCTTTCTATAATCAGTAAGTCTAGTGATGTTCATAAAGGAAACAGGGGTTTTCATTTCTTTGAGCACAGACTCAAGAACATTCATCTTTGGAGGATAAGAGGATAAATATTTCTCATCCTCTATCGGCTCTGTCTCTTGGTCACAGGCCCCTCCTGAATTCCACTGCCTATTAATTAGTTGATGGCTGGGTTGTGGTGTCCGAACGAGAGAGGAACGGGAAGGAGGCCGGTGGCGGTGAGACAGGCGGAAATTAATTAAACACTACCGACTCTAAACATCATCATCATACATATACTAATATCAAGGGATAAGTGAAGTGCAGATGGTTTCAGAGTTCAACATAAATAAATATTGGGAGTTAGAGACGGTAGGTACCATTGATTGTCAGGAGCCTGTATGGATCTTCGCTAAAGACATGGCAAATTTGCAGGTGTTGACGGTGAAGGCTTGGGCCCTCCCGCGAAATCTTGTGGAGAAGCTTCGCCCGGTTTCTGTCTCTGCTCACGGCCGGTAACTGCTGCTCCGTTGCCATATTATTTGATTCTCCAGGCGGTAGAGTTCGAGGAGCTATATATGGAACGCGAACCCTCCCTGTTTGAGGATATGAGATTATAAACCCCTCCGATCGACTCCCTGTTGTCTACAGTGCCTGCCCGTTGTCACTATCAACCGAAAATAAATAGTTTTTAGTATCGTGTATGTGTGGCTTTGATCTGTGGATAAGAGTTGAATTCTTCCACTCCTAATTGCCTTCGTCTCCTGGAAAAATTTACCCAAATAATAATAATAATTATTATAAAGTGTGAAAAGGACAGGGCCGACAGGGTTAGGATGTCTACTGCCTTAAGTTTTGGTGTTTCTTAGATAACCCCCTTAACTTTTTAAATGTCACAAAACTCCCTTTAGTTAAGTTTTGGAGTTCTCAAAAAATCATCTCCAGCTTTCAACGTTCTTCAAGAACCGTCACTAAAAGTGCGGATCGTCGTTTTCGCCTCCCCTGCGTAGTTTTACCCGTACATGTGGAAATTACATTAAACACCATTAGGCTTTTTTTCTTTTTCTCTTTTTTTATGGAAAATATTGAAAGTTGTGGGGTTTGCTGAGAATCCCAAAAATTTAAGGAGAGTTTTGTGACATTTTGAGATCAGTTAAAAGGGTTATCTGAGAAACGGCCAAATTTAAGGGGTTTTTGTGAAATTTACCACCACTCTGCTTGGTGAGTGGACAGGGGTATGGGGCCCGAAGTTCTGACCAGAGAGTTTCGTATAACTATATGAGGCAATCTGTTTATTTCAGATTAACTGCAGATTAACTGAATGGCCCTAAATAAATCCAATAGAAAAACATTAAACAAAATAAGCGTGCGGGTGGTGACGTCGCTGGAGTTGGCCACCGCCGATTTAGGAGAGCAGCAACAAAATAAGCACAGAACCTGCAGAGTCTCTCTCGTGCGTGATCCTAGCTTATAATTGATGATGATGAAGCATCCCTGAAAGAACTAAATCAGGGCTTTGGAAACGATCGATTGGTGGGGTTTTTAGGTGTTTCTTGGATCGTCCCAGAGTCGGGTTTTCTTTGGATGGGTCAGGGTGATCGGCCTTCAGTCACGTCCTTGTACTTCACTCTCAATCTAGCTAGTTTAATCCTTCGGGACCCAGCCGGTCAGCCATGTCCTCGTACTTCACTCTCAAATTTAAGGTGTTTTTCTGAAAAAGTGTTAAGAAATTAATTTCTATAAAAAAGAGGAAAAGAAAAAGTGTTAAGAAATTAATTTCTTTATATTTCTATAAAAATTTGTAGGAGAAGTTTATAGAACTTAAAAAGTACTGCTTTTCTTGTTTGTTGCTATTTCTTTGTTTGGTTCAAAATATGAAAATGAGCTCATAACTTTATAGAAAATATATTGTTTTCTTTTTCTTTTATTTGGTTGGATAAGAAAATTTTATGGAAAAGTGAAACTCATTCAAGAATGTAGGCAATTTCAAATTTCTAGGCAATTTTAAATTTTATGGAAAAGTGATACTGGTGTACTTTATTACTATTTTAATATAAACGTCATATTTCCTTACAACTTCCGCCCATTTAGGGAGGAAATTGATTTCTATAAAATAGTATACTTTTCCCTACTTTATAGAAAACTTTTCTATAAATTTTTAAAACCAAACACGTTTATAGAAATCTACAAATCTATTGATCACAATAATACCATTATCAGGTATTTTCTCAAAACTTTTCTATATTATTAGCGTCTTCGTGGAGAACGAGATTAGTTGAACGCAATATCCTTCTCTTAGGCACGTGTTGACAGGTTATAAGTACTAAGTCTATGAAAGCAAGAGCTTAACCACAAAGTTATAAACAAAGACCTGTCACTATCTACATTTTCCTTCCTTTTTTGTTTTGTTTTGAGTGATCATCACTTTTCCTATATTATATTGATAACCACATATTTAAATAAACAAATCCTAAATGATGACGTTTCATAAACACGGGTTGATCTGTATGGGCTTTGGGGACAGTAGCACACCTAAAACTCTCTGAATTGCATTTAAGTTCTTTTAAAATTTCATATATCTCTCTAGATTTAAACAATTTGCACCCTAACTCTTATATAACCAATAATAGCTCATTGTACTTAACCCATTTGAAATTAGTAGCTCATTTAACTTCTTAAACATTCAAATCAAAAAGCCTAGACGCTGGAAACTCAAACAATCTAGCGAAATAAGATGTAAGGAGCTGAAAAATATACCAACTGCCTTTTTATCAGACACTATATATTTATTATTATATTTTTATTTTTAGGTTAATAAATACTTACCTCACTCCCAAAAAAAATTTCTAGATCTGCATCTCCGTAGACAGCAAATCTCCTAATTATTCTAGCATCCAACTATATTATATTGAATAGTTGATGCTTGGTTTGCTAAAAAAGGCAAAAACACTATGTGATAACGACATTGAGGGAAAAGTTATCAATTTAAGGCATAGCACAGCTAATAGAGTGGAAAGTTGCATTTTCAGTCAGCTATGTAGTGCTAAAATTAACTTAAAATACCCTAGAGTATTAAAAAATTCTAAACACTACTATTATTATGTTTAAATAGTCATGAAAATACCTTAACAATAGTAACAATATACTAAGGGTGTTTGGTAAAAGATAAAGGAAGTAAACTTTATCCTAGTAAACTTTCTCCTAGAATTTTACTAAAATTAAAAGTTTAATCACATATAGGGATAAATTTTAATCAAGTGAAGGGGTAGGATAAAAGGGGGAAAAGTTTACGCTTGGTTCATTTAACCATGTGCAATTATAAATAACGCACAAAAAGGTTTAAAACTTACCAAAAGCCCCTAAAACTAAAAAAATACAAATGTCCCCTCGTAAATAGAAAATTACAAACAACTCCAAAACTACAAAAAGCCCTCAAAATTTTCAAAAATGGTATAAACTCCTAAAATTCAAAACATTAAAAATTTCATGCCTTACAAGAAGCCCTCTGAAACTCTTTGAATTCACGAGAAAATACCCTAAAATTTTAAAATTATAAAAACATACTCAAAAATCAAAATTGAAAAAATTAACTGAAACTTGCAAATCTAAAACATACAATGAAAATTAGGAAGTACAAATATCCCCAAAAGTTTTGGAATTTGAAGAAAACGCCTAAAACTTTAAACACTTGCAAAAGCACCATAAAAATTCTAAATTTACAAAAAACTAAAAATTTCAAACATAAAACAATATACTAAATATCTAATAATTACAAATAGCCCTTGAAAATTTCATTTTTTCTGAGAAAACACCAGAAACTTTTAAAATTTGGTAAAACCACACTAAAAATTTAAAACTTACAAAAACCTTCAAAACTTCAAACCTAAAACAGAACATTGAAAATCTATGAATTCAAACAGCCCCTAAAATTTTAGGATTTGCAAAAAACCCTAAAATTTCAAATTTGCAATAAACACCCTCAAAAATTTTAAAATTTACAACACACTGTGTGAATATTTCAAACCCTCAAATAGTACACTGAAAATATTAGAATTACAAATAGCCCACCAAACGTTTTGGGATTTACATTAAATACTGTAAAACTTTTAGAACTTACAAAAACACCCTCAACAATTCAAATTTTGAAAAAGAGCCTAAAACTTTTAAAACTTACAAAAACACCCTCAACAATTCAAAATTGAAAAGAACCTAAAACATCAAACAATTTTAAACCTACAAATAGTAAACTGCAAGCCTAGGATTATAAATATCCCTTGAAAGTTTTAGAACTTGCAAAAACAACCTAAAACTTTTAAAAGTTGCAAAAACACCCTAAAGATTTTGACATTTACAAGAAAAATCCTGAAAAGATGAAAATTACAAAGAGGTAGTTTTATAATTTCATAATTTTAGGGCATTTTAGCAATTTTGAAACTTTTAGGGTGTTTTTTGCAAAGTCAATTTTTAGAGGGCAGCTTGTAATGTCTAGATTTTCAGTATAATAGTTGTAGATTTAAAATTCTCACAATGTTTTTGTAAATTTTAGATTTAGAAGGTGTTTTTTATAATTTTGAAAGTTTTAGGGTATTTTTGTAAATTCTAAAATTTTCACCTGATCTTTTGTAATCCTATATTTTTAATTTACTATATGTAGGTTTGAAATTTTAAGATTTTGCTGTAAGTTTTGAATTTTGATGGTGTTTTTTGCAACTTTTAAAATTTTTAGGGAGTTGTTTATATTTCTTAGATTTTATCGTCTTGTACTTGGTTTGAAATTTTTGGCTTTTTTATAAATTTTAAAATTTTTAGATTTTTATAATTTTAAAAGTTTTGGTGTTTTCTGCAAATCCCAAAAATTTTATTGGGATGTTTATAAAGTTAGAAATTTTAGTGTTATTTGTATGTTATGATTTTTGTGGGTGTTTTTGTAAATTTTTAAATATTTTGGGTTGAAAATGGAAGAGATCTGTCTGAGGTTAAATTATATCCTTGTTAAAAGGTTTATACCAAACATAGGAATGTTTACCCGCTAATTTTTCTAGGCTAATAATTACTATATTAAAGTTTATCATCGATATCTTAAACCTCATACCAAACAAGCCCTAAATAAATAACTGTTTGGCAAGGGTTTAAGGACGAGAGATTAAGAAAAAGGGTTAATATAGTTAGCCCATTTGATAACCCGAATGATTAAATTGTTAACCAATTAAGTAAGATTTAGTTTAACCCTCGTGATCATTTTTAGTGTTTGGTGATAATAAAGCTTTTGACTATTTTCTTTATAAATAGAAAGGTTATCTCTTAATCCTCCTAAACAGGAGGAGTAGTAAACCCCTCACTTGGAAGAGTTAACTCATTTTAACCTGTCGAGAAGGGTTATCTTAACCCTTGTATATTTTTTGTGTTTGGCAAATTATGGAGGGCTAACCCACTTTAATCATTGTATAGATTTTTTATGTTTGGGAGGTTAAGGAAGGGTTAAGTCTCATTAACCCTTCACTTACCCCTTTGCCAAATAACACCTAAGAGTTGAGTTAATATCCATATAAGTGGATAGAGACTCTTGTCCTTCCAAGTTTGTAGCCGTTGGATGGAGTTTATTGATCAAGATCTAATCAAAGATGAGTTGTTATCTTTTAATTCATGGAGGATAGTTTGGTAAAAATACCTTAACACAAAACAAGAAACATAACAAAATGTGATTATCCCCTCTCCCTATTCTCTCTCATGTCTGCATCTGCATCCCCTCCTCCTTTAGCGGCGAGTGACTTCCCCCTTCCTCACTCCAACAGAGTTTGCTTAATAATAAGTCAAACCAAACAAACCCACTCTCTTTACTACAGCAACGGAAGAATTGTATGAGTTTGCAAATCTTTCACCAAGCACACATTAATTAGTGTTTTAATTTATCCAAAGTCAAATTCCTGCCTAGGAAGACAAGCTTTTGACTTTTAATTGGGTTTTATGGAATTGTTCACTAATTCAAAGTCCCAATATTGTGACTTTGACTTAGTAAAAACATTCTTGTATATCATTTTTTTCCAGAGAAATATGATGCACGTAAGACGTGACTTTCTGGATTCTGGGATCGATAGGCATAGAAACTTGCTGATGTCTGTTTATGGGAGAGTATTGTTGATGGGTTCATAATTCATTTTGTTAGTATAAATTAATTGTCAGAATTGCTTCATCTTCTCAATAACGCCGTGACGCAGCGCGGAAGTTGAAATCTCGGAATCCACCGAGGGTTGATCTCCGAATCCACGAAGTGCTTGAATCCACGAAGAAAATATATTAAACGAAAATTTTAATGATGAAAAGATATATTGATTCTAGGGTTACATAACTCTTCTTAAATAGAAAAATAAAATAGACTCCTAATAAGAATAGAATTCCTAAAAGAAAGAAACAAGACTCCTAATAAGACTAGAATTACAAAGAAATAGAAAGTATCAAATCTTACCCTAAAAAGACTCCCTATAATATAGGAAACAAATCAGTCCTAATTAAATCAAAATTGATTTTATTTCCTAATCTAAATTGACTCTAACTTTATTACTAAAAATAAACTAAAGGCTGATTATTTTTGAATTTCAGCCAAAACTGAGGATTACTGATGAGATTATAAAAATCTGACAATCTGGTTGGCTCCGTCTCGTCGAGATAGGCGATTTACATATATAATTTGTCAGAATCCGCCTTCCGGATGAAAAGATATGATCGTTTCTTTGTATAAGCCAATAATATGTATAAGTCAGCGTTTAGCTCGTGATTGTCCCGCTCCTCCATGAGATTGTTCGTTAAGCGTCCTACATCAGTCTCCCCTTGTTGAAAGAAGCTCGTCCCCGAGCTCATATTTGCTTGAATAGTAGCTTCATCGATAAATATTTTTCTTCTCCTGCATCGATCAGTATCCGCCTTATACTTAGCATTGATTTTCTCTATTTGTTCTTTTACCTTCTCGGCTAGGAATTCTTCTGCATCAAACTTGTGTACGAATCTTTTTGGCGGCATGTATATGTAACTGGCAATATGTGGCTCTGTAGTTGACATGAAAAACTCCTCCAAATATTTTTCGTGTTGGTCCTCATATTCTAGTGCCGGTGGTGTCATCTCATTATTGTTAAAATTATTGATGCCCATTGCTTCCAAAGAAGAATTTTCTCCCTCATACTCCATACACAATTCTTTCACCTCCTTTGCCTCGAGCCCTCCACCAAGCAATTCACACATATAATCAATTGTCTCACTCTCTAATTTATCCTTCTCCTTCATCGGGACAACATCAATAAGTGCAATATCACTCACAACCTCTTTGGGAATATCATGCATAATATCCATCTTCACTATCATATCATCATCAGCACCATGTATCTCATGCATAACGAGTGTTTGCACCTTAGGAGGAATTTCAGCAAGGGTAGGTTCTTCTTTCTTTGTTGCTACTTCAATGCTCGTCACAAATCTAGGCTCTTTCTCGGAGTCAAATTGGTGCTGCTTTATCCTTCCATGACCATGATTAGAGTGTGAACTACGATGTTGGTTGAACATATAATAATAGGTTGGAAGGAAATGAACTTTTAATAACTTTTTCATCTTCTCCCACTTATCGACTTTCGGCTTTCTTTGACGGGATCGATTTATGCGTACTGATTCCCACCAAGCAGATGCTCCACCCTTAAGTCGGTAGGCCACCAACTTAACTTTCCGTTCATCTGGGATCTCCATATACTCAAAAAATCTCTCCACTTCTGCAATCCAGTCAAGAAATTCTTCAATATGAAGTTGCCCGTTGAAAGATGGCGGATCCATCTTCATCTTGAAACTTCCAGCATCATAATTGTCCTGTCGACGGCGGTCTCTGCGATCATAACCGCGGCGTGGGGCTTCATAGTAATCGCTGTCGCTGTGGAATTCATCTTGTGGAGTCGGATCACGTCGTTGGCGACCATCAACGCGATTTTGAACTCCTACCGTGTTCAGACGCTCTACCGCCAACGCAAGTCGCTCCATGGTAGTCTTCATCTGATTAACATCGGTCTTCAACTCATCGAACTCAGTTCGAGAAATAGGGGCTTCATCACCTGCCATCGGATCGGAGGAACAAGGCTCTAATACCAATTGACGCAGTGCGGAAGTTGAAATCTCGGAATCCACCGAGGGTTGATCTCCGAATCCACGAAGAGCTTGAATCCACGAAGAAAATATATTAAACGAAAATTTTATTGATAAAAAGATATATTGATTCTAGGGTTACATGACTCTTCTTAAATAGAAAAATAAAATAGACTCCTAATAAGAATAGAATTCCTAAAAGAAAGAAACAAGACTCCTAATAAGACTAGAATTACAAAGAAATAGAAAATATCAAATCCTATCCTAAAAGACTCCTATAATATAGGAAATAAATCAGTCCTAATTAAATCAAAATTGATTTTATTTCCTAATCTAAATTGACTCTAACTTTATTACTAAAAATAAACTAAAGGCTGATTATTTTCGAATTTCAGCCAAAACTGAGGATTACTGATGAGATTATAAAAATCTGACAATCTGGTTGGCTCCGTCTCATCGAGATAGGCGATTTACATATATAATTTGTCAGAATCCGCCTTCCGGATCAAAAGATATGATCGTTTCTTTGTATAAGTCAATAATATGTATAAGTCAGCGTTTAGCTAGTGATTGTCCCGCTCCTCCATGAGATTGTTCGCTAAGCATCCTACATCAGTCCTAATTAAATCAATTGACGCAGCGCGGAAGTTAAAATCTCGGAATCCAATTGACACAGCGCGGAAGTTGATTCCAATTGACGCAGCGCGGAAGTTACATGACTCTTCTTAAATAGAAAAATAAAATAGACTCCTAATAAGAATAAAATTCCTAAAAAAGAAACAATACTCCTAATAAGACTAGAATTACAAAGAAATAGAAAGTATCAAATCCTACCCTAAAAGACTCCTATAATATAGGAAACAAATCAGTCCTAATTAAATCAAAATTGATTTTATTTCCTAATCTAAATTGACTCTAACTTTATTACTAAAAATAAACTAAAGGCTGATTATTTTCGAATTTCAGCCAAAACTGAGGATTACTGATGATATTATAAAAATCTGACAATCTGGTTGGCTCCGTCTCATCGAGATAGGCGATTTACATATATAATTTGTCAGAATCCGCCTTCCGGATCAAAAGATATGATCGTTTCTTTGTATAAGCCAATAATATGTATAAGTCAGCGTTTAGCTCGTGATTGTCCCGCTCCTCCATGAGATTGTTCGTTAAGCATCCTACATCACGCCGAAAGCAAGTTGAACCCTAACTATCGCGGTGAGGGAAGAGGCAGTGCAGTGGAGATTGCAGCGTCCTTACGCGATGACGGCGGATAAAACCGCAAGCCTCTCTCCTACCTCCCCACAGAGAGTGCATCAAACATGCTTAATTTGAACCATGATTACTATATTCTAAGTTAATCTGTTCATTGATCTGTTCAAACTCATCTAAAGAAAGTTTGGGTCACATTGGTTCATATACAACTCAATCCATTGTCGCGGGTTCATTTAGAATGGGATCTCGAATACGTTAGACGCTTGCTTTAGAATTGGTTCGTAGGGAGTCATTCCGGTGGGCAGAGGAGAGGGAGTCATTCCGGTGGGCAGAGGAGAGGGAACGACGACTATGTTCTTCTTTGCCGGAGAGAAAAAAGAGTGTCATGCCCCGTGACCTAGTCGGAGCACAACCACTAGTAGAAATCTTAGGATTGCTGACGGCAACATCCCTGACGGGCAGTTGCCGTCAGTGTTGTTTACATCGCTAATAGCACTAGTCATCAGGGAAGACGCCGTCGGCATTGTAACGAGGCCGTCAGCGATGTTAGCATCACTGATGGGGGATCAACATCGCTGATGGGCTAGCCGTCAGCGATGTTGTCCCTTATAAGCAGTTTTTACCAGCCACCCCTCCCCCCTGACTTTTACTAACTAGCCCTAAAAATTTTACTGCGCACCTCCTCCGCCGCTGCCACCCTCTCACACCGTCGAACGCCCGATTCGCCGCAGACGCAGTCGTCGCCGTCTTCCACTTCGCCCATCATCGGGGAGCACCGCCATGAATCCTCCGGGCCGCCTCGGGCCGCGGACTCGGGCCTGATCTTCTCAAGGAATTATCTTTTACTAATTTCTAATTTTTATTATAATTTTATGGGTTATGATTGGCTCCGTCTCATCGAGATAGGCGATTTACATATATAATTTGTCGAATCCTTCCGATCAAAAGATATGATCGCTTTGTATAAGCCAATAATATGTATAAGTCGGCGTTTAGCTCGTGATTGTCCCGCTCCTCCATGAGATTGTTCGCTAAGCATCCTACATCAGTCCTAATTAAATCAATTGACGCAGCTCGGAAGTTAAAATCTCGGAATCCAATTGACACAGCGCGGAAGTTGATTCCAATTGACGCAGCGCGGAAGTTACATGACTCTTCTTAAATAGAAAAATAAAATAGACTCCTAATAAGAATAAAATTCCTAAAAAAAAGAAACAATACTCCTAATAAGACTAGAATTACAAAGAAATAGAAAGTATCAAATCTTACCCTAAAAGACTCCTATAATATAGGAAACAAATCAGTCCTAATTAAATCAAAATTGATTTTATTTCCTAATCTAAATTGACTCTAACTTTATTACTAAAATAAACTAAAGGCTGATTATTTTCGAATTTCAGCCAAAACTGAGGATTACTGATGATATTATAAAAATCTGACAATCTGGTTGGCTCCGTCTCATCGAGATAGGCGATTTACATATATAATTTGTCAGAATCCGCCTTCCGGATCAAAAGATATGATCGTTTCTTTGTATAAGCCAATAATATGTATAAGTCAGCGTTTAGCTCGTGATTGTCCCGCTCCTCCATGAGATTGTTCGTTAAGCATCCTACATCACGCCGAAAGCAAGTTGAACCCTAACTATCGCGGTGAGGGAAGAGGCAGTGCAGTGGAGATTGCAGCGTCCTTACGCGATGACGGCGGATAAAACCGCAAGCCTCTCTCCTACCTCCCCACAGAGAGTGCATCAAACATGCTTAATTTGAACCATGATTACTATATTCTAAGTTAATCTGTTCATTGATCTGTTCAAACTCATCTAAAGAAAGTTTGGGTCACATTGGTTCATATACAACTCAATCCATTGTCGCGGGTTCATTTAGAATGGGATCTCGAATACGTTAGGCGCTTGCTTTAGAATTGGTTCGTAGGGAGTCATTCGGTGGGCGAGGAGAGGAGTCATTCGGTGGGCGAGGAGAGGAACGACGACTATGTTCTTCTTTGCCGGAGAGAAAAGAGTGTCATGCCCCGTGACCTAGTGAGCACAACCACTAGTAGAAATCTTAGGATTGCCGACGGCAACATCCCCGACGCGCTTGCCGCCGTTGTTTACATCGCTAATAGCACTAGTCATCGGGGAAGACGCCGTCGGCATTGTAACGAGGCCGTCAGCGATGTTAGCATCACTGATGGGGGATCAACATCGCTGATGGGCTAGCCGTCAGCGATGTTGTCCCTTATAAGCAGTTTTTACCAGCCACCCCTCCCCCCTGACTTTTACTAACTAGCCCTAAAAATTTTACTGCGCACCTCCTCCGCCGCTGCCACCCTCTCACACCGTCGAACGCCCGCATTCGCCGCAGACGCAGTCGTCGCCGTCTTCCACTCGCCCGCAGACGCCGTCGTCGCCGTCTTCCACTCGCCCGCCATCAGGGAGCACCGCCATGAATCCTCCGGGCCGCCTCGGGCCGCGGACTCGGGCCTGATCTTCTCAAGGAATTATCTTTTACTAATTTCTAATTTTTATTATAATTTTATGGGTTATGATTTGCTCCTATTTGAAAATTTGAAATTAAAAACCTAATCTAACCTTAATTAGAATGATCTACCCAAATTGATCTTCATCATAACCCCAATAGCATTATCTTAAGCATATAACCCTAATTTAGCTTACTTGAAGTTTGGTAACCCTAGCCCTAACTTTAGTTTTCATCAAATCTAACCAATTAAACTTATCTACCCAAGTGTATAACCCTAATTCAACTAACTTTAACCCAAAATTTAGTATTTTTATCTCTAATTAATTAATTTAACTTTAATAACTTTAATCCTAACTTTAATAACTCAATAATCTACTTTAATCCTAACTTTAATAACTCAATTAAATTAATCTACCAAATATGACCCTAATAGTAACCCTAATCCTAACTTTAATAATCTACAATAATATACTTTTATCCTTTTCTTACCCTAATCCCATATATAATAGTACTAATTAAACTTTAGTTAGCCTATTCCTAATTTAATAACCCTAATTGAACAAATCTAATCAATTAGTACTCCTAATTATTACCTTAAATTCATTACCCAAGTCAATGACCCCTAATTCAACAACCTTTTACTCAAATTTGATATTAATCCTAAATCTAATTAATTAATTTAAATATATATCTAATCCTAACTCTATGAACTAACTATCGAAAATAATCCTAATCTTGAACCTAATTACATTACCCTAAGTCTAGAACCCTAATTAACTAAATTTAAACTTAATATGATCAACAAAGTAACTTAACTTTAAGTACCATCATTCTTTTAAATGTAACAACTCTTGATAACTTAATTTAGCCACAATATTTATAATCCTAACCCAAATTAAACTAATTTTACTTTAAATCAACTTTAGCCATTAGTCCTAACTAACCATATTAAATATTACTATAAAGATATTCAATAAAAATAAGCCCTATGCTAATAATATTATATGACTCTAGTCTATCATCCTAACTAAACTAGATGTGTTTTTAGAACCGCTAATTGATGAGATAAAACAGCTCTGGACTGAAGGGGTTATGACATATGATACTCATGCAAAGCAGACTTTCAGACTCCATGGTATTTTATTATGGATAATTAATAATTTTCCAGCCTATGCGAATCTGTCAGGTTGGTCCACAAAAGGAACGTATACTTGTCCAGTGTGTGGTCCAGAATTCAAAGGTCTTCATCTGCAACACAGCCGAAAGTTTAGTAATTAGTTTAACAGAAGGTGGTTGAACCTGAAACACAGATACAAAACAAAAAAATGGAGCAAATTTTTTAATGGGATTGTTGAGAAGAGAGATGCTCCGCGTCCATGAAGTGGAGATCAGATTGTACATTTGCTTGAGAAGTTCCCTGCTGTCAAGTTTAGAAAGAAGCACTATTCGAAAGAAGATTTACTTGGAGTAAGGAACTTGCGTATTAACTTATACAAGCCAATAGACTTGTTAAATTCCCTTTCTTGTAAATTGACTTATAATTTTACCTTTTTTAGTTACTATAGATACCCTAAATGCTTGTCCAGTATTATAGTGCATAACAAATACTTTTTTTATTATTGTAGGAGATAAAATTTTCAAGAGAAAAGGACGCAAGGGAAGTGATTTTAAAAAAAATTACCACCAGATGGCTTTCGTGCAATTGTAAGATGGGGACACAGCGGGATTCCAACCGAGCAATGGGCTAACAACTTTAGCTCATATCTTGGATGCTTGGTACGGAGGAGTGATTGTCTTAATCCATATTACGAGGCTAAGGAGCAGCCCTTTCATGTATTGGAGAGTATATATCGAGATTGTTGGGTAAATTAAACTACTTTTTTTTCAATTATTTTACTTTTCTAGTCGATTGGCCCTGCTTAACTATATGTCAATATTTAGAGATATTTCAACATTGAAGACAATTACGTAGGGTGGGACTTTTTGTTTGGATACATGAAAAAGTTCAAGCATGCTCTTCGGGAGTGGAGACATGAGATAAAGAAGAAATGCTTCGAAAGTTACAGTGTGAACTGGGAGAGAATCTACAAGTGAGATCCGAGGATCGACCCAGATCATTTAGCTGCACTTATATTATTGTGGGGCCAGGAGGAGCACCAGGTAAATATGTATAAATGCATAATAGAAATTGGATTCAAGTTATTTATCTGAATTTAGCGGTATATTTCGCTGTATATTATAGATTGTACTAAAATTCTCTTTGTTCTTGTTGAAGAAAAAATGTCAGAGAAATCAACAAAACCGATCGAAAAAAGATTATGATCATCATACGGGGACTACTTTATTTGCCCAGATTGAGGATCAATTTTGTAGGACAACGGTATAAAATATTTTAATCGTCTATATATATTCTCTCTGCTTCCCAGAATATTTGATAAATAAAACTAATAAATAAATTTATAAATCTCAGAACACCCCCTTTATCCCGCTTCCCGAACTGCATAAGAGGACGATGGTTTACTTTAAGAAGGGGTATGATGACGATGAGGAGAAGAAAAAAGCTACAACTGGCCCAGAATATGCAGGTAATTTACTGTTTTATGAATGGATTATAAATGTTACATATGTGGTCCTAGTTTCTTTTAACAATAAGCTATTGGGGAATTTATCCGAATGAACCTATATATTCCACCAATTTCTTGTTAACGACTTGCTAATATGATTTGATGACCTCACAGTCTCCAGCTTGAAGTTTACTAAATTATATCTATATATCAGTTTAACGGTGTATTTACCACTCTATCTGAATGAATTATATAATACTGAAACTAATCTTGAAGGTTTACATTATCTTATTATTGAATGTCAATTCTTATATTCATCTTTTTTGCCTCTTAGGAAGTATTGGAAAACACATATGCTGAGGTTATTGCACAGAGCTAGGAGCCCCTGACTAGAGAGGAGAATTATAATGTGAGCCATTTGGTTTGTGGACTTCCCAAAAAGGGGAGGACCAGGTGGATGGGAGTTGGAGCTCAGAGGTTGTCTACACCATTCCAGCCTCCGCTGACTTCGACGCCATCGACGAAGCCCTCGGGGGGTACCCTCTTACGTGCCGCAGGAGGATTGCACTCAGCAGGCGATGCATCTTGTTACATCGGTGATGAATCTTTTGGATGGTTAGATTGCTGAGGAGTTGTGAGAGGAAATTGAGGAGGAGCTTATGCGAGTGATCCACCCTACTGCTACTTTTGCAATGGTTTCTAGGCAAATAATAAAATCTTGTAGATGTTGGATTCCTACTCGGCTGCAAACCCAGATTATGAACTTTTTAGCCTCTCAAAAGGCATTTATCGATAATGGAGAGAGTAGTAGACATGTATACTTATTTATATATATAAAACATGATTATTACACACATAACATTAAATGCGTAATTCTAAATTTTGATTATTTTATTGTTAGAATGAAGATGATGCCATTGGGAGCACGAGTCAGAGGGATGGAGCCGCCGGTGGCAACGCGGATGATGACATGCATGGGGCGGATGACCTGACTTAGTGAGTTTTTATTTTTTTGTATCTTGGACATCTTTATATGGGAGATTATGATATGTTTGTATGCTTTATATCCTAAACTCTTATTTATTGGAACTGTGAGATATATGTGGGTATGATATTGGAACTGTGAGATATATGTGGATCTTTCATCGACTTTAGCTTGTTTATGTGGGTATGTATGTGCGTATGATATATGTGGTTTGGATTGTGGAAATTTCAAATGTAGTGTGTGGATATATGCGAGATATTAGTTATGTAATGTGAAATTTGAATGTATGTGAGATGTTTGTGGAGAATTTTGTAAAATTTGGATTGTGGAAATTTCGATTGTAGTTATGGAATGTGCAGGGAATGTAGTTTGTGGAGATTTTTGTGTGGTTTGTTAATATGTATAGGGAATTTTAAATGTAGTCAGCAAATTTTTTCCGACATAGACATCACCGACGGGATCCGTCAGTGGCAACCCCGACGGGATCCGTGAGTTCATCCTCGACGGGATCCCCGTCAGGGATGTGAGAACATCGCTGACAGCGGTGCCATCAACGATGTTTGAACTATGCCGTCAGGGAAGAAGCCAGCAGTAATGAGCATTGCTGACGGCTGCCCGTCAGGGATGTTTCTTCCCTGACGGGACTTTTGCTGACGGCGTATCCTTGACGGCTTCCCGTCAAGGATACGCATCCCTGACGGGATTTGTGGCATCCTTGACGGGAAAGCACATCAAGGGCACATAGATTTCTACTAGTGAACGAGGGCGGCACACACTACTTCGACGATGACTTCGTCACAATAATGTGTTAAGCCTATAATTATTTCTACTTAGTTTTATGTATTTATCAAAATATGTCAATTCAGAAAAGATGATTTTTCAGAAAAATAGACAAATATCTAAATTCGCTTAATAAACAATAATAAAACCCATACCTGACTATTTACATTCTCAACTATTAATCCCTTGCTCACAATCCGGTCCACATACATCTACTCGTAGGAAGGAAACAAAAGTAATCTATCAAAGCGGATTCAGCAAGTACCATCATAGGAATAAGAATCTAAATGGGCGGACTTATGAATAATAATTCGCATTTAAACAAAAAATCAAGCGAGTAATAAGCTCAAAGCGTCTTGATAAGAATAGATAATTTTGCACAAATGAAATAGTAGATGATAAAAGACAGTAATATAAATAGGAATCTAGACTATAAAATATGTAGTAGAATAATAAGGATAATTTCATTGATCATCACATTTTATTACACTTTTTACTCTCATTATCTCTTTTATTTTTGAATAAAATATATGCTAATAAAATATTTTTATCTTAATTTGTAGATAATGAAGGATTAACGAATAAGAGCCCAAAATAACTAATTTTTTTCATTTTCTAACTTTTATTGAAGCCCTAGATCAAGCCAAGAGGAGGCCCACAAAGCCCAAAAATTAAGAAACAATCGGGTCAACAAGTCAATGAAAGAATTAAAATCTTTTAGGAGCTAGTTGATTAACCAATTGATTGGCTAATTGATTAGCTAATCGATTGACTAACCCATTAGCTAATCGATTGGCCAACCGATTAGATCCTAATAGAATCAGTTAATGGCTGAGATTTACTTCTTAGAATAAATTTTTTTTTATAAAAACTCTATTTGGAGAGGAGGGTTACTCTTAATTGAGAAGATCTTTAAAAATTATAAACTTTTTGTTTGTAATAAATACAATGTTTTTCCTCTTTATAATTTTCTTTTCTTCTTCTTTGATGATGAAGATGAAGATTTGCCTTCAACTGGCCATTCTTTACAATGTAAATTTTTATTTTTTCTATTTTATTTTCTTATTTTAGAATTACATGTTTTAAGATTTTATTTTCTTATTTTTATTTTATATTTGGTAGTTTAGATTAATTTCATGCTTGTTGTGTAATTTTTCTTAGTGCTTTGTAGAGTAGATTTATTTCCTTACTCTTTAATGTTTTAATTTTCTATTTCTTTCTTTTATTGCTTATAATTTAGATTTACTTCTTGTACTTTTATGCTTACTAGTATAGATTTTATTTTTTATTTTTATTTTACAAAATGAGTAACTAATTTTTATAGAAAATCTAGGATTGTATGAAACTAGTTTAATTTTTATGAATTATGGATTGCTCTCTTTATGCTTAAAATGATCATGTGTAGGATAATCAACTAGAGAACTAATTAGTAGAAAATGAGTTTGATAATTTATGCTTATCTTGAGTGGTTTGATATATTATACTTTTTATTTTTGGATTATTATCTAGTTGCTTATTTTTTTCGTGAATGGGAATTTTGCTTGGATAATAATTTGATAGATTATACTTTCTTTAAGTAGTTTGATAATCTATGCTTAGTAAATCTAATATAAAAATATAATAAAAGAGAGTAGTTCATAAATCCTAATTGAAATTAACTAGTGGATTCAATTCTAAAGTAAAATATAATAAAAGGAGAGTAGTTCATAAATCCTAATTGAAATTAACTAATGGATTCAATTCAAATTCCTAACTTCTCCACTTATTTTTCTTCAATCTTTCTTGATTTGATTCTCTCTCTCTCTCTCTCTCTATATATATATATATATATATATATATATATATATATATATATATATATATATATATATATATATATATATATATATATATATATATATATATATATATATATATATATATATATATATATATATATATATATATATATATATATATATTGATTTCCTCTTCTTAATTTATTTTGTTGATTTTTCTCTTCTTCCTAATTTCTTCTCTTTTCTTATCTCTATTTCTTTTTATTTTCCTTTTAGTTTACTCTTTATTTTTCTTTTTCCTCCTTCTCTCTTTCTTCCCTCTTGTTTTACTTTTTTTAATTTTTTTGTGGCAATTTCCTCTCTACATCCCTACGCTTTCATTCTCAATCCTTTTGTCCACACTAGGACCAAATTTAAAATTTTCAAACACACACGTTCCTCGTGGGTTGGACATCTATACTACATTATAATTTGATTGTTGTGCACTTATAACTTTGCATTATTTACCCCTACCAAATTTATAGCGTCGTCGTCGGGGAAGGTGTTTGTAACTAGAATTTTTCTATTTTGATTCTTTGATTTGTGTGTTTCCTTATGAAGGACTAAACTAGAAGAAGAAGATTGAAGATTAAAGATTGAAGAAAAAGATTTGCTTGAAAAGGTGAGTCCTCTTTCTAATAATTTCAATTCCAACCTCTAGTTAGACTTTTCACATTAGAGACAATTAGGAAGTGAAAAAAATAAACAAATAAAAATTTTCTCTTGTCGAACCTAATAAAAGCCACCCTCCACTTGAACAATTATTAACAAGATAATAAATTCAAACAAGAGCTCTTTCTCACATTTATTTGATTGTTGACCCTAAAAATATTTTCTTTTTGCATCATTTTGCAGTTGCTTTTAATTCTTAGGGTTTACATTGCATATAGTTAGTAGGAATTCACCAAAGTGATTTGAGCACTCACTTGAAAATACTCTTAAGGGCAAAAACCTTCTAATCGAGATAAGGTGAGGGATTTCATCACCCTTTCCTTAAACTATAAATCACTAATTCCTTACTACACAAACACAAGCCTTCTAAAACTCATTAGATGCTGGCTCCTAACAACTCGAGCTCATTAAAGAATAAGAAATTCTTAAATGAACTGATTTAAGTTTACTTGACTCCGTTGGTGTCTAAGGCAAAGTTTAGGGGTTGCGTAAAATACTTCGCAATAAAAGAGATACTTAATTAGTTCTTGGCCTCCCTCTAGTATTATCCTTACCTAACTAACTAACCAAGTCAACTTCATTCTTTTCACTCAAGGAGTTTTTTGTTATGAGCTGGTCTAGTTGAGTTTAGGCTTAACCCTAGAATTAAGGGTGATTGTTTTAAGTGGTTTCTCTTAATTTATTTAGTTAGATTTTTCTTTTATCATTCTTCTTTTTCTCACCAATCTTTTTGGTCTTTTTTTCCTTAAAAATATAAAAATATAAAAATAAAGAAAAAAATTAACTTTTGTTTGTCTTAGATCTTCTTCCTAATTTCTGTTTAGTTATATTAAAAAATTTAAAATAAATGTATTTTGGTATATGCAAGTTTGGATTAGGGATACTACTAATCACTTAACTGTTGAACCAATTTTTATAACTAAAGAAATGTAAAATCCAAATCCATCCATTCTTGACATGTGTTATCCCACGAAAAATGTAATCCCGTCGATTCGGAAGATGCATATATTTTTATATCCGAGTTTGAGAAAGTTTATCTTATGATTAAGTGTAGAAAGTTATCTGAGGATGCGATTAAGCTTAGATTTATCCTCTTTGCTCTTAAGGACAAAGCCAAGAAATGACTGTATAGCTTACCCATAACTTTTATCTCAACTTGGGATGAATTTGTTACCATTTTCTTGAAAAAATTCTCCCCAATTTATGAAACGCTAAAACTTAGAAACATCATTCAGAATTTTGAGATAATTCTAGGAAAACCATTTTGAAAGTATTTTGATAGGTTTAATGATCTTCTTATCCAATGTCCTCATCATGATCTAGAAAAGTGGCGATTATGCCAAATTATCTATGAAGGATTGCATTATTTCTCAAAGATATCCTTAGAATCTATGTGTTAAGGGAATTTTATGAAGAAAAATACTGACAAAGCTTGGGAATTTTTAGAGAGTTTGCCTGAAAAAATCATGTAGTGAGAACACTGTGATGAAAGAGTTTCATCACTCTCCCCAACCAAATCCATTGGTCTTTCTCTAGAGTCAAACATAGCCTCTGAAGTAAAGATAGCTACAATCCTGCATAAGTTAAAGCCTTTGAAACAAAAGAGCAAGCCCTAGCTCAAATTAACCTAGTTTGTGCCCCAAGATTTCATAATTGTCTTTCTCTAGCCCATATTTCGGAGGGATGTCCTCTCTTAGGAAATAATTAACTACTAGAGCAAATAAACATTGCATTTCAACGTCCTATTCAACGTCCTAGAAATGATCTATTTTCTCCAACTTACAATCAAGATTGGAGAAATCATCCAAATTTTACATGAAATCAGGAAAATTTCTCCGAAACTCCCACTTTAACCCTACAAATTTCTTAGAGGAAACATAGTTTCATTCAACACACTGAATAATTTTTAACAATCTAATTTTCCTTATCCATACCAGCCTTCTCGTCATCAAGCAGTAAATCTTATTTCTTTGAGTTCTGATCATGAAAAATATTTCAATGTCTTAGAAAAAGGTTTAGAGTCCATGATCAAAGGTTCTACACAAACCACCAACATGTTGACTCAGTCATCGAACACTCTAAATTCCTTCATGCAGACCTGTCAAATGCTCAACTCAAAGACTCAGGCCATAGCTAGGTTAGAAACTCAACTTAGTCAATTAGTTAGTGCCATGAGTGAAAGAGAGAAAGAAAAATTTCTAAGTCAACTTGTGGCAAATCCTAAGGACACTAGATCAAGTTCAAATCACCGAACTCAAGTGAATGCAGTTCATACCTTGCGATTAGGAAAATAGATAGATAATCAAGTTTGAATGCCTCCAAATCAAATCCATTTTTCCTCTTCTCCTATCCAAAACACTCATTCTGATAAATCAGCTCCTTCCGATGACCAAGAAACTGAAGCCGAAACTAAACCTAATCTAGATAGGTATAAACTTGTTGCTTCCTTTCCAGATAGACTTAGACCTAGGAAAAAATCTCCTTAGGTAGTAAAAATTCTAGAAACTTTTAAACATGTCAATGTCAACATTCCTCTCTTAGATGCAATCGAATAAATGCCCTGTTATGCAAAATTTCTAAAGGATATGTGCATCAAAAAAAGAACCACTAATATTTCTAAGAATGTCGTTTTATCTTCTAACCTTAGTGACATGCTTTCAAAGCCCATTTCCCAAAAATATAAGGACCCCGGTTGTCTTACTATTTTATGTGTCGTAGGAAATACCTTCATTGATAAGGCACTTCTAGACTGAGGAGCTAGTGTGATCTTCTTCCTTATTCAGTCTATCAGCAGCTAGGGGTAGGTGAATTGAAACCAACCAGATGCACCTTACAATTAGCTGAAAGATCCATAAAAATACCTAAGGGAGAAATAGAGGATGTTCTGATCAAGGTTGGGGAGTTTATTTTTTCCATTGATTTCATAGTCTTGAAAATGTAGCCTATTTTCAATCTTAAAGTCAAATCCCATTTATCTTTGGTAGACTATTCTTAGCAACCTCAAATACTATGATCAATTGCAAAACCAATCAAATAAAGTTATCTTTTAGAAACATGACTATTGATCTCAATGTTTTTAATCTAGAAAATAGCCCAGTAATCCATCTGATCAACCCCTAGAAGTAAACTTTATCTAAGAAATTTCTAGTTAACAGCAAGAGAGAGACTGTGAGTCAGATCTTTTTTTATCTAACTTGAGTTTTGAGGAGATCTTCGATGAGGACATTAAATTTTTAGAAGAGCCGGTAGATCAAGTATCTGCACTGAGATGGCAACCTGAACCTTTGGATATAGAACCCATATCCAACTTCATCCGTCTATACAGGAACCCCCTAAGTTAGAGCTCAAACATTTATCCAAAAATCTAGAGTACGCCTATTTAGGAGAGAATGAGACTTTACCAGTAATCATTGCTTCAGATTTGACACTCGATCAAAAGGGAGCCCTCTTAGATATTTTGAGAGAAAATAGGGAAGTCATTGGATGGACCACGGTTGATATCAAATGGATTAGTCCAACCATTTTTCAATATCGAATCCATTTGATAGATGATGCTAAACCTACTAGAGATCCCCAACGTAGGTAAGGATTCTTTATCTACACACAAAAAGACGCATCAGCTAAAAGCACTTCAAGAAAAGAGTCATCAATGCATAAAAAAAAGGAAAGTCACCTAAAGAGCCAACTATAGGTTCATGTACTGGAACCGAAAGAGATTCTTTTCTGACCCCCGAAGAGCCTCCAGGTGCAAGTGTAGGTTCAGGAGATGCCAAATGTTGCTTTTTCGAAGGTGGCGGAGGAGGAGGAACATGTAATGGCCTCTTCCCTTTTCCCCGTCCTCTACCGGGAGTTTCTTGATGAACCACAGGCTCAGTCGGTTCTCGGATGTTGATACCAACTTACGTTGGAGGCGCAGGTTGCTCACCAACCTGCCTCTGAGATGCGGGCTGCTCAACTGGCACTTCCCAATCGTCATCTGACATATCTTCTGCCAGAAATTCATGGAGTCCAGGAGCTCTACTCTTTGAACCCTTCTTAGAGAATGCCTTGTACCGCCGGGAGATCCAAAACAAGCTAGACTTGTTAACCTGGAAATCGGAATGAGGAACAATTACCTTGCTGTACCACTTGCAAAACCCCAGCGTCATGTAATAGTTGGGCGTATGTTGGGGAAGCGAAAACCTAGCTCAAGTGATCCCAACAACAAAATGGTACCAAGCACAAGCCCCATCAACCAAGCTCCCTGCACGTAACAATCCGGGATTTCTGATTCCGAATGTATAGCTGGTCATAACCAAATTGGCGAGCAAATCGGCATGGCAAATAGGGTTCGATGTAGCACTCCGTATCGTTCAGCCTAGCGACAAGGTGACCTGGTCAAATGTTTACCAACCAGTTGAAACACCCACTAGGCAAGCAAATGAAGCGCTCACTACTCATGCCATCTTCAAACTCATCTCCAGGATTTACGCCATCAATCAAGGAGAAACAACAGTAAAGACGATAATGGTCCTTGTTCTGAAGAACTCTACGAACCCCAGCAGGGTACTTGACCAACCACTTCGAACGTTCATATCTTTGAAGCAAGGCAACGTTCGCTCCACCAGGCATAGCTGCCGACATTAATGGAGAGCAGTGTTGAGTGAACCATATCACCAAATACGTATATGGTAACTCCACCCTAGAATTGGGCACTTGGTTTCTGATAATTATAATTTAATTATAATTTTATACCCTCATTACCTATTTTATATGAATAAATATCCTGCTAATAACTGTTTTTATCTTAATTTGCAGGCTAATAGAGTATTAATGAATAAGAGCCCATATGACTCAAATCCTCTGAATTTCTACCAATTTTGAAGCCCAAATTTGAAGACAAACGAAGGCCCAAGATACCCAAGAAATCCAAGAAGAATTCGTGCAAAAATATCAAGAAAAAGACAAAATTGGTTGGAAACCAATCGGTCGACCAATCGGTCGGCCGACCGATTGGTTTTCAACTGATTCCGAATTAAGGGCTGATTCGAACTCTTTGGTGGCCAAGTTTGATCCAATGGTTCATGTTCACTCCGTTGGGCTATAAATAGGGATAGAGGGGGAGAGGTTTGAGTGTGAAAAATTTTGTAAAAACTCCATTTAGAGAGGAGGGTTACTCTTAATTGAGAAGACCTTCTAAATTTGTAACTTTTAGTTGTAATTAATAAAAGAATTTTTTCACCTCTTCATATTTTTCTTTCTTCTCTTTATTTGATCATGAAGATGAAGATGTGATGAAGATGAAGATCAAGATGAAGATTTGCCTTCATCAAGAGGCTAAAACCCTCTTGGAATGTAGGTCTTCTCTTTTATCTTTTAATTTCTTGTATACTTTCTTTTCTTTTTCTTTTGGTAATTTAGATTTATTTTGATGCATTTAATTTCATGTCTTTAATTTATTGCATTACTTTCTTGCAATTTGTAGTATAGATTTATTTTCATGTCGATAATTTAGGTTTACTTTTATGTTCTTTTTCTTTTTGTAATTTAGATTTATTTTTATGTTCATAGTTAGATTTTACTTCTTTGTTCTTATTTTTTCTTTTTGTAATTAGTTTCTCTTCCATTCTCTTGTTTCTATTTTTCATTTAATTCAATAATGTGGAACTAAAACTTGTAGGAATTCTAGAATTGCATGAAACTTGTATTAATCTCATTTATAATTTGTGGATTATTCTCTTGAGCTTAAAATGATCATGTTTAGGATAATTAACTAGAGAACTAATTGGTAGAAGAAGAATTTGATAATCTATGCTTATCTTAAATAGTTTGATAGGTTATACTTATGAATTCTAGAATTACTATCTAGTTATTGTTCTTTTATGAATATTAATTTTACTTGGATATAATTTAATAGGTTATGGTTTCCTTAAGTGGTTTGATAGTCTATACTTAATAAATCTAAAGTAAAATGTGATAATAAGATATTAGTTCATATTTTAATAAGTGAGATAAACTAGTGGATTCAATTTTAGATTCCTCATATCTTTAATTGAATCCTCCATCTTCCTTCTTGATTTTTTAATCTCATTTCTTGATTTTCTTTCTTGCTTTTCATTTGTTTGTTTATTTTCCTTTATTCTTGATTATTGATTTCATTGATTTTTACTTCTCTCTCAATCTCATATTCCTCCATGTGCATATAATCTCAAACCTAGTTTTGTTATTATGTGCATATAACCACAACCACATTCTCAACTTTATTTTCTCCTCTTTTGCACATAATCGCATTCACTCTTCTAATCTTTCCACATCCACATTCATATTATTTACCACTCCTAATTTGTCACACACAACATAAGAATCAATATTGACCAAAACTCATACTTTCACCTTCCTCGTGGGATCGATAACTTTTTATACTATAACTTGGTAAGTTGTATACTTGTAACTTTAGGAGGTAATCATTTATTTTCTATCAAGTTTTTGGCACCGTAGCTGGGGAAGGTGCTTTTTAGTAAGATTTTAATTATTTTGGTTCTTTAATTTGTGTGTTTTCTTGTGAAGGAACTTGGAGCTTGAAGATTAAAGGTTGAAAATTGAAGATTGAAGAATTGCCTCCAAAGAGGCTGGGATGCTTTTGCGTGGATAACTCCTCATTTTAGTATTTTCAATTCCACCCTTTAGTTAGTTTCTCACAATTAGAGACAATTAGGATCTAAAAAAGAAAAAAAATATATATATTTGACTTATGTCAACCATAATAAAAATTCACCCTTCACTTTGAGATTTGGTAACAAGATAATAAATTCAAACAAGAGCTCTCTTTCTCACATTTGTTTGATTGTTGACCATAATTAAAAAAAAAATTTATTTTTACATCCTTTTGCAGTTGCTTTTAATTTCTAGGGTTGCATTGCATATAATAGTAGGAATTCACCAAAGTGATTTGCGCATCTTGATTTGACACTCACTTGAAAATATTTTTAAGGGCAAAACCCATTACTCAAGATAAGGTGAGGGATTTCATTACTCTTTTCTTAGCCCACAAATCACTAATTCCTCACTACACAAACCCAAGCCTTCTTAAAACTCATTAGACGTTGGCCCCTAAGGATTTGAGCTCATTAAGAAACAAGAAATTCTTAAGTGAACCGGTTCAAGTTTACTTGAATTAGTTGGTGTCTAAGGCAAGGTTTAGAGGTTGCGTAAAGCACTCCATAAGGAACGAGGTACTTAATTGATCTTTGATCTCCCTCTAGTACTATTCTTACCTGGCTAACTGACCGAGTAAACTTTGATCTTTTCACTAAAGGAGTTCTTGGTTAGGAGCTGGTCTAGTTGAGTTTAGGCTTAACCCTAGAATTTAAAGTGATTGATACAAGTGATTGCAATGATGTGTTTTAGTTAGGTTTTTCCTTTATCTTATTCCTTTTCTCATCATCTCATCTTTTTAGTCTTTTAGTTTTTCTTTTTCTTAAAAAATAACTTGTGTTTTTCTTAAAAATTAAAAAAGGGATTTTTTTGATTTTATTAGAAAAAAAATTGATTTTGATGTATGCAAGTTTGGATTAGGGATAATACCAATCGCTTAATCCGTTTCGAACCAATTTTTGAAGAAATGGCTAATCTTAATCCACCCATTCTTCAAGATGTGTGTTATCCAACTAGGAATGCAATCCCTTCTTGCATTAAGCTCCCCGATGTCAATGGAACTAATTTTGAGCTTAGACCGCATTTCATAAACATGCTTCCAAAATTCTTACGAGTAGAATCTGAAGACGCATATATTTTTATCTCCGAATTTGAAGAAGTTTGCCTTATGATTAAAATGAAGGACTTATCTGAGGATGCAATCAAGCTTCGATTTATTCCTTTTGCTCTTAAGGACAAAGCTAAGAAATGGCTTACCCACAGATTCTATCTCAACTTGGGGTGAATTTGTCACCGTTTTTGAAAAAATTTTCCTTATCCACAAAACGGTTAAGCTTAGAAACAGCATCATGAATTTTAAAATTATCCCGGGAGAGCCATTTTGGAAGTATTTTGATAAATTTAAGGATCTTCTCATCCAATGTCCTCATCATGGTCTAGAGAAATGGCGACTATGCCAAATTATCTATGAAGGATTGGATTATTCTTTAAAAACTTTCTTAGAATCTATGTGTCAAGGGGATTTAATGAAGAAAAATGCCAATGAAGCTTGGGATTTTTTAGAGAGTTTATCCGAGAAAATCATGTAGTGGGAACATTGTGATGATAGAATTTTATCAGTTTCCCAACCCAAAGCTAGTGGTCTTTCCTTCGAGTCAAACATAGCCTCTGAAGCAAAGATGGCTACAATCCTGCGTAGGTTAGAAGCCTTGGAAATCAAAGAACGAGCTCCAACACAAATCAATCAAGTTTCTGCCCCAGGTTGTCATAATTGTCTTTCTCCAGTCCATGTTTCAGAGGAATGTCCCCTCTTAGGAAACACTCAACCACTAGAGCAGATGAACGCTGCATTCCAGCGTTCTAGAAATAATCTGTTTTCTCCAACCTACAATCCGGGATGGAGAAATCATCCTAATTTTGCATGGAACCAGGGTAACTACTCTGCAAATCATAACATCACTCCCACTTCAAACCAATAATTTCCTAGGGGAAACACAATTCCATTCAACTCACCAAATAATTTCTCACAATCTAATCATCTTTTCAAACCAAAGATCCTCCTCCTCATCAAACAGTAAATCCTCCGAGTTCTGATCATGACAAACGTCTTAGTGTTTTAGAAAAGGGTTTAGAGGCTATGATTAAAGTTTCTACACAAACCACCAACATGTTGACCCAATCATCCAACACTCTAAATTCCTTCATGCAAACAATCGGCCAAGTGCTCAACTCAAACACTCAAGCCATCGCTAGGTTAGAAACCCAACTTGGGCAACTAGCCAATGCCATGAGGGAAAGAGAGAAGGGAAAATTTCCAAGTCAACCTGTTGTCAACCCTAATAACACTGGATCAAATCCAAACTAATCATGTCAGGTAAATGCGGTTCATACGTTACGATCTGGGAAACAAATAGATAACCAAGTCAGAATGCCTCCGGATCAAACTCCTTCTCCCATCCAACACACCCCTTCTGATAAAACAACTCCTTCGGATGACCAAGAAGCTGAAATCGAAACTGAGCCTAATCCAGAAAAGTATGCACCTGTTGCTCCTTTTCCAGATAGACTCAGACCTAGGAAAAACTCTCCTCAAGTAGAGAAAATCCTAAAAACTTTCAAATAGGTCAAAATCAACATCCCTCTCTTAGATGCAATTGAACCTATCCCCTCTTATGTAAAATTCTTAAAAGATTTGTGCACTAAGAAAAGAACCACCAATATTTCCAAGAAAGTCTTCTTAGCTGCCAATCTCAGTAACATGCTCTCAAAGCCTATGCCCCTCAAATATAAGGACCCCGGTTGTCCCACTATTCTATGTGTTATAGGAAATACCGTCATTGATAAGGCACTACAAGATTTAGGAGCTAGTGTAAACCTTCTTCCTTTTCAGTCTATCAACAGTTAGGTGTAGGCGAGCTTAAGCCAACAAGATGTACCCTACAACTAGCCAATAGATCCGTGAAAATTCCCAAGGGAGAGGTAGAGGATGTTTTGATCAAGGTTGGCGAATTCATTTTTCCTGTTGATTTTATTGCTTGGGAAATGCAACCCGTTTCCAATCTCAAAGGTCAAATCCCAGTCATCCTAGGTAGACCGTTCTTAGCAACCTAAAATGCTTTGATCAATTGTAGAACTGGTCAAATGAAACTATCTTTTGGGAATATGACCGTTGATCTCAATATTTTCAACTTAGTAAAACAACCTAGTGATCCATCTGATCAACCCATAGAGGTGAACTTTATTCAGGGGATTTCCAGTGAACAACAAGAGGGAGAGTGTGAGTCAGATCTCTGTTTATCTGACTTACTTCTTGAGGAGACTTTCGATGATGAAATTAGGTTAGATCCACTGGCCGATCATGTATCTGCAATTAGCTGGCAAAGTGAACTCTTGGATATAGAGCCCCGAGTCTAACTTTGCCCATCCATTGAAGAACCCCCTAAGTTAGAGCTCAAACCTTTACCTAAAAATCTAGAGTATGCCTACTTAGGGGGAAATGAGACTTTACCAGTCATCATTTCTTCTGATTTGACACCCGATCAAAAGGAAGCTCTCTTAGATATTTTAAGAGAAAATAGGGAAGCCATCGGATGGACTATGGCTGATATCAAAGGAATTAGTCCAACCATTGTTCAACACCGAATCCATTTGATAGATGAAGCCAAACCTACTAGAGATCCTCAGCGTAGGTTAAATCCGGCCATGAAAGAAGCTGTTAGGAAAGACATTCTAAAGTGTCTTGATCATGGGATCATTTATCCCATCTCGGATAGTTCATGGGTAAGTCCGGTCCAAGTAGTTCCGAAGAAATCTGGGATCACCGTGATCAAAAACGATGCTGATGAGTTGATTCCCACTCGAATCCAAACCGATGGCGAAGTCCAGATAGACTATAGAAAACTCAATTTGGCTACCTGGAAAGATCACTTCCCCCTTCCGTTCATTGACCAAATGTTAGAACGTTTAGCTGGACACGAATTCTATTGTTTCTTGGATGGATATTCAGGATACAATAAGATTCCCATTGCCCCGGAAGATCAGGAGAAAACCACCTTTACATGCCCATATGGAGCCTTTTCTTATCGACACATGCTTTTTGGGCTGTGTAACGCACCCGCCACGTTCCAACGGTGTATGATTAGTATTTTCTCCGACATGGTAGAGAGATTCCTAGAGATCTTCATGGATAATTTTTCTATTTTCGGTGACTCATTCTCAGAATATTTTCATCATCTTAAACTGGTCATGTCGCGATGTAGGGAGAAAAATCTAAATCTCAACTGGGAGAAATGTCACTTCATGGTCAAACACGGCATTGTCGTAGGGCATGTAGTTTTGAATAAGGGTATCGAAGTAGACAAGGCTAAGGTAGATCTCATTTCTAACCTTCCTCCTCCCAAGAACGTCAAAGATGTTAGATCATTTCTTGGCCATGCCGGGTTTTATCGACGTTTCATCAAAAATTTTAGCAAAATTGCTAGACCTTTGACCAATCTCTTAGCCAAGGAAACACCATTTGACTTCTCCCCTGAGTGCTTCAAAGCTTTTGAGTATCTAAAAAGGAGCTTCACTCTATCATTCATCCACCCGACTGAACCTTACCCTTTGAACTGATGTGTGATGCATCTGATTCCGCAATTGGTGCTGTCTTAGGACAACGAATTGAAGGGAAACCACATGTGATCTACTACGCCAGAAGGACTCTGAATGATGCTCAGCTAAATTACTCTGTCACAGAAAAAGAGTTTTTAGCTGTAGTCTTTGCCTTAGAAAAATTCAGGTCCTACCTCATCAGTTCTTTGACCAAAGTCTTTACTGATCATGCCACACTTAAGTATCTTTTGACCAAGAAAGATGCTAAAGCTCGGCTCATTCTATGGATCCTTCTACTTTAAGAGTTTGATATCCCAAATTCTTGACAGAAGAGGAGCAGAAAACCTTGTAGCAGATCATCTTTCTAGAGTCCCGAGCGCACCAACATCAATCGTTCCAATCAATGAACATTTCCCAGATGAGCAACTCCTACAAGCCCAATCTGTTCCGTAGTTTGCTGATATTGTAAACTACTTAGTCACGAAATAGATCCCCTCTCATTGGTCTAAACAGGATAGATCCCGTTTTCTTTCCCAGGTAAAATACTTCTATTGGGATGATCCGTATCTGTTCAAGTATTGTCCTGATCAGATCTTTAGGAGGTGCATTCCAAGTGAAGAAACTAGGAGTGTTCTATCTTTTTGTCACGAGCAAGCATGTGGGGACCACTTTGGCCCAAGAAAAATAGTTGAGAAAATTCTCCAGTGTGGACTATATTGGCCCACTGTGTTCAAAGACTCTTATGAGTTTTGCAAAACCTGTAATCGTTGTCAACTCTTAGGAAAAATCACTAGAAGAAATATGATGCCCTTACAACCCATTTTAGTTGTTGAGCTTTTTGATTTGTGGGGTATAGATTTCATGGGACCATTTCCAAATTCCTTTGAAAATATCTACATTCTAGTAGCTGTAGAGTACATGTCGAAATGGGTTGAAGCGGTTGCTTGCAAGACTAATGACAACAAGGTTGTTGTCAGGTTTCTGAAGGAGAATATTTTATCCCGGTTTGGAGTGCCCCGAGCGATCATTAGCGACAACGGTACACACTTTTGTAACCGTTCTTTTGAGGCTTTGATGAGGAAATATTCGATCACACACAAATTATCGACTCCTTATCACTCCTAAACCAGTGGTCAAGTAGAGGTCACGAACAGACAAATCAAATAAATCTTAGAAAAAACCGTTAATCATAATAGAAAAGATTGGTCTGTTAAACTGTGTGATGCTCTATGGGCATACCGTACAACCTTCAAAACCAATTTGGAGATGTCACTGTACAGACTTGTATTTGGAAAAGCTTGTCATTTACCCGTTGAGCTAGAACACCGAGCGATGTGAGCTATTAAACAGTTGAATCTTGATTTAGACCCGGCAGGAAAAACAAGAATTCTCCAATTGAATGAGTTAGAAGAAATTCAAAATGAAGCATATATAAACTCAAAAATTTACAAAGAGAAAACCAAGATTTTTCATGATAATTCAATTTTACGGAAGAATTTCACACCGGGACAAAAAGTTTTACTCTACAACTCGAGATTGCATCTTTTTCCCGGAAAATTGAGATCAAGATGAACGGGTCCATATTTTGTTAATCAAGTTTTCTCAAATGGGGCTTTCGAGATAGAAAATCCTAAAAATGGTCATATTCTCAAAGTTAATGGTCAACGTTTAAAACCATTTTTAGAATTTTCTACACTCGGAGAAGAGGAGGTGTTGGTTCTTCATGAACCACACTATTTGTAAAATATTAAAAATAAAAAAATAAAAAGAAAAATTTTATATCCTCATGTTGTTAGCTCATATAATAATAAAAAAAAAGAAATAAATATTAAAAATAAATAAATAAATTCTATTAAAGAGCCTATATAACACATTGTTTTTTTCTCTTGGCTCATTAATATAGTCCACACAAAAAAAAACAATTTTTTTTCTCGAGAGCCCGTCAAGCCCAGTCCACAACAAAAAAAAAATAAGAAGAAAAACAAATTTTTTAGCCAAACCCATGAGGCTAAGGCCCTTTAAAAAATACATTTTTTTCTCCGCAGCCCATAAAGCCCAGCCCACAAAAAAATAATTCAAAAACCACCAACCGGTTGGCCAACCGATTGGCCAACCGGTTGGAAGTGAAAAAAAAACCGGAGAGAAAAACCGAATTCTATCTCTCCAATTCTCTCCAAAATTTCGATTTTCTTCGTCGATTGTCACTCTAAGTTGAAGCTCACGGGTTTGGGGTCCGATCGAACATGTTCTTGCAACAAATTCTCACCAAATCAAAGGTATAAACCCGAAACCCTAACTTCTTAACTTTCTGCAATTTTCTTAGTTTTTGGGTGTAATTGGTTGAGAGAACTTGCTGTAAATGATCATAGATGATGTTATAAACCAATTGAAACAACTTTGTACAAGGAATCGGTGTAAAAATCCACCGATTAGTTCGCCCAGCAATGAACCAATCGGTTATCAGTTGGCCAAGCGATTGGCTAATCAGTTGGCCAACCGATTGGTGGCCAGAAAATAGGAATTTGCATGTTAAACCCTAAAACTTCAAAATTTTTGCAAATTTACACCCTCATTTAATAATTTAACATCATACTCTTATCATTCAAGATAATGGCTGTTTGGTGTAAAAATCTCCTCTCGGATTTATATTGGTCGAGTTGTTTGTTTAAAAATCAAGAATTGCTTTTTACAACAGAAGCGAATGGAAGGCCCTTCTTGTTTAACGTGGGTTCGTCGGTAGCGGTAGGACGCCTCCCTCGATGCTCGAGTCGAGTTTGCTTCCCTTGGACGATTCGGTCGACGTTGCGGTCGAGCTTCAGTACGCAGTAGAAGCTCCGGTGTGGTTGAGTTTGGTTCTACCCGAGCTTGCTTGGATGAGCTACGATGCAAGAGTTTGCAAAGAGCTCGAAAGCCTCCAGTTCTGAGAATTCAGATGGAGTCTACTTCAACAATGCAAGCCTTTGCTCAAGCTTGAGCCAATGGACTAAGAGAGTAATTCTTTAGCCTGTTCCTTCTTCCCAGCAGTAGTTTCCCAACCTTGTTGACAGCCCCCCTCTTGTTGCCAAGGAGGCTTATAAATAGGCCAAGGGGTGGGATAGGCCACCCCTTTGGCTTGTGGGATGTGACCACTGATAGGTAAGGGGCACCATGCTCTCCTCTAGCTTTGGAATGTGACCACTGATGAGGTAATGAGAGCTACGCCTTATCATAACCCAGGATGTGCAAAGTGGGTGGGCAGGCGAGCCTCTTGAACGCCAGCGAGCTTAAGGGCGAAGCTTATCAACAAGCAAGGTCAACTGGCGGACTCTTGGCGGCAAGCGGGTCAATCGGCGGCCCCTTTGGCGGCGCGTTTGATTCGGCAGTGAACGGCATGCAGTGTGGTTGAACTCGTATCGGCGAGTTCTTCTAACGGGCGAGCTTTGCCGAGCAAGTGGCCACCCCCTTGACTTTTGGGATGTGACCACTAATGGGTGAGGAGCACCATGCCCTCTAGCTGCGGGACGTGACCGCTATAGGGGTAATGAGAGCCATGTCTCATCATTACCCAGGACGTGAAAAGTGGGTGGGCCCACTTCCCTAAGTAAGCAGCCACTGGCACTGTTCAGACAGGCGAGCGGGCGAGCTCGAGAGCTATTTAAATATTCAGACGAGCTTGCTGGATAGGCGGGGCCAATTGGCGGGTCTGCTCAACGAGTGAACTGGCGTCTGTTGTGCAGGCGAACCCCTTGCAGGCATGCTTGGTGCACGGGCGAGTTTGACTGGTGAGTGATGTTGGACTCGTGGGCGAGCTCAGCTCGTGGGACGACCTCGTGCGGGTGAGCTCGTTAAACAAGCGGCACTTGAGCTCTTGTCGGCGAGCTCAACGAGTGGGATGACCTCGTGCAGGCGAGCTCATTAAACAGGCGGCACTTGAGCTCTTGCAGGCGAGCTCAACGAGTGGGACGACCTCGTGCGGGCGAGTTCGCCAAACAGGCGGCTCTTGAGCTCTTGTAGGCGAGCTCAACGAGTGGGACGACCTCGTGCGGGCGAGTTCGCCAAACAGGCGGCTCTTGAGCTCTTGTAGGCGAGCTCAACGAGTAAGCTGTGTTGAGCTCGCGCAGGCGAGTTCAATCTTTGACTGGCGGGATTGGCGATTTTTTCCGTCTACAAGACCCCCTTCAAAGTTTTCAGACCTAAATCAAGTTAGATGTGGTCTGGAACACTTTGAATGAGCAAAATTACTGGCCTGGGTGCATCTAACCATCTTCGTATGGTTTGAGCTTTTCGGGCGGCTCTGGCGAGGTTTGGGCGAACTCGTGCTTCGGACGAGCTCTAACGATCGACAGGCGAGATAAGCCACGTGTCTATTCACTAGCTAAGGCGGTGCGCGCATGTCAGATTGCATTGAATGTGATCTGATGAGCGATGCTTCGTCTTCATGCACGCGATCTGAGCCGTTGATTTAATGGCGCTCTGATCTCGCCCGTTGTTTGGGCGAGAGGTCGTGCTTTGAACCGCCAAATCTTGGCCATTCGTGTGGAATGCTAACCGTCCCGCCTCATTCGTGGCCGTTCGATTTGAACTGTCGAATCGGATCGTTGTGAACGATCTGATCAAGTGAGCTGTCGAATCTCAGCCGTTGAGATCGCTCTATAAGAGTTGATCTCCTCCTTCATCGAGAGGCTACTGCACTCGATTCTCTTCGCTCGAGCTTCACAAAGAGAACCAGAACTCTCGCCTTCATATCCGCCATGGCCTTCAAGAAGACTGTGTCAAAAGGAAGGAGGACCGCTTCCTCGCGTGATGCCGACGCCGTTGCCGCCACCGTCGCTGCGGCTCAAACTCTCTCTGGTACGTTTCGGAGATGAGAAGAACATTCTTCGTTCATCTGGGGCGGGCTTCGTCCACTCAGGTAAAGTCTTGATACTCAGGCGGGTTTCGCCTACTCAGGCGAGGCCACTCTCTTCAGGCGAGCAGGCTTGTCAGGTGAGTTCTGTCTCACCTGGTGAGCTTTGCCAGATTAGGCGAGCTTTGTTGGCTCGCCTATGCGGTAGGGCTCGCTTGGAGCCAATGGCCACGCCTGTCTCCTTTTCTAGGTCGATGTTTCTAACACTTTTTTCTCACACTTGTGCAGCTCGAGAGGAGGTTTCTCTTAGCAAGTCTCGCAATCTGAGATCTTCTGGGAAGAGGCCTCTAACTGCGGAAGAGGCGGATCGTTATGAAGCGTTGGCACGCAAGAGGGGCTCTTCCCAGGCTAGGCCTTCAGACTCTGAGCCTATTGCGATCTCTGACGATGAGGAGGAGGAGCGAAATAACTCGACTCCCGCCTGGCCCATACTCCTCAACCTCAGTGTAGGCCAGGTTTCCCTGATCCGGCTAGCATCGGAGATCACGGATGGAAGCCGCCCGTTGACGATGATGGGCCCCTCCCTTGGATCCAACCTCTTGTCGTAATTGTTCCAGGTTAGGGGTCTGCTGATCCCGACTCCAGTACTGTGGGGGGTGTCCTCCAGCAGTTGGAGAACGCTTTGAAACAGGTGATCTCTGCCATCGGCGTCGGGTGGGGAACCCTCACGGCCTTCCACCCTTCCTTGGTAAGCTGCTTAGGGGAGGTTCAACGTGTTGGCGGTGATCGGCTAGCCATACGTCGTGACCGGAAGCTTGCCTAGTGGGAGGGCTTTGCGCATCGTTTGGAGGAGCTAGTCTTTGGTGATCCGCGCAACGAGATGTGGCGCCTCATAGGGGAAGCTCGAGTCAGGATAATGCGGGAACGCGAAGCTCGAGCGCAACGCATATTGGAGCAAGAGGCGATTGTCGTGGACCTTCGCGAGCGACAACGCAGTTTGCAGCGCGAGACGGGGTCTTATGTCCTGGAGGACCTTCAACGTGAGAGCATCAGCGTCCATCGCGCTTTCACGAAAGCGTACCGAGTCCTTCACGCATTGCATCGCGAAGAGGAGGCTTCCGTTCCTGCACTTTCTGAGGAGAAGCTGGAGAAGGAGGCAGAGGCCCAGGTCCGGGCGAATCGGGGAAAAGAGTTAGCTGATCTCAATGCTGAACTGGCCTCATTAACGGTGTTAGATTGTGCCGACTAGATCTGGAGCTCTGCCTCGATTTTGGGACATTTTGTTTCTTTTGAACGTGTTGTCATAACTTTGTTCGAATGTATTGTCTCAAAATCCCTTGATGAATGCAGCTTTATGTTTGTTTATCTCTTCATTGTCCCGAGCGCCTTCGATTGCACTAATTGGGCTGAGTCTTATGAGAGGGTTTGATGAAGTTCGGGCTAACTTCATTTTTGGGCGAGCTCAATCCTTGGGCGAGCTCAGGCCGCTTGGCAGGCGAGCTCATATCTCGCGCTCAATCACTTGGGCGAGCTCAGGCTGCTTAGCATGCGAGCTCATATCTCGCGCTCAATCACTTGGGCGAGCTTAAACCAAGGGCAGGAGAGCCCGACCTTAGGCGAGCCCAAGCCGTTGGGAGGTGCGCTTGACTTTCGAGGAGGTTTGATCTTCCTCTTGATTCGTGCCTTCAGTTGAGGCTTTGACTGGGTTTGGGGCTAGGACTTAGCCTCTTTGTTAGGTCCCATCATCAACTTGGAAGGGTTTATAAATGGTGGACTATCTTACCCATCTTTTGGCTGCCTCTTCATCTCCTTCTTCTTCCTCGGCAACTCCATGGCTGCACCGTCGTTGCCTGGCCCGAAAGCGCCTCTTGATCGAAGTGCTGAGATCATGAGACTTCGTCAGGAGCTGACCCAAATTCAAGGTCATCCCGCGGAGGAGCTTTGCATACTCAGCCGCTTGATCGAGCTACTGTTAACTGAGAAGGAGATGCTTTAGGGCGTCATCCACAGTCAATCAATAGCTCGGTGGGAATTGGACTGTGATAGGGATGCGTGGAGCCTCGAATGCCGTGCTCTTCGCAAGACCGTTCGGCGTTTGAAGTGGCGCTTGAAGAAAGATCCCTGGGTTTCTACGAGCGAAGATTCCGATAGCGACTAGGTGTCATGTAGATGAATCTAGATGGCCATGTGCCAGTTAGGCCTGTGATGTTATTTAGGTTTCGAGATGCTTTTGTTCTCTTCGTTCGAAATGTGGTCATGACTTCTGTTTGCATGTGTCATCATAACTTTGCTCGAATGTATTATCTCAAAATCCCTTGATGAATGCGATGAAGCTTCACGTTGCATTTCAAGGAACTTATGTGAGGATTGCCAAACGAACTCAACTCTGGGAGAGATTAAGTCATTTGGCAAGTGAGCCCAATCTTGGGCGAGCCCAAACCATTTGACAGGCGAGCCCAATTTTGGGCGAGCTCAAACCGTTTGGCAGGCGAGCTCAATCTTGGGCGAGCTCAAACCATTTGATAGGCGAGTCCAATTTTGGGCGAGCTCAAACCATTTGGTAGGCGAGCTCAATCTTGGGTGAGCTCACGCTATTTGACAGGCGAGCTCGTGTTTTGGAGCGACATAGGCCACATGTCTTCTCGCCAGATGGGGCAACGTGGGCGTGTCAGATCGCATTAAATGTGATCTGACGAGGGCGCCTCAACTTCACGCGCTCGATCTGAGCCGCAGGATGGGAGGCGCCTTCGATCTGGTCCGTTCGCTTGGTGGGAGATCGTGCCGAGATTCGTGCTAGCTGGTGAATCTCAGTCATCGAGATCTGTTTAAGCCGACGAATCTCCACCGTCGAGATTTGCCTATATAAAGCACTCGTCTCCTCCGCTAGGAAGCCACAGTGCTTTCAAAATCCACCGCCCAAGTTTTCAAAGAAAACTCAAGGTTATAATTCGGTCGTAATGGCTCCCAAGTCGAAGAAGACCGCATCAAAGGGGAAGGGGTTCGCCTCTTCCTCCGCCATCACATACTGGCGCCACAAGCCTCGCCGGTAGTTGGGGAACTGGGGATAGACATATTCCTGCCGTTTTCGGCGGTCTCGCTTATTCGTGAAGTTCGGTCATACTGGCGAGCTCGCTTGACAAGCGGACTCTTGCCTTCGTTTAGGCGAGTTTGGTTGTCTGGCGAGGTTCGTCATGACAGGCGTCTTGTCTTCAGGCGAGACTCTGCTTTTTGTCAGGCGAGCTCAATTGCTTCGCCTGTGAAGGGGCTCGCCTGTTTTAAAGAGACGGTCTTTGAATTGCCGAGTCAGCTCTTTTAACTCCCTTTCGCTTTGTTTTGCAGCTACCTTTTCTGACGAAGTCCTCCCGAAGAGTACAGCCATTGGCCTTGCCGGTGGTGCGGGTTTCTCGGCTCCTCCTAGGTTTCCTTTCCTCGACCCAGTGCTAATTTTTCATGCTAACCAAACTATGGAGTTGCGGCGACGCGTATCCGAGGGGCACTATTTGACGCTACGGGAGCTAACCACTGATGTGGCGATGCTGAGCGACCTGCGTTGTGAGATGGTGAAGCCTGACTTCATGTTTGGTGATGCCATAGTTGACCCCTCGGTCATGCTCCTAGGCGAGAGCAAGTGGCTGCGTGAAGTTGGTGGGGTCCGATACTTTCTTCCCAACATGATGCGGGGATTTTCACTGGTGGAGCTACGCTCACTTTCTGTTCCCAGGAAAATGAACTGGGATTTGACTCCGGCTCAGGATGGGGTTACTTGCGGAACTTTCACGGGTTCCAAAGCTGGATATGGGGTCGACAGTTCCCATCGGGACGTGACCGCCCTTCACCCCGGCCTCCTACAAAATTAGTTCCCTATGGGCGAAATGCCAACGGTGGCAGAGACCTTCCGTCATCGCTTCTTCAAGGTAGGGGGACAGTTTTGCCCGAAGGACTTCCGAGCACCAGGTTGGGTTCACTCGTCTGCCGGCAACAGCCCTTGGTGGCATAGAATTACCGAGTTCGTACTGGCAGAGAACTCCGATCTTCAGGGATCCGAATTGTACAGGGCAATCAGGGCCACTCAGCATGGCATTAAGATCCACGCACCTCAGTTTCAGAGTATCTTGGAGCTCTATTGTCCAGATAGCGGTACCTTCTACACGCCCAATGAAGAGTTAGGGTTGGCGCTCCACGAGATGCACGAGGTATCAGGCCTGCCGATGGGGGAGTTCCCATATGAAGAGTACGCCCCCAGCCAAACGGAGCTCGACCACCTTTCAACCCACTTCCCTCAAATGGTGGAGACTCTATGGGAGCTTCTCTGCCACTACCGTATTTGCCTGGGCACCCTTGGGTCAGTGGACCATAAGGGTAGCAAGAAGAGGAATGCCAGGATCAGCCACAAGAATTGGGTGGACTACTTGTTCTCTCACAACGATGACAAGAAGAGGCCTATTCCTCCGCTGGGTGTGTGTGACGCGGCAGCGATAAATAATCGGATGTCCGAGAGCAGCGAGTCAGAGACTCTTGATCACGACGAAGGGGGATTCCTAGAGAGAACTACTTTCGCATCCTACCATCACCATGCGGGGACTCCGATCTCGTCCAAGGCCCTACTTGCCGGTTATTTGATATTGTGGTTGAAGAGGTGTGTGGTTCCCACGCACTCATTCGAGGTGATCCTAGTGGATGTTGTCTATCCGGCCGTCCGCCTGGCCTACGGGCGGTCCTATGCACTGGTGTCAGCAATGACGGCCTGCATACAGACCGGCCTTTGGAAGTTGTCGGCGCAATTCTGTCGCGTCGCATTTGTCGAGGTGGACGGGGGAGAGGAGATTGCTAAGACTCCAAACCCTCGGATCAGCTTGCCGTACACATACCTGATGGCATGGTTCGTGTTACACTGCGAGTGCTTGATGAGTGCACCAGCAGCACCCCAGGAAGGCGGGACTGTCTCGTTCATTCAGCGGCTCGAGACTTGTTCTAGGAAGTTCCGGGACGTTGTGGAAATGAGGAAGGCGTTGTCCTTCTTTGGCAACTACGACTTCTTTCGGTGTTTCCCCTACTTCTCAGGCGGGGGTTATGGCGAGTCTCTTCGGGACGGTTCAACCACGGACCAGCATACCCTCTTGACCCTTGGCGGCTTCAGGTGGCTGGTTAACATCCGACCTGGTTACCATCTCCTTCGCACGGGTTCGTTATACCTCTTGGAACCCTACCTTCCTAGCCGTTTCTCGCGCCAGTTCGGATACGACCAGCTCTATGTTGGGAATATTAATCCCCAGCTGAAATTCAAAGGGGGTTTGGTAGACGGAGCGCGGGGGTGGTTTTGGACACACGCCGGCTACACCGGTGCGTGCTTCGAGCTGCCTTTGAGGGATCATATTCTTCACCACTCGTTCACCTACTGCAAGTGGTATCGGGGCGTGAGTACTTCTCCGGAGGGGTTTGACATTTACACATCTTGCTTGACTGAGCGCACACGTCGATCGAGAGGTCATTCCCATACACCTCAGCGGGGAGAACGTCATCATGCTGAGGGGTCCGACGTACCTCAGAGGGAGGAGGTTAAAGCAACTCCGGTCGAGGGGTCTGAAGCACTTCCTACCGAGGAGTTCTCCAAGGCGAGCTGGGAAATGGGATTTCATGGGGGTTTGGGTGGCGACCTGATGTTGGCCTTTCATACTCCCTATGACCCAACTCATCCCTGGTTTAGCGACGAGAGAGAGGCCCCTCAGGAACTGGTTAGGGCTGGAGAGCGCTTGGAGGGGGCTAGGGATGTTATCGCCGGCCGAATGCAGATGCCAACTTCCACCCCCACTCCTTCACCTTCGCCGAAGCGTCAAAGGGAGGAGGGCGCAAGTTCAGCTGGCGAATGGGTGGCCAAGAAAGCTTGCCATGAAGAGGTCCTTCCCAACATTGGGCTTGCCGTGACCACATCGGGGGTTCTGGTGGTGACGTGCGAGCAACAGGTGTTGACTCGGCCCGACGCGCCGCTTGCTTCGGGAGGTACGCGCTCTTAGGTCCCTCTTGTCGCTTGAAAAGCCGAATATGATTAACTCAGGCTCCCCTTTTTTGGAGGTACGACAGGCGCCGCCGTTCAGGTCCCTTCGGGGGATGAAGAGGAAAACGCCTCGGATCATGAAACGGTCTCGTCCCCCAAGGGAGAGGAGGTTGGAGGAGAGGCGCTAACATCGCTCGAGGAGGAGACGATCCAAGCCGAAGTGTTTCCCTCCGAAGAAGGGGTGTCTGCTCAAGGTGAGGCGCCAGCTCAAAGAGAGGCGTCCGTTAGTGAAGAGGCGTCTGCTCATGTAGAGGAGACGTTGAGTCAAGGAGAGGTGTCGACTCAAATGGTTGTTGTGGCCGGCACCCCAGCTCAGGCCCTGTCTACAAAAGATACTTCTCTCTCTCCCCCTGCCCGTCTCAAAAGGAAGCTCGTAGAGACCACGATTAAGGATTTCCAGAAACCACGATTAAGGATTTCCAGACCCTTCTCCGTGATAGCGTCCGAATGGTGTTGGACGGAGGCTGCTCTTTTGGTGAACTCAAGCCCATGCTGCAAATGTACCTAGGTAATCTAACTACTCTGATGGGTACGGATGCAGCTTCGCCATTTCAACGACGTCTGGCGTCGGCGGAAAGAGACGCCGAAGAACTGCTCGCCCTTCGCTCTAAGAATCTCTTGGACTTGGCCTCTAAACGTGTGCGGTCCGTTTTAGAGGGACAGAGGCAATTTTTGGACCAGACCATGGCTGAAGAGGCTAGGCTGGCTGCAGAAGTGGGGCGGATTTCTATCGAAGGTGAAAAGATGGAGGAGGAACGTCAAAAAGCCAGTGCTTTCCTGGCAGACATGGCCAAGTCCATATCAGAAGCAAAGCAGACCATTGCCGAACTGCAGACCTTCTTGGCCGTTAAAGAACCGGCTCGTGAGTAGGCTTTGAAAGAGCTGGAGGAGCTCGAGGGTCAGCAGTAATTGATTCTTGCCGATTTCGAGGAGAAGAGCAGGGCCCTAGAGAAGACAAGGAATAAACTTCACAACGCCGTCTCGCTCACCAAAGAAGACATCCGCCAGAAGGTCCTCACTACCTTGGAGGAGGAGCATCAGATGGCGGTTCGGGATGCCGAGTCACGTCTAAAAAGATTTTGATCTTCAACTTGGGCGTATTCCCCTCTTTTGTATCCTGTCAATTTTCCTCCATTATGAATGAGAATCGGACTCCTTTTCTTTCGTGTCATTTGATTGTTTCGTCATGAATGATTCGTACACGTGGTCCTTGGTTCTTATCCTCTGGACTGATGACTCTTAGGATTTTTAGCAAACCCTCAGCTATTAACGGATTTGATTTGCCTTTACCGATTATCGTTTGAATCGGGCTAGCCATACTATTCCCCTCAGTATGATGAGTTATCGAGAAGTTCTTTTTAGGCTCAACGCTAAAACTCCTTCTCTACCCATAATCGCGTGAGGCGTCAGGTTGGGATAACTACAACTGTTAAGTTATAATCAGGTTGGGCCGTGTCGTTGATCGTAACATCTCAGCCCGGGCTTACTGGTCATTTGTGGGAGTGGCTGGAGTGTCGAAGGGGCACATTGCTTGGTGGGCCGTCATCGACGAGCAACCTCATTGACGGTGTTAGGATAATCAAATCGTTCAGGGACGTATGAGTATGACGATTGATTGATATAGTAGCTCATCGCATGGTAGGCTACTACCCATCGGTCATTCTAATAGAATTAGAACGTACAGAAAAGGATCAGGCCGTTCAGGAATGTATGAGTGTGACGACTGATCTAACTATCAGAGGTGATTGTTAACATGATAGTTTTGTAGACCCACCATCCTATTGACGAGGATTGGAGAGGGAATCTGTCAGAGGTGATCGTTAACCTGACAAGTATTTGTTGCGATCGGGGCAACTTTGAGGACCCACCATCCTATTGACGAGGATTGGAGGGGGAATCTGTCAGAGGTGATTGTTAACCCGACAAGAATTTGTTGCGATCGGGGCAACTTTGAGGACCCACCATCCTATTGACGAGGATTGGTAAGTTGGTCGCCAGAGGTTTAGTGTTAACATGGCAGTGGGAGTGATCCCTATTTCCTGTTGAGGAGGACTAGCGGGAGAAATTTGGAAGGAGCAGTTTATACTCATGTACTTGTCGGAGTCTGGCAGTTGCAGGAAGACTACGGGTAGTACTTCTTCAGGAATTTTTCATTGATGGGCATCATGATCTTATCGCCACTTGGCTTGACGAGGCGATAGGCTCCGTTCGAATAGACTGTTTCTATCACGAATGGACCTTCCCATTTGGGCTGGAACTTCCCTTTCTTCTTGGAGTTGAGGATCATTGGCCGTCGGACGGCTAAGACCAACTCTCCTTTCTGGAAAGACCTATGTTTGACCTTCTCGTCGAAAGCCTTAGAGATCTGGGCCTGGTAAAACTCGATGTGCTGTTGAGCCTTAAGCCGCTTCTCATCTAACGCCTCTAGTTCTGCGAGACGCCGGCGATGATTCTCCTCATTCGACATCCCTGTCGCAAGTGCGACGCGTAAGGATGGGATCTGAATCTCGAGTGGTAGTACGGCTTTGCAACCGTATATTAGCGAGTATGGTGTGGTGCCAGTGGGAGTATGGACTGTAGTACGATACGCCCACAAGCTTTCACCGAGCTTTTCATCCCAATCACGCTTGCTATGGGATGTTAGTTTGGTCAGGATCTTGATGATCATCTTGTTGAAGGCTTCAGCTAACCCGCTATCGATGGGTTGTAAGTCGCGGATCGATAGGTTCTCAGATTCTAAACTTGTCCGCGAGCAGGGTGAGCACGAGACTAACGAATTGCGGCCCGTTGTCATGGATGATGCGCCTCGGGACGTCGTACCGGTATATGATATGGTGTTTAATGAACCTTATCACACTACTGGTTTTGACTTCTCGCAAGGGGACCGCTTCGGCCCACTTGGAAAAGTAGTCAATTATTGCCAGGATGAAGCGATGTCCCTTTGCTGATGGCGGCGATATTAGCCCGACGATATCCATGCCCCATGTTTCGAATGGCCATGAGATTATGGGATCTGAGGTCTTGGTGGTATCGTATGTAATTAAGCGTGGATCGGCGTGGCGGCGCTGGCATAAGCAACAGAGTCACTGACCATTCTGGGCCAATAATAGCCCATTCTTCGTAGGCGGTCCTAAAGTTTGGGTCCCGGTTGGTGGGCGCCGCAGGTACCATCATGGGCTTCCTATAAGCCTCCTGTGCTTCTGTCGGTGCGAGGCATCGAAGCAGCATGCCGTCATACGACCTTCGATATAACGTCTTCATCATCGAATCGAAGTAAAATCTGGGTGCGCGCCTGCGAATAGAATCCCGCTCCTTAATGTCCTCGGGTAGTATACCGTACAAGACATAGTCGATGATCGGGAAGCGCCAATCTCTTGGCTCTAGTTGGCTTGTGCCCTGGTGAGCCGTGTTCACCTCTGGGGCGTATTCTGGTCGAAAGAGCCGTCGGCTCGCAACGGTGACATGTTGGCTTGTCCCTGGTGGTTGAGCCAAGTTAGCTGCCAGCGAAGCTAGGGCATCTGCGTGCGTGTTCTTGGAACAGAGCACATGTTCAATGCGAAAACTATCGAATGGCCTGGCTAGTTCGACTGCCTGGCAGTGACATGGGACCAAATCATCATTTCTGACCTCATATTCCCCCGTCATCTGTCTGATGATAAGCTGAGAATCACCATAAGCCTCGAGGTGCTTCATCCCCAGCTCTTTGGCCAGGTTGAGTCCGATGAGTATTGCATTGTACTCAGCCACGTTGTTGGAACATGGCTCTTTAGAGAGAAGGCTTGGGGTAATACGTGGTTTTGTGGAGAGACCAAGACCACCCCCACTCCTGCAATGATAGACCCGTTGGTCCCTACTCGAGATGCGTCATCGAAATACAGTCGCCAGATTTCTTCCCGTGAGGTTGTGTTAACCTCATGGGTTTCATCTGGTATGTCTTCGAACAACTCCGTGTTTGACCCGAGCGGGTGGCTAGCCATGAGATCGCAGATGGCTTGCCCTTTAATGGATTTCTGCGGCACGAAATGGATGTCGTACTGGGACAACAAGAGCGCCCACCTTGCCAGGCGCCAATTTAGGGATCCAGGTTGTGTCATGAAGACTCGGATAGGGTTCATCTTTGAGATGACATGAATAGTCTGACCGACGAGGTAGTGTCGCATTTTCTGGATTGCAAACACTAGGGCCAGGCATTCTTTTTCGACCATGGGGTATCTTCGTTCGGCTCCTTGCAAAGTCCTACTCAGGTAGTATACGCCCTGCTTGTGACCGGCGTCGTCATTCTATGCTAGGAGGCGACGGGGAGTGTTAGTCGCTAAATGCATTATATGAGGAAAGGCTTCGAGGCTGGAGCCGATCTGAGTGGGTTCGAAAGATAATTCTTGATCTCTTTGAATGCTTGTTGGCAAGATTCGTCCCATGTAAATGACACCCCTTTCTTCATCAGTTTAGAGAAGGGTTGGCATTTTCCTGAAAGATTTGCGATGAATCTTCGGATATATGCCAAGCGTCCTTGCAGTCCTCTCAATTCTTTGAGATTTCTGGGTGGTTGGAGTTCTTGGATGGCTCGGACTTTATCGGGATCGACGTAAACCCCCTTTGTCGTAACGACAAAACCAAGAAATTTGCCACTGGACATCCCTAAGAATGATTTCGTAGGGTTCATTTTTAGTTGGTGTCTGCGCATGATGTTGAACACCGTTCTCAGGTCGCGAAGGTGGTCGTCTTTGTTACGGCTTTTCACGACCAAGTCATCCACATAGCATTCGACCGTCTTTCGCAGATGGTCTTGGAAGATGGTGCTCATGGCACGCTGATAAATTGCGCCTGCGTTCTTGAGACTGAATGGCATAACCGTGTAACAGTATACCCCCATCGGAGTTCTGAACGAAGTATGTTTTTCATCTTCAGGGTTCATTTTGATTTGGTTGTACCCTGAAAACCCGTCCATGAATGACATCCTTTCGAAACCGCATGTGTTGTCGATGATGACATCCGTGATGGGCAAAGAAAATTCGTCTTTAGGGCAAGCGGCATTGAGGTCCCTATAGTCGACGCAGGTTCTGATTGTGCTATTTTTCTTTAGAACCGGAACGATGTTGGACACCCAATCTGGATGCTGCTCCTCCCTGATGAAGCCCGCCTTCATGAGCTTTTTTACTTCCGCCACAATCGCTTCCATAATCTACGGGCGAAACCGTCTTGGCTGCTGCTTGACGGGTTTGACATCCGGATTGATGTCAAGGCGATGCATGGCGATCGAGATCAAGGCGGGCATGTCCTCATAATTCTATCTTGAGCGTCAATATATTCCCGACAAGGGATATGAGTCTTCCTTCTCTTAAGGGAGAGTAGGCGATAAATATGGGTTTGGGGTTGGCCTCATCTCTCATATTTACCCGAGGATTTTATCCTCGGTGGTGACTCATTTGCGAAATGCGTTCCATTGGCGTTGGCAGGTGGTCCCAAGCCGTCATGAGCGGGATTTGCTCGTCTACTTGGATCTCGGCGGTGTATTAGTAGTCATGTTAACCGTGAGGATTGTGAACCAGTCTCCGATACTGACGTCTGAATCCCAAGCTGAGGAGGCCGATGATTGACCTTCCGAGCGAGCCTCGCTGGATATTTCATCAAAGTGGCAGTACAATTCTGAGGAGGAGGAGATAACCCGAGGCCTCTTGGTCCTCTTTGTAATGTCGTCGGGGCTTTCCTCTTGGCACATAAACGGGCTGGAGTGGAGTCCTCCTACCTTTGCCATAGTTCAAGCCTTCCTTTTGGATGAAGTTATAACCCATGCCTTCCATCATGCGCTTTGCAACTTGGCTGTAGTATGTGAATTGCGGGGCAGGTTCGTCGTCCTCCGAGTCATCCCACATCGTATGCGTGGGTACGTCGACCCTTCTAAAGATGATCTCTTGTTGATAATCGCCCTGGACGGGTATGACAAAGATGGCTCGTGATGACTCGATCATCATACATCGGCAACACCGGCCCGACCACGAGGCAAGTCTGAGGGAAAATTATTGGCCAACCCTAAAATCAGGTCACCGAACTCTTATGATTAGCTTCGGTGGGCCGAGGAGTAAGCGAATTCAAGATCTTCATTGAGGGTGAGCTAGTTTGGCTCATCCGAGTTGGTAATAACAAGGCCCCCGTAACCGATTACAATGGGTTCAATGTCGTTAAGGACAAGACCCTCGTTGTCCTCGGACTCACAGTCTGCCTCATTACCGCTATCGGGTCTCCGGCCCGGTGCCTCATAGCCCAATTGAGTCTTGGTAGAGCAAGGAGTCGGTGAAGTAATTCTCCACCCTTTGAAGAAGTTTGTTTATCGGCGAACAACATCTTCACTTGACCATTACTGTCCACGTACTTTAGGCATCGGTGCAAAGTGGATGGGACGATGCAGTTGCCATGGATCCATGGTCGGCCCAACAGCATGTTGTAAGATGGCTCTGCGTCGATGATGTAGCAGGTTACTTCCGTCTTCATGTTGCCTAGCTGGCACTTGAGGCGAATTTTCCCAAGCGGTTGCGTCCCAGTGGCGTTGAAGCCAAAAATAGTGGTAGTCGTCATAGACAACCGTTTATGAGGTATCCCCAGGGACTTGATGAGTGTCAAGGGGACAATGCTCAAAGCCGATCCCGGGTCCACTTGGATTCTATCCACTTTGGAGGAGCCGACATATCCCGTGAAGTAGAGGGCCCAGTCGTGAGACATGCTATTGATGAGCATGTCTTCAGGGTGAAAGGTGATCTGAGGGATCTATCGTTTGGATGCACAGCGTGCTTGTGGACACCCTCTCTCCGCTTCTTCATCAGGGACGGTAGAAAAGTGTGCGGTAAAAGCTTCCGAGTTGGCCAGAGCCTCTCGCAGAACCTCCCGGGTAGACTTTGATAGGCGCAGGAGCTCATACAAGGTGATCCTGGTTGGGATGTTTGCTAGTTGCGCGAGCACATTAAACCAGAAGGGCGGGTTGCTCAAGCTCGGTTTGTTAGTATTCGCCTGAGGTGCTGGTGACGATCCTGCCGATGGTTTTGCCAGGTTTTCTGTGGTCGGGGGATAATTCTTAGCGAAGTCTTTCCCTGCTCTTGTGATGAGCGCCGTTGCCTCTTCATCAGAGTCGGTGAGGGTTGCTATCCCCTGCTCAACTCCATCCGGAATTGCTGAGACCACATTGCAGAGTCTATCCCTCCGTTTGCCTTTCTGCGCTGGCTTGGAAGTCCACTACTCGTCTTTGAGGAGGTCAGGGTGAACCCACATGATTTGTCCTGACGGCAAAGTCTGTGGTACCAAACCCTTTTCCCGCTGATTGTGAGGATCGGTGCTAACGATCCTCAGCTCTATCTTGGGAATATGTACGATACCTACAGGTGTGCGGACTTCAAGGAGGTCTATTCCAAATTTTAAGGTGACCATGTTCGTGGTCACATTCTTTTGGACCTTCTCCTTTTTCAAAACTCCCGCATCAAAGAGAGCCTGGAGTTTATCCTTGAGGATATAACACTTGGCCGTCGGGTGACCAACAAATCGGTGAAACGCGCAATAGTTTGGGTCATCTGTTTTGCCCACTTCTTCAGGCCTTGTGGCCTCTGGAAGCTTGATCCTATGGCTCTGAAGGAGTGTGTCGAAGGTAGGTACTACCCAATCTTCTTTGAAATCGTATTGCCTTTGAGGGCGCTGCCCAAGTGGCTTGGATTTTTGTTGTGATGCCATCTTGGGGGCTGGATTAGAATCAACAGCCATGGTCTCCTTCCCTTTCGACCAAGGGTTTCTTGTAAAAGCCGGTTCAGAAGTTTCCTTTTTGTGCTGAGGTTCTTCGGCTTCCAGACACTTAATCATATTTTCTACCTGTTCTCCTTGGCGGACCAATTCTTTCCATGTTCGGGTCTCAACAGCGCCGATCTTGGACAAGATGTTGATCGAAAGGTTATTACAGCACATCTCGATCAGTGTGGTATCGGAGACTTGGTCCCGGCAATGTAATGACCGATTCCTGAACCTCTTCACGAACTCGTTGACCGATTCCATTTTCTTTTGCTTCTAGGCAAGTAGGGTTACCATTGAAACTTCAGTGTCATCATCAAAGAAGCGGGCCAAGAACAGCTTCTCCAAGTCGGCCCATGATTTGATAGAGCCGAGTTCGAGCTTGCGGAACCATTCAAAGGCCACCCCCTTCAAGGTGCCGATGAATAACCGCGTGAGGATGGGATTGTTCGATAGAAATCACATGCAGGACAAGAAATAGTAGATGTCTTTGTGAGGGAGATCCTTCCGCCGAATCGGGTCAACCCCATAGACTTGAACTTCGCTGGATAGGGAACTGTATCCCACTCTGTTGGATATGGCCGGATTACCCCCAGCTCGTTCATGTTCTTCTGGAGTTTCAGGGCATCGAGTTGATTTTGAAACTCGTCAAACCTTTTATTCGAGGTATCTTTGCGGGATTAGCGAGGCCTTTCACGAAGATCACGGAGGAGTAGCCAGAAGGTGACTTGTGATCATCTTCATCGTTGGTCGCGTGAGAAGTGAGCTCCCGTTCTTGATTCTTCCGACCCCTTGGTTGATTTCGCGAAGCCTTCTTTTTCTTCTTTTGTAGCAATTGTCCCATCATTTCCTTCATGGAGTTGATGGCGGCTCGCTGTTCAGATATCACGGCTCGCTGCTCTTCAAACCTCTTGGTCCACTCATCGGAACCTCCGATCATGTGCACCCTTGCGTGCCTACCATAAGCCGAGCTTGAAGTCTGGGACGTTGCCTCCACCGAGCAAACTTCATCCTCATTGTCACGGATGGAGTTCAACAGTGCGTAGTCAAATGGGATGGCTGCGCTGGTTTGGAGACGTGTGTGTTGGTAAACACCCTCGCGTCCTCTTGACAGAGGCAGCTTGTGGCTCCGGATCATCAGTAGCTTGCTTCTTTCGCAGATTGTGCCCTCGGCGGGGAGGCTTAACTCTCCGACGCGGCTGAGAAAGCCTTTCCCATACTGACAATTTAGTGCGGCGGTCGGTGAGTACCGCTGGATAAGCTTCTCACAATGGCGAGGATTGGCTCTTGAACTATCGCGGCTTGAGTTAAATGGTCTCACGAGATCTCACGTGGGTGGTGGCGGACCAGATTATCGAAAAGTTAGCCGTGTACTCGGGTGCGGAGAGTTCAAAGGAGCTCGGGCGAGAACGCTTTGGAACCTCTCCATGTGTTAAATTCAGGCAATCTCACCTTGTCGCCGGTATCACGCTCGCGAGATGTCCGGCCCATCCAGAGTCGCCGAGTGTCTGGATCACTTGTCGCTTTGCCTTTTGGTGAAGGCTTGATGGCCGAAGCCCACCGATTTGGTGGGTTCGCTGTCTCCTTCGGTTACGCTGAATAGGGAACCTTGTCAGCTGAGTGAAGTTCGCCAAGTCCGCCACTTTGGGGATCTTGCGCCCGAGCGGCTTCGCTGCATAGGTGGGCTCGCCTAATTTAGAACTGCCCGAGCTGTGGATTATCGTTCGGCTTGGTTCTCCTTTGGTCTGAATAGTAATTCAAACCGTCCAGGGAGGTGGAGGCAATCGCTTCCCGGCGTGCAAGGGCTTGTCGTCGTCGCTGCTTGGCCCTCTTGGAGAGGGAGAAGTCTGCATCGACGGTGAAGGCGTGATTCTCGCCGAGGCGAATCGTTCTCTCTTCCACGCAGGACTGGGTGGACTGCTTGGCAACCCAACAAGCAGTTATTTGGCTTGCACTCTTAGGCATTGGTTCGGCCTTGGCTGGTTTGGGGGAGATAGAACCCCCTGCTGAAATTAGAGTAGAACTCTTGGGCATGGCTGCCTCGGCCGCTTGGGGCTGGGCTACATGCACAACTCTGCGGTATCGACGGGAGGTCTTACCACCAGAGGAGGAAGAAGATAAGTACTCTTCATACTTAGCTTGATCGAACTCAATTACAAGAGACTCGACTGTCGTCCCTTCCGCAATGTCGTCGAATTGTGCCACCACCATCTCGGTTGAGGAAACGGTTGCTCCCACTGTGGTCGCCATCCTCTGTTTGGTGTAAAAATCTCCTCTCGGATTTGTATTGGTCGAGTTATTTGTTTACAAATCAAGAATTGCTTTTTACAACAGAAGTGAAGGGAAGGCCCTTCTTGTTTAACGTGGGTTCGTCGGTAGCGGTAGGACGCCTCCCTCGATGCTCGAGTCGAGTTTGCTTCCCTTAGACGATCCGGTCGACATTGCGGTTGAGCTTCAGTACGCAGTAGAAGCTCTGGTGTGGTTGAGTTCGGTTCTACCCGAGCTTGCTTGGATGAGCTACGATGCAAGAGTTTGCAAAGAGCTCGAAAGCCTCTAGATCTGAGGATTCAGATGGAGTCTACTTCAACAATCCAAGCATTTGCTCAAGCTTGAGCCAATGGAGCAAGAGAGTAACTCTTTGGCCTGTTCCTTCTTCCCAGCAGTAGTTTCTCAACCTTGTTGCGGTCCCCTCTTGTTGCCAGGAGGCTTATAATAGGCCAAGGGGTGCGCGAGATTCGCCGTAAGGCGCAGGTTCGCCGTAAGGCGCAGGTTCGCCAAAATAAACCGAGGTTCGCCAAACCGCGAGATTCGCCGTAAGGCGCAGGTTCGCCGTAAGGCGCAGGTTCGCCGTAAGGCGCAGGTTCGCCGTAAGGCGCAGGTTCGCCGTAAGGCGCAGGTTCGCCAAAATGAACCGAGGTTCGCCAAACCGCGAGATTCGCCGTAAGGCGCAGGTTCGCCAAAATAAACCGAGGTTCGCCAAACCGCGAGATTCGCCGTAAGGCGCAGGTTCGCCAAAATGAATCGAGGTTCGCCAAACCGCGAGATTCGCCGTAAGGCGCAGGTTCGCCGTAAGGCGCAGGTTCGCCGTAAGGCGCAGGTTCGCCGTAATGAACCGAGGTTCGCCAAACCGCGAGATTCGCCGTAAGGCGCAGGTTCGCCGTAAGGCGCAGGTTCGCCGTAAGGCGCAGGTTCGCCGTAAGGCGCAGGTTCGCCGTAAGGCGCAGGTTCGCCAAAATAAACCGAGGTTCGCCAAAATGAATCGAGGTTCGCCAAACCGCGAGATTCGCCGTAAGGCGCAGGTTCGCCAAAATGAATCGAGGTTCGCCAAACCGCGAGATTCGCCGTAAGGCGCAGGTTCGCCAAAATGAACCGAGGTTCGCCAAACCGCGAGATTCGCCGTAAGGCGCAGGTTCGCCGTAAGGCGCAGGTTCGCCGTAATGAACCGAGGTTCGCCAAACCGCGAGATTCGCCGTAAGGCGCAGGTTCGCCGTAAGGCGCAGGTTCGCCGTAAGGCGCAGGTTCGCCGTAAGGCGCAGGTTCGCCGTAAGGCGCAGGTTCGCCAAAATGAATCGAGGTTCGCCAAAATGAATCGAGGTTCGCCAAACCGCGAGATTCGCCGTAAGGCGCAGGTTCGCCAAAATGAATCGAGGTTCGCCAAACCGCGAGATTCGCCGTAAGGCGCAGGTTCGCCGTAATGAACCGAGGTTCGCCAAAATGAACCGAGGTTCGCCAAAATGAATCGAGGTTCGCCAAAATGAATCGAGGTTCGCCAAACCGCGAGATTCGCCGTAAGGCGCAGGTTCGCCAAAATGAATCGAGGTTCGCCAAAATGAATCGAGGTTCGCCAAACCGCGAGATTCGCCGTAAGGCGCAGGTTCGCCGTAATGAACCGAGGTTCGCCAAACCGCGAGATTCGCCGTAAGGCGCAGGTTCGCCGTAATGAACCGAGGTTCGCCAAAATAAACCGAGGTTCGCCAAACCGCGAGATTCGCCGTAAGGCGCAGGTTCGCCGTAAGGCGCAGGTTCGCCAAAATAAACCGAGGTTCGCCAAACCGCGAGATTCGCCGTAAGGCGCAGGTTCGCCGTAAGGCGCAGGTTCGCCAAAATGAACCGAGGTTCGCCAAACCGCGAGATTCGCCGTAAGGCGCAGGTTCGCCGTAAGGCGCAGGTTCGCCGTAATGAACCGAGGTTCGCCAAAATGAACCGAGGTTCGCCAAAATAAACCGAGGTTCGCCAAAATGAATCGAGGTTCGCCAAAATGAATCGAGGTTCGCCAAAATGAATCGAGGTTCGCCAAAATGAATCGAGGTTCGCCAAAATGAATCGAGGTTCGCCAAAATAAACCGAGGTTCGCCAAAATAAACCGAGGTTCGCCAAAATGAATCGAGGTTCGCCAAAATAAACCGAGGTTCGCCAAAATGAACCGAGGTTCGCCAAACCGCGAGATTCGCCGTAAGGCGCAGGTTCGCCAAAATGAATCGAGGTTCGCCAAACCGCGAGATTCGCCGTAAGGCGCAGGTTCGCCGTAAGGCGCAGGTTCGCCGTAATGAACCGAGGTTCGCCAAACCGCGAGATTCGCCGTAAGGCGCAGGTTCGCCGTAAGGCGCAGGTTCGCCGTAATGAACCGAGGTTCGCCAAAATGAACCGAGGTTCGCCAAACCGCGAGATTCGCCGTAAGGCGCAGGTTCGCCGTAATGAACCGAGGTTCGCCAAACCGCGAGATTCGCCGTAAGGCGCAGGTTCGCCAAAATGAACCGAGGTTCGCCAAACCGCGAGATTCGCCGTAAGGCGCAGGTTCGCCAAAATGAACCGAGGTTCGCCAAAATGAACCGAGGTTCGCCAAACCGCGAGATTCGCCGTAAGGCGCAGGTTCGCCGTAAGGCGCAGGTTCGCCGTAAGGCGCAGGTTCGCCGTAAGGCGCAGGTTCGCCGTAATGAACCGAGGTTCGCCAAAATGAATCGAGGTTCGCCAAAATAAACCGAGGTTCGCCAAAATGAACCGAGGTTCGCCAAACCGCGAGATTCGCCGTAAGGCGCAGGTTCGCCAAAATGAATCGAGGTTCGCCAAACCGCGAGATTCGCCGTAAGGCGCAGGTTCGCCAAAATGAACCGAGGTTCGCCAAACCGCGAGATTCGCCGTAAGGCGCAGGTTCGCCGTAAGGCGCAGGTTCGCCGTAATGAACCGAGGTTCGCCAAACCGCGATTCGCCAGAAGGCGCAGGTTCGCCAAAATGAACCGAGATTCGCCAAACCGCGAGATTCGCCGGGCGCAGGTTCGCGTAAGACGCAGGTTCGCCAAAATGAACCGAGGTTCGCCAAACCGCTGGATCCGCCGAAGGCGCAGGTTCGCCGTAAGGCGCAGGTTCGCCAAAATAAACCGAGGTTCGCCAAACCGCGAGATTCGCCGTAAGGCCAGGTTCGCCAAAATGAATCGAGGTTCGCCAAACCGCGCAGGTTCGCCGTATCGAATCGAGGTTCGCTAAATCGCGAGGTTCGCTGTACAGGTTTGCCAAAATGAACCGAGGTTCGCCAAATCAGCGAGGTTCGCCGTAATGAACCGAGGTTCGCCAAGGCGCAGGTTCGCCGTAAGGCGCAGGTTCTCCAAAAGGCGCAGGTTCGCCAAAATGAACCGAGGTTCGCCAAACCGCGAGGTTCGCCAGAAGGCGCAGGTTCGCCAAAGGCAGGTTCGCCGTAATGAACCGAGGTTCGCCAAACCGCGAGGTTCGCCAGATGTGGCGCAGGTTCGCCAAGGCATGCAGGTTCGCCGTATACAGGTTCACCAAAAGCGAGTTCGCGGCCAAGTGGCCGAGGTGTGCGTTTTAAATCGTTTCCGTCATTTTCTCGGTCTTAGGGCTTAGTTTTCTCTGGTGATATGCGTTGACTTCCGAATCCGATCGATCTGAAGCTTTGCTTGTTGGATTTATTCCATAATACGTAGCCTCATGCGGCTCACATCCGTTGATCGACTTGCTTCGCAGCGTTGTCTTGTCGTCGGTTTGTCGAATGGATGCGTCGGTTGTCAACCCGTCCGCGAGTCTTGCTCGAGTGCCCGATAGCGATTTTTATAGCCTCTGAGATACCCCTCAAAGCGTCGGTCTCGATTCCGGCGATGCGGGATGCTTTGGATATGATAAACCCTTCACTCTTTAGTTGGCGTGATAGGACTTATGAATGACCTTGGCGTTTGATCTCTCCACTCCTTCGGTCTTTCGGTGCTTTGTAGGGTTCTTTGAAGGTGTTGCGATGCTTGCATTTTGTCGACCGTTGCCGAAATCTTGACCGAGAAGTCGATGCATTTCTTTTGAGATTGGCTCGGTATTTAATTCCTCCAATCCTCTCGGGTTCTCCGGTGCTTTGTAGGATGCCGGGGGTTATTCACGGTCTTTGCATTTATTGCTTGACCGTTGTTGGAATTTCAAACTTTAGCTAATTAAGCTCCCTTTAATGGACTTCGTGTTGGTGAATTGTCGTCCAATTGACCATCGGGATTCCTCCGTTGATGGGAATCCTTCTTTGCGGCTAGCGTTAATTGGCGTCGAACTACATGAATTTTAGCCTTCAATCGGCGAGTGCAGGCGTTGACGGCGTCGCGATCTTGCGTGGATCGAGCTGTTGATCGGTGAATCCTTGCGGCGGCCAGCGTTGGTTGGCGTCGCTCTTGTATTACTCCTTGTTGGAGCACAATTATCCTCGATGGGAGGAATTTTTCTTGGGACTTATTCCAATTTAAACTGTTGACCGATGGGCCTTACGGCGGCGGCATGAATGGTATTGATACGATGAGAGAATTCTTTCAAGGTAGAGCAGCGTTGTCGGGGCCAACATAAGCCTTGTCGAGTGGAGTCAATTTATCCCTCTTTGAGGTTCCAGTGGGAGAAATTGAGGGTTTTCGAAGTTATCCTTAAGAATATGATAATATTCTCCGGGAACTTCGTTAAGAATTAGGAACTAGTTTATACTCGTAATCCTATTTGGAGTAGCGTCATGCGGCTAGCGTTGATTAACGTCAATGCAATCCATACGATCGAGTTATCCCTAAGAATATTTTTATGAAAATGTTCTTAGGGAACTTCGACATATTAGGAAGCGGTTTATACTCGTGTTCACGATTGGAGTAGGATCGGCGTCATGGGAGAATATCACGGAAGATGAGTGCGCGAGCCATTCTGATGATTCGACTATTTGGAGGTTAAGCTCCAAAGTCTACAAGATTTTGAGGACCCGGCTTGGCGGGATGCTAGCGTTATCTTGGACTCGAAGTTTAAGCCTTGAGACCGGAGTGCATCATTAGGAGGCTAGCTGTATTTGAAGCTTCATCTTCAGCGGGACATTTTAGGTCTTGTGTCACGGCTAGAGAAGTGAGGATAGTAGAGCTCGAATAGGAGCTGGCGAGGAGAGTCGATCATCTTGAAGCCGATGAAGGCCAACCACAGGAGGCTCTTGCGGTCATGCAGAAATTTGAACTCTCGAAGCGAAGGCTGGTTGACATCGAGAAGAGGCGCAAAGGCCCTTAATAGCGTGAGAGTCCTTGAGGGCCGAGCTTCAATGAACTTCGACAAACTTTCACAAATTCGTTCCCATAAATTTGATGTTTAAGGATTTGTAATCTCATCCTTTAATCAAATATGTCCTTTTTCTTTATTATGATTCTTTTATTTAAATCGAAATAATTAACCATAATACCTATAGGATTTTTGGCAAACCCTCAGCCATCAACGGGTTTGATTAGCCTTTACCAATTACCGTTTGAATTGGGCTAGCGTGCGGATTATCTGGATCCGTTCCGCACATGACGTTGTGCTAAAAGAATGAGACTCTCTTAGACTTAATGCTACGATGTTGAATCGTTGGCTTCATTACTCTTTACGGGCAAGAGCCGCCCGACAGCGTGTTACCGTAGACTCATCCCTTCTTAGGCCGGGATGAAATACCCGAATCGGACTCTGGTGTCTTCTTCAATCGGAAAAAGACTAAGCCGGCAGCAGCGTGTGGCGTCGGCTTTATCCCTTCTTAGGCCGGGATAAAATGCCCAATCGGACTCTGGTGTCTTCTTCAATCGGAAAAAGACTAAGCCGGTGGCGTGTTAGGCGTCGGCTTTAGGTTGTTGGCCAACCCCGACCCTCAGCAGTTTGATTAGCCTTTACCAACTACCGTTTGAGTTGGGCTGGCGTGCGGATTATCTGGATCCGCTCCTTGATGACGTTGTGCTAAAAGAATGAGACTCTCTTAGACTTAATGCTACGATGTTGAATACGTGAAGCCGTCTTTTCACGGGAAGACTAGCGAAGCAGCGTGTGGCGTTAGCTTAATCCCTTCTTAGGCCGGGATGAAATACCCGAATCGAACTCGGTGTCTTCTTCAATCGGAAAAAGACGCCGACAGCAGCGTGTGGCGTTGGCTTTATCCTTCTTAGGCCGGGATAAAATACCCACGAATCAAACTCTGGTGTCTTCTTCAATGGAAAAAGACTAAGCAAACTTAGCGTGTGGCGTTGACTTTATCCCTTCTTAGGCCGGGATAAAGTACCCGAATCGAACTCACGGTGTCTTCTTCAATCGAAAAGACTAAACCGGCAGCGTGTGGCGTTGGCTTTATCCTTCTTAGGCCGGGATAAAATACCCCGAATCAAACTCGGTGTCTTCTTCAATCGGAAAAAGACTAAACCGGCAGCGTGTGGCGTTGGCTTTATCCTTCTTAGGCCGGGATAAAGTACCCGAGAATCGAACTCGGTGTCTTCTTCAATCGGAAAAAGACTAAACCGGCAGCGTGTAAGGTGTTGGCTTTATCCCTTCTTAGGCGGGATAAAATGCCCCAAGATGAATCTTGGTGTCTTCTTTGTCGGAGAATGGCTGAGCAAACTTAGCGTGTGGCGTTGGCTTTATCCCTTCTTAGGCCGGGATGAAATACCCCGAATCGAACTCACGGTGTCTTCTTCAATCGGAAAAAGACTAAACCGGCAGCGTGTGGCGTCGGCTTTATCCCTTCTTAGGCTTGGGATAAAATACCTAGAATCAAACTCTGGTGTCTTCTTCAATCGGAAAAAGACTAAACCCGACAGCGTGTGGCGTCGGCTTTATCCTTCTTAGGCTTGGGATAAAATATCGAGTCGAACTCGGTGTCTTCTTCAATGGAGAAAGACTAAACCCGACTTAGCGTGTGGCGTCGGCTTTATCCCTTCTTAGGCCGGGATAAAATACCCAGTCGAACTTCTGGTGTCTTCTTTTGGGAGAATGGCCCGGCAAACAGCATCGCGAAAAGACTTCGGTGACCTTGGTGCGGACAACTGGTCTAAAATCAGCGCTTATACCTTGATCGGCTACCTAAGATGAAGATGGAACTAAAAGTGGGATCTCCACTTTGAGGCGAAAGACTTCGAGGCGACCTTGATCCGGACAACACAGTACGAAAATCGATTGTGCGAAAATCGAGCATACCTTGATCGGTAGCTACCTAAGATGAAGATGGAACTAAAAGTGGGATCTCCGCCGAGAACGAAAGGACTCGAGGCGACCTTGATCCGGACAACCTGAATACGAAAATCCGTATACCTTGATCGGCGGCTACCTAAGATGAAGATGGAACTAAAAGTGGGATCTCCGCCGAGAACCGAAAGGACTTCGGGTGACCTTGTCGGACAACACAGTGCGAAAATCGGCGCATACCTTGGTTGGCGCTACCTAGGAAGAGATGGAAATAAAGTGGGATCTCCGCCGAGAACCAAAAGACTTCGGCGACCTTGGTGGGACAACCTGGTTTGAAAATCCCGGCATACCTTCAGTCGGCGCTACCTAGGAGAGAGATGGAACTAAGAGTGGGATCTCCACTCCGAGAACCGAAGAAACTGGTGACCTTCCGGACAACTGGTTTGAAAACCTCGGCCCGTACCTTCGATCGGTGGAAAGGCATAAAATTGCTTATCGATGCGAGGCAAGAGGCTTCGTGGCGGTGGGTTGGCAACCAGCGATCCATTCGACAAGCCGGCGTCGCCAAAGCGTCGTCCGCCGCAAAAATGCGTGAAGCGAGTCGTGAGCACATGAAGTGGTCGGCAAGGCGTCACGAGCCAATGAAGACGGGCGTCGGGAGTTGACTAAACTCAAGCGTTGGCGAGGCGGAATCAGCGACTGAATCCGTCAATGCAAGCGGGCGCTTAAGCTCTGAAAGTTGATCGGACACGGACTCAAACAGCTGGCGCGACATTACAGAACAAAACTAAGCGGAAGACGAAGAAAGAATCGGCGAAGAATCGGCCGAGAAGCGGCGTAAAGCGGCGGGCGCCGCCAAGAGCGGCGCCAGCGATAAACCTCGGCCAAAGTGGCCAAGGTGGCTCGGCCACTAGAGCCACCTCATCAACAGGCGAGGTACCTGAAGCCAAGTGGTAGAAACCAGAAGGTGGTAGAGCACCCTCCATTGTATAAATAGGGGATTTTAGAGAGGACTAGGGGGCTTTTGGAGAGAATTTGGAGAATTTGGCTTTTGGACTTGGCGTGGATTTTGAGTTTTGAAAAGAGTTCTCCACGAGATCATAAGCCGTCGGCCAGTTAGAACGGCCGAGCCACAAGTCGATCAGCGTCGATCTACAGCGGAAGAAGCTGGATTAGTCGAACTCTGATACCCTCTAGGTTAAGCTTAGTCTTAACCTCGGGGATAGCGCTGTGATTTCTCCTAGTAGATCTCACCCGCTCCGTGATCCTCTCCTTCGTGAGTGTGGATCCCGGAGCAATCCTCTCCTTCGTGAGTGTGATTCCCTGGTAACCGTTTCCTTGTGAAGCGAGCCCTTCTATCTGTAGTTCGGAACCGGGTCTCTACTTGGATTGGAATTGCGGTGGTCCCGCGGACACAAAAGTCCCGCACGGGCAAAGAACCCATGGCGAGGACCTCGACATAGAGAGATCCTCGTGTTTGTTCACTAAGGATAAAAGTTGTAATCTTTTTATTTTCATTGTAAGTTAAAATAAAAGGCGATATTTCTTTTGAATTTTGTTGTAGGCCAAAAGTAAGCAAATTCAAATCAATGACAATCAAACCGACTTTTACCTTGAACAAGGCTGGCGACCACAGTGGAACCACCGCCTCAGTCGGTCAATGGGTACGCAACATGAGGATCCCTATCGGTGGAAGAAAGGTCGAGTTCGAGTTCGGCCGGAGAAGTTCGAGGAGTACCTATCCTCTCCCTCCTCGGATCGGTTCCCCGCCCGCTCGAAGGTCTCGGTGCAGGGAGAACCCGATGGGCTTCGATGTAGAGCCCGGGGCGGAGTCGACCATTGCCGCGGTGGCGAAAATCCGTCGGCCGAAGTCCGGATGGCGCGAGATGAACGCCGATGATCGCCGGCGCTCTCAAGCGAGCCGCCAAAGCGACAAAGCATGGCAGCGCCAAACTTGCCAAGCCCATGCAATCCATGGATAAAGTCCTTCTGGCGGATCTAAGATCAGAACTTCTGCTGAAGGCTTCAAGTGATGAGCCGGTCTATCAAGCCGTCAACCAGCGAGTGGGTCAGCGTCAAAGCGGAACCGTTCCACACTCGGGCGCATCCGGAGGCGCCGCGCACTCCTGCGCCAACCACGAGCTTTAGTGCGGCAAGCTTCGTGAAGCTGAAGGAATGCGGTAAAAAGCCACCAGCGTACCACCAGGTTTGGAGGCCCAAGTCTGCTCGGTGCCCCAACCCGTTGCCCATGCTCTGTCACCGGCACCTAAGCGAAGGCTATAAGCATTACAAACTTCAGCGTCAAAGTCCAAGACCCGGCACTTCAAGATCAAAGGTGCACTTTTGAGCGATGGTGAAGCCAATTCCGTCACCACCACCAAACCAACTATCAAGGATCGCTTAGGTCCTCACGGAAGGGATCACGGGTTACTCCTCATCGAGGAGGCTACACTCGTTCGAGAAGGAGGAGATTCACTGCAACTAACCGGATTAAAGATCGAAGTCAGAGAGTCCCACGAAACTTCGCGTTCACATAGCGGAAGTCAAAGCGAGTTACTTCGGTAGTCTTGACCATTCGGAAGGAGGCGGCTCGTCGATGGCAACGGCGTTATACAGAGATCAGCACGGCGGTTGCTCCGGTACACCTGCCGACGAGTACGTACTACCGTGCAAGGTACGAAAATCTCGAAGGAACCCCTAAATTGATGCGATCATGTTTGTGCTCCAGCTCATCAAGGCGGTGCTCTCGGAATGCAATTGCGGCCGAAACTCGAAGAGTTTGGTCTTCGAGAGCTTAGCACCAGCGCAAGACCTAGGTCAAGGCGATTATAAGGATGACATCAGAGAGGATGAGTTGCGGAGGTCACTAATAATATGACCGCAAAGAACCATCGTCCACGGGCTATTCCCGGCATCATAGCGGCTAACTTCGTTCGCGGTCGGGACTATCAAACGGTCGGTCACGATAAACCACGAAGGAATACCAGCGGAGGATGATCGTCGGATATTGGCTCATAATCGCATCCCGATCATCTTGTATCTAGCGAAGGAAGCCCCAAGCGCTTATGATCGATCTGAGATCAAGTGGCCAAAATGCTAGGCAAGCGTTGAATAAACAACGGAAAACTTCAAGTTAGAAATGGAGTTGGCCATGCAGGCGATGAGAGAAATGCATGACCAAGCAGATCCAAGCCTTGTGAAACATCAAGGTGAATCAGTCGGTAGCGTAGCGTCGATGAAGATGATAGCGATTGGTCGGGAGGAAGCACAAGAAGATGATAACCCTCACGAACCCGCTTGTTGGGCAAAACATAGATGTTGTTGCTTTCGGGAAGCGAGAAGATCAAAGACTTGGAGAGCAAAATCAACTCATTGATTTCGCTCAAGAAGTAAAGAAGGCGGTATTCCTTGTCCATACAGGGAATGGGAATCAATCCGTGCAGGAAGTTTAACTTAATAAACTTCACACCATTTGTGGAAAAGGTTCCCAGCGACACTTGATTTATTTCAAGTCACACCTCGGAGTTATTTGGCAGCGAACCCACGATGGTTCGGTCATTCGTTAGCACCGCCGTGAAACGCCGAATGGTACCGTCTCAAGCGGGAGCATTCACGGTGGGGCGACATGGAGTCTACTTCCTTACCAATTTCTTTGATGGCGATACGAGGTATCGTCGGGACATTACTTCGGCGAAGCGAAAAGCGGAGAAAGTGGATATCTTTGTCAAAAGATTCGAACAAAGGCAATGCTGTCGGGATCAATAGCGAAAAGTTCATCCTCAAACACACGCGATAACTTATCGATAGATGTGCTTGAAGCAATGGGTACAGACACCATCGATAGCGATGGAAGGACACAGGTTCGTGGAAACAAGCCAGAGATTCCTCAAAAGGAAAAAGCGAGAGAGAGTCGGTAGACAGCGGAAGCTCCGAGCGTAACTTTGTCCCAGCGGCAAAGGGAAAGAAACAAGCCAAGGCGGCGGTTCGCGAACAAGCGTTCCAACTCCAGACCGGCAGCGGCGGCAGCGGCGAGCGCCCGCCGCGAGCACAATCAGCGTGGCAACTGGACCACAAAAGCGAAGGCCTTGAGCCGAGATTCGAAGTCCTATTCCTTTAGGGGCGGCGAGATTCTGAGTCTCTTCAAATATCTTGTGGAAAATAACAAGATCAAACTCCCTCGATTGAGAATCAAGAGGAGGCAATGAAACGAATGACCCAAGATCATGCGTATCATAGGGCGGTTCATCATCCACTAAATCTGTTTTGGCCTTAAGGACAAAATCGGGCTTTAATTGATGTAGGGTCATCACTATGAACCGTCAAAGAAAGAAGGTCGGGCGAATCACGGTGTCCATAAGCCGGTCGGTGCTTGCGTTGACATGGTTTGAACACGAACCGGTGGTCAAAGTCGCTGATGAAGGCGGTAAATGATGACCCGCAAACGCCCGAGAAAGGACTTGTATCGTATCTGACCCGAATGGCGAAGTCTTGTGGGTCCACGAACCTACTTGAAGATAAGCAATGGGTAGCCTCTTCTTGAAGAAAAAGCCGGCGAGAAGGGAAAGACATGCCATGCTACTTCGCCAGTGGAGGAATGGCGAGCAGGTGGCAACATTCAATTTGTCGAAGGGGACACGAAGCCGCCACGAGGCGGACAGTACAAATACAAGTACGGAAATCTCGACCCAAATGCCAGGCTTTGTCGGGCGGGGTACCAACAACACCCTCACTCATAGCGAAAGAAGATAAGCAACCCAGCGGAAGTTCAACTCGGCGGTCTCGATTCGGTCGCCGATTGGAAGAGATAAACCGAGGAACCGAACTCCCGTATCGCCGGCGTGATGGCACAATTGGCCAATATCCCGCAAGGATCACTCTCTATGAGTTCTTTGCGGTTATCAAAGAGAGAGAAGCTCTTCAAAGCCCTCGCCGATTGAAGTCTTCCTCACCCGAGATTAAGCCGAGTCGGAAGAGTCGGCCCGGCAATCCAACCTGCGACTAAACACTTCCTGCATCACTTTTACAAGGAGGATATGCGGCGAGGAATTCAAAGCGATAGGCGCTATACTTCCCGGGTATATTGGCTCCGGTGAAGTTAGCAGGATCCAAGTCGATCCGGGTTTCCGCTGTGAGCATCATGCCCTGGCGCCTCATGTATCATCTCGAATTCACGCGATGAAAGGCATCAATAGAGCACAATGATTTATGGATTTAACACCAGCGGTCGGCGCTTGGTAAGATCAGGATAAAGTGCCAAATGGGGACTTAAAGTCGAAGTCACATATGTGATTGTGCGGAGACTTCCTATAACTTATTGTTGGAGTGGGCCTTGGATCCACAATAGCGTTATAGTCCCTCCACTCTTCATCGTGTCTCAAATATGTAGAACCGAATAATGAGTCAAGGCGGTGAGCGGACAAACAACGTTTAAGGGGATGGAGAATTATTTCGCGATTCTCTCCTCTACGATAATGAGTCCGCGAATCATCGGCCCAAAGTGCGGACAGCGGTGAAGAAGGCGATCGGCGGGCTTGGTTATAGTGGAGGTTTTGTTTTAAATGACATTGTACCTTGTAATCAATCTTGGCGATGAAGAATCGTCGGATGAACATTAATTAGCAAATGCCGATGAATCAATAAATGGCGATTTAGAGTATCCTTTGTCTTTGAATGATGTGATGGCGAGGTTTATACAATGATCGAGTTGCACACCTAACTTCGGTCATCTTCTTTACACAAAAGCGGTTCGAGACTCCTTTGGGGCGGCACTTCGTCATCCCACGAAGATCAAGTAGTGAAAAAGACTTGGTTTTACGGAAAAGGAGATCACGGTTCAGCGTAGAATCACTTCTTGAAAATAGCGAAGGCGACAATGGACCTATCCTCCACATTCCGATATAGAAACAGGGTATCATGAAGAGATGGGGGTATGACTTGACGAGGGAAGGTCTATGTTTGGACGAGGCCCTCGAACCCTCCTAAAGCGGCATATGTCCCAAGAGGAAAGCGGATAATTACTATGCATTTAAGAAGATTGGGATCTGAATCCTCCTCGAGAAGATGAATGCTGCGTGGTGATTGATAATAATCCACCGGTGAGAGCGGACGATGATGCGACTCTTGGCTTAGGATTACGACACCCGACCTGGAGCTTTCAAGGCTTTAATGTCAAATATGGCTTAGGTTGATCACTGCTCTTGTTGAGTGATGAAGACATGCCAACATGGGAAGACCCATGGATCCATCAACTCAAGAAGCGATTCGGGGATAGGTTGAACAAAGAGAACCCCCACTAAAAGCGAGATAGTCGAGGTTAATATGGGTAATGAAGAGCATCCTAAGCTCATAAACATCAACAATACGCTCCCTGGAAGAAAATGAAGAGTTGATTGCCCTAATCGAGGAGTATATCGATGTATTAAGCACAGTTACGAGGACATGCGGGACTTCGACCCTAATGTGGCAACACATGCCTCAACATCAAAGGCGGATGTCAAACTGTTAAGCAACGGCAAAAGGCGGTTTAGATCCACAAATATTGGAGGCAATTGTTGTGAAGTGAAGAAACTCATAGAATCGGGATTCATCGAGGAAATTCAACATCGGGATTGGGTGGCGAATATAGTCCGGTCATGAAGAAGAATGGCTCAATTAGGATGCGTATGGATCTGGTCGACATTTGCTTGTCCAAAGATGACTTCCCTCTTCCAATCGCGATGTCATAGTTGACAATACGTGTGGATTTGAAAGAATGTCCTTTATGGATGGCTTTTAGGGTATAATCAAATCAAGATGCACCCGATGGCAAACCTGCAGTTGAGCGCATCGGCATATATTGCTACGGTCATGCGTTCGGCCTCAAAAATGCGGTATGCAACATACCCGTGAGCAATGGCGGAGATTTTCGGGATCATCTTGAGACGGTCGAATGCTACGTCGGCGATTTGGTCGTGAAAAGCGTGACAAAGGAGATCACATCAAAGATCTTAGAGCGGTATTGAACTCATGCGAACTCATCGGTGAAGATGAATCTGCCAAATCCTTCCTTGGGATGTCGATGGCAAGTTCCTTGGCCGTCGTCGCAGACAAAGGAATCCGCGTCGATCGACAAAGTGAAGCGATTCAAGAATTGCAACCCGAAATCTGAGAACTTCGGGGGGTTACAAGAGGCGATTGGCGTACATCCGGCCGGTTCATATCGAACCTATCACGGGAAGTGCCAACCATTCTCAAAATTGAATAAGAAAGTGTCATATATTTGGGGCGGCCTTTGTCGAGCGAAGAGATCAAATCGTATCTCGCTAAACCTCTGTTCTTGTTGCCATTCCGGAAAACCGTTTGATTTACATCAAGGCGGATCACTCGTTAAAGCTTTACTGCGTGGGATGGCGGCGGTCCGACGAGCGATTATTATTACAGGCGAACATTAGTGGTCTTTGAGTCTCGATATCAATGGTGGCGGTGCCTTGCATTAGTGTTCGCGATTGAAAATCGGCACTATTTAGTCGGACCGGGCGATTTATGTTATCTCTAATGTAAATCCGGTCGAATATTTATATTGGCCGGCCTCAATGAGTTGGCGAAATAGACCTTACTCTTGTCCCGATATGACTTGCACTTCAAACAGAGAAGTCGGTCAAAGGACAAGCGATTTGTGATCTCTTGGTACGCCGGCCGACAGCGGATTGAGCTATATGATGATCTCGGGATGAAGTTGAAGTCAACATTACATCGCACCAACAAATATGGCGATTATATTTTTGTGAGCTTCTCGGGCCACTAATGTGGCAAGTACCCCGGATGTTCTAAAATCTTATTTGGAGTGGGAGTTGTCTTGATTTCCGGGGAATCATGTCATGCCCGTGCTTATTCACTCACGAACCTTG